>CM035154.1:139700892-140070549 GCA_020205615.1 Panax quinquefolius
CAACATCATCCTCTTCTTCACTAGACTCACTAATAATTGTTACATCAGTAGGTGTGACACTGGTAGATTCAACTTGTAAAGGTTCATCGTCTGGACGAGGAGTTGTGCCTTGAAAACCACGGGCACTGGTGGTTATAACAACATGCCATGGGCTTGCAGGGGTCTTAACACTCCGCGCGTAGTACACCTGTGTTGCTTGACTTGCTAAAATAAAAGGCTCATCCTTACCACTCATCAGTCTTAGTTTTGACTTAACGTTAACAGTCACCCGTCCTAATTTTTTTTCTACTTTAACTCCATTCTCAATATCAAACCAATGACAATTGATGCAAACTAATTCTTTATGACCCCAATATTTGAGCACGACAACTTCTAGCAATCGTCCATACCAGTCATCCCAAATGTTATCGTAGCAGCTACCTTTCACCACAACACCAGAATCAGCAGAAGCGACTTCCCCAATATCGCAACACTTAAATCTGTAACCGTTGACAATGCAGCATGTATAAGTATCTACAGATCTTTCAGGGCCATCGGCTATAAGCTTTAGCCGATTGTCAGCTAACTCATCTGTGAGGACCTAATGTACATTAACACAACATATTCTAAAGTTAATTATGCCTTAAGAATAAATCTATGATGGTAGATTCATTAAACTTATAATGGTTAGACTTACATGATCTTTAAACCATTGCACAAATTCTCTATTTCTCAAATTTTGCAAATCCCCATTCAATATACTTGGACTCGCTTCACGTACTTCAGCATCATATTGACTGCAGCACAGTTATATACTCAACGTGTTTGTAAAGGAACTTGACACAATTACACCAGACATATATAGTTATGACTACTTACTTAATGTATGGCGCTACTTCATTCATGTTGACAAGTGCATACAATGTGGCAGCTGCATACTCACTATCTCGGTCGAGAATCACCTTTTTTACCCATCGAATAGGCGCGATGCGGGATGACTAAAAGTAGTTAATTCTCCATTTTCCTCGTAATGCAATGACTGATTACGACGTAAGCGATTGTGCTTCATTCGAACATTCTACTCAAAGTACAACGAGCAAAAATTAACAAGTTCCTCCATAACATAACTTTTCGAAGAATTGACCCCTCTACACGGGCTCTATTATTCACCTTTTTGCTTTAGGCGTCACATATACCTATGTGATATATAGATTAGCAAAAAAGAATAAACATTTTACCGTATTAAAAACATTAATGTCATTACCTCTCAAATGGATACATCCATCTATATTGTACGGGACCGCCAAACTTAGCTTCGTATGGCAAGTGAATAGGCAAATGCTCCATTGAATCAAAAAATGATGGGGGGAAGATCATTTCTAACTTGCACATTATTTTCACTATCTGCATCTCCATTTTATCTATGTCTTTGAGCTGAAGCTCCGTCAAGCATAGATCTCTGAAGAAATTAGAAAGCTCTGTTAGTGCTTCAACCACACGTTTCGGTAACAAGTCGATAAATGCCACAAGGATCAACTTATGCATGAATACGTGACAATCATAACTTTTGAGACCCTGAAACTTCAACTCTTCGACTTTACAACACCTTGCTATATTCGAAGAATATCCATCTGGGAGCTTCAGTCCACTGATCCAATTACATATCAATATCAAATGTTCCCTGGTCAAAGTATATTCAGCTTTAGGCGTTACCATCTTACTAACCTCCTGATACAGCCACAGATCTTCCCTAATGTTCATTTCTACCAAATTAAGCCTAGACTTGTTATTGTCCTTTGTTCTACCACTGGCATCTAGGACTGTATAAAAAATGTTATCAAATACGTTCTTCTCAGTATGCATCGGATCTATACAATGACGGATGCACGAGTGTAGAGCCAATAAAGCGGTCAAAGAACATGGATCTATGTGTCCAGTTGTGAACCTTGCCGTAACCATAAGCTCGCTCTAATCTGTGATTCTTCCCTGGAGGTGGAAACTTTAAATGACTAATCTAACTCAACACTGCTGACCCAGAAAGACTGCTAGGTACTTGACGTTTCAATATTTTTTGATTGAATTGTCTACTCATCCATCGATAATGATGTTCAATCAGCAAAAACTGTCTGGATGTTGCAAAGAAACTCATTTTCCCCCCATGTTTGAGTCGCACAGCTTTAACTGACCCCATGCACACGGGACATGACAAGCCCCCGTGAGTCGACCATCCACTAATCATTCCTAACGCCGGGAAGTCATTTATTGTCCACAGTAAAGCTGCCCTCATGTCAAAGTTCTGCTTAAGAGATACATCATAAGTTTGAACCCCTTTTTCCCACAACATCTTCAACTCATCAACTAATGGCCTGAGATATACATTGATGTCTTTACTCGGACTCTTATCACCCAGAATCAGTAAAGGCATGAACATGTAGGGATCTTTCATGCACATCGAAGGCGGGAAGTTATACATCACAATAATCATCGGCCAAGTTGAATAGGGCTTTGTGTAAGGCCCGTTAAACGGATTAAACCCATCCGTAGTAAGTCCAAGCCTAACATTGCGAACCTCTTTAGCAAACGAGGGGTGCTTGTTATCAAATTTTTTCCACTCAAGCCCATCTACCGGGTGCGTCAGTTGACCTTCGACTATGTCCCGTGTAGAGTGCCACCTCATATCCTCAGTGGTATGTGTTGACATGAACAACCGCTGAAGCCTCGGGGCAATGGGAAAGTAATGTAAGATCTTTCTTGGCACGTCTTTTCCCTTTTTCTTGCGCTGTTCACGGTATCTACTTGTACCACAAATATCACATGACCTCTTATCTTTATTGACATCACCGTAATACAACATACAGTCATTCTCACAAGCATCGATCTTCTCATACCCTAGATTGAGCCTTTTTACCATTTTCTTCACATCATAGTACGACTCCGGTAATTTATTGCCTGCAGGTAAGCACTCCTTCACAATGCTTAACAGTTCATTAAAACCTCTCTCGCTACAGTCATGCTCATTCTTGAAGTGTAAAAACTTAGTCACGGAAGATAAGACGGTGTACTTTTCGTGCCTGTCATACAGTGGTGTCGCTGTTTCATGCAATAACTTATAGAAACCCTTAGCCCCGTCATTCGGTTCTTGCTCGACGCTACTATCATCCCTGTCTGTATTCCACTGGAAGTATGAACCAGCAGCTTTGACTATCATGTTAGTACAGTCAAAGGTTTCATCACCTCTAGATTCTGGTTCTGATTCATGTTCATCTAACCAGGTTTCCCCATGATAGATCCATGTCGTATAACCCTGCTGGAACCAATACGCAAATAAGTCGCACATGACATCACTCCTTTCCTTCTACACTTCATTCATACACCTCTTATAAGGACATCTAATCTCATCACCGCTGACTTGCTCAAACGCAAAATTGAGAAACTGTTTAACCCCACTACGGTACTCAGAGCTAAGCCCACTTTTATCAGTGGCTACCTTACGTTCCATCCAACTTTGATCAACAGACATCTTGGACAACTATCTGCTATATATATGGAAAGTTAGACAAACACAATCAAGTGTCCAAGTTAATGTATATGCAAGCTTATGAGTTTCCTAACTTCATCTCCCACTCTAACGGGTCAGGCTTCTATCCCATTCCCGGATGTGTCACCTCACTGATGCCAACAACTTGAACATATCTTTAAATTTTTCAAAAATTTTGGCAGCACCTCCCTATGGTCTTCAAGTACACGAAATGGACTAACACATCATAGTCTAAATATGCACCCGAAGAACGTCAAGAGATATATACTGACTGAAAATTCAAAAACTATAAAGACGTGCTCAAGTTGTTAACACCGACCTAAGTGAGATCGAAACATACAAGAACAGTCCCAAAACGGGGACTATTTGAGATTCACTCCTACTATGTGAATCTTAAACGGGTTTCTAAGCTTCCTAAACTATATGAAAATATGCACATATCAAGTCACGTGGAATAACTGTTATTTTTACCCTTACTCATATTTTTTTAACAACATACTCACAAACACTTGACAACCATAAACAAAGACAGTTAATTTCCCCTAAATCTCTCCCATATATATATACACACATTTAATTAATCATAGTGATTACTGAAGAAAAAAAGACAGTACTTCAAGGATGAATAAGAAATCAAAGAAACACAAAGAAGATCACTTTCTTAGACTCCCAGATGATATTATAATCACTATATTTACCAAGTTGAACAATCTTCAATAACCCAATAAACGAACATTACAAAACATTTATATACAACCATTACATGAGCAATCTTCAAATGCTAGTATCAAACTTTGATTGATGTTCAAATGCTTTTTATACATGTAAAATTAATAATTATAAAGTGTTATACATTTCTCTAAACTAGTACGGAGAGAATGCCACTTAATCAAGTGTTTCCTTTCACATAACCATTTGTCCTTCAGGGGAATCTCATTAGTATAAATTAACTGTATAAAAAATTTTATGCCTATATATTCACAAATAATACACAAAACGAGATATTCCTTCAGTTATGAAAACATATTATATATATCTTTTACAATTGACTGTCCACCAAATATATAGCTAACTCTATTTTTCAATAAACACCACAGCCAAATTAAATATTTTTTTTCTCTCTCTCTAACTCTTCACAAAGATAGATATGGCCATATAACTAAAATATTCACAGGACAGAGATTGAACATACCTAAAAACAAATTAATTACTACCCATTATACCAAGCAAGTCAGCGCATATACCTTGTAAAAATTTCTAAATTAATGTAAAATCAGAGCATACCTAAACTTCGATTCAAGAAATAACTAAATTCTTCAACACAATAATTTATCAACAGAAGTTGGATGTATGTCACTAAGCCATGAAAATCCCAGTTCAGCACTAAACAGAAAGAATGAAGTAATACACTGCAATTGGGTATCTCATGTCACATTAAATTTTCATAAAAACTTGCAAACTATAAATTTGTAATACACAACAACTGATATTTGAGGAAAAATAGAGTGAAATTGTAGAAACATAGATTATTAGGTTACATTTGGGGGAAAATTGGATTTGGGAAAACATACCTTGCACTCGAGAGAGACATAGAGGGTCTGCAATGGCGTGAAGAGAGGATGGTGGCGACAACAAGAAAAAGTCGGAGGGCGACGACAAGAAGGAAGAGGGCGATGGTAAGAGGAGAAGTCAGAATCGCGAGGGAAAGGGAAGAAGAAAACAAAAGAGCTGAATGAATAAACTGAAATGGGTGAAATGGGTCAACTTTAGAGAATCAATAAACGCAATTTGAGATTCGTGGGGAAATTAAGGAGCGAAAATGGCTGATATTGAGAAGGAAAGAAAAATAGAAAAGAAAATTTCATAAAAAGAGTCGTTGCTGTCGAAGAGGTTGTAATTGTCATTCTCGACGGCATCCCCCGTCGATAATGACCCCATCGCTATTAACTCAATACCGACGGCAACACTGTCGACCCTAAAATAAACACCGTCTCCAATGAGGTTTTCCCTCCACTGGGAATGTCTGGCGCCAAAAAAGGGTCATTGGCGACGACTATTATTAGCGACGACAAGGCCGTCGATATTAACGTTATTGTCGACGGGGATTGTGCCGTCGGTAGTGAGCCCGTCGCCAATGACTCTTTTTTTTTGTAGTGTGAATTATAATAAATTAAATAAATCAAATAAAATATAAAATATATTTATAACTGATATACGTTTATTACTTTGTAACTGCTAAATTAGTAATTAGGCATATTATGGACCTATTAGTTTTATTTTACGCTTGGTGTTAGTGGCCTATTCTGATACTAAGAGAAGAAAGAAGGGATACAAAGAATTTGAGAGACTAGAGAGAGTTTGAGAGGAGAGAAAGGTTCTGTGAATTGTAAGAACTTTGTCTTTTAATAAGGGTTAACCAAACAAGAGAAGGTATTTTACATAACCTTAATATTTTATAGATATATATATACGTATATATGTTTTACGACATAATTCCTATGTTCTGTGAATTCCATTTTTTTTAATTGTTGTTATAAACTAAATTATGTGTAAATGTAATTGTGATGTTATAACTAGCATCTAGATAAGGATTTAGTGTACCAATTACTTTCTTTACGTTCAAAAATAAGAAAAAAGTTTATAGTGAATATTTGTATGAACATGGCTTGTAGGAGTATCAAAATTGATAGTTGATTGTAAGCTAATAAGTAAATTGAGCCTTAATTGTATTAATTCGGTAAGAAATGAAGAGAACGTTGTTTAAATGAACTAAGTTGGTGTATAATTGTGATTACAGTGTTAATTTTGTGAACAATGTCAAAAATGGAGTTTTCGGTTTAAAACATGACATTCAAGGATTTAATTTTTCTGAAGTTGTTGTTTAGTTTTTTTTAAATCAGTATATATATGATGGGTAACGTTTATGTGTAATTTATGTAAGTTATACGTGTTAAATTGGGTGCTAGAAAGTAAGATACAGTCAAAATTAGCTTTGCTTCTGTTCTTCGTGCCCAATTCTATAATTCGGTGCCACATCGCCAAACTTAGCGTCACACAAATTTAAGTCTCACATCGCAAAGACCAAACTTAGTCTTTGCAGTGCCATCTGTCAAAGCCAGAAAGCCTTGTGGCCACATGCCATCATCCCGATGTAAGTAAATCGTGGAAAGTTGTTGGTTAGCAGAATGGGCGATGAAAGTGTATTTTAATTACACAAATTTTGTAATTTTGATATGGTGCAATATTATGACTATTAAAATGTAATTTTTATGGTATTATAGTGCTAAGAATGAGAATTTTATTAACAATTAATGAGTTTTATTATTACATTACTAGTGTAACTTGATTATGTAGTTAAAAATCAAGCCATACATGAAATGGATACTTATTTGTATACAGAGTATATATAGTAACTAATTGTGTCATAATGACATGTGTATAGGATACTATGAATCGAATTATTACGGTTTAACTTACAAGCAAGGCATATTTTCTAACTCTAAACTTTCTTTGAGCAAGTTTCTTAACTATAAATTATATCGTGAAAGTTTTTTGACTCTACCTTGTTTATTATTGACCAAGTTATTCCTAATCCTATTTATACAATTCGTGAAAAGTAATTTAACCTAACCTCTTACTTTGAAAAGGTTTCCTTCTTTAACTTGTTATTTAGCATGCAAGTTTCTAAATTTTGATACACTAATGTTGAACAAGTTTTATCGTTCAATTTGCTATTTGTTATGCATGCTCAATACTCAATTCTAAACAAGATTCTAACCTTAGCTTAATATTGTTCAAGCAAGGTATGTTATGTTATTCAATGCTTATGCTCTTAGATTATTCCTAAAGCATGACCTTAATATACAATGTTGATTCATTTATGATTTATTCCATAGCATAATGTTATTACATTTTTATTCGACTAATCCTTAGTTGACGTTCGTTAAACTCTATATTACCTTGAAACTTATCCAAACCAAACTTACTTTAGTGCAGACTCGTATTCTAAATGCTTAGTTGAACAACCCTATTATAGGGGATAATTTACGCATAGCGTTTAAATGTTTGTGCATAATACATTATACAAAGGGTTGATCCCCCTAAGTACGAGGAGTCCCTATAGTCTTATGACTGTTAAAGTTTAAGTTGAAAGAATACTTATAACTATGGACATAGTTCGTGGTCTTTTGACCCTTAGATATATATTTCAAATTCAGTTCCTGATTATTATTGATAAAACACATTATTCAGTTCTATTGAGCCTATTCATTTGGCAGTTGATATGATGTTTATTCATTGTCATTTCAAGTGAGCATTGTTTGCTCACTCTTGCTTATATAAATATTACAGCTAAAGTTGAGAAGGTCGATGAACCTACAACCAGTAAAGGGAAAGGGAAGATGAACAAGTATTGAAGACTTGTAAACCTGTTAACTTTTATATTGTCAGACTTTATTTTAAATCTTGTGTTGTAGTTATTTAATTTTCCGCACATGATGTTTGTATTTAAAGGTTAGATAACCTGGGAGATTTTAATGAACTTGTTGATGTAATCCTTTAATGGGAAGGTTTATTATTAAATTTTATTATGCTTGGGTAGTTAGACATGAATGTTTTTGTCAAGTGAACACCAAATCTGGTGGAAATGAAGTACCCAGATTTGGGGGTGTGACAAGTTGGTATCAAAGCTTTAGGTTATGAACCTTAGGTGGATAAAAGCCTTAGGAAAAAACCTTTGAAAAGATAGTGGTGATAAACTCTTATCGAGTTTTAAGGAAAAAGTAATAAAACACTTATGTGCTTATGTGAATACAACCTATGTGCTCGTGAGTGTTGACTAATGAGGATTAGTAATTGAAACTTAAAATTTTGGTTGTCAGGATGGCTAATGTAGGAGAATCTAGTTAGGCTAGAGAGGAAGGATCCTAGATGCCTAGGGAGGAGGAGCCTCGAGATATTTAGGTGGTCTGGGAACGACTACTGCCACGGGAAACATCTCCGTTGGTCACAGTGGTTGAGCAGAAGGGTTTGCCTAATGAGGATGGTGAGATAGAGACAGACGAGGAGGACCCTGTTGAGCTGCCACAGTCGAATGAGGATGAGGAGGACGAGGAGGAAGATATTCCACTAAACTTGATCGATGCATGTATTTACGATGAAGTATGCGACTGCAATGTGGAACTTTAGGATAGCGCTGAGGAGTTGAGAGAGATAGTAGCTGAACAACAGAGCTCAATGGCGCGGAAGGACAATGAGATCTAGGGTCTAGAGGAACGTCTGAGTAATGTCAAAGGGAAGCTGGTCCACATTGAAGGAGGAAACGAGCAACTGATAGAAGAGATCGCAGAACTGAAGAATAAGCTGAATGAAGAGTTTACTAAGAGGGAAAGAGCCGAAGACGAGCACGAAGAAGCTTCTAAATGAGCCCGAGTAGCAGAGAGAGATGTACAAGTGAAGAAGATCAAGATGGAAGAGATGAATAGTGTTTTTAACACTGTGATCAATCGAGCTCAAGATCGGGTCATGGGTTATACGATTAAGTTCAAGACACTTCCATCGTAGATGTTAGATTGCCGAACAATGTTCCGTATTATGGAAGAATAGTGTCGTAAGGCTATGCAATATTTTAGTAGCTTGTTATAAATGTATTTGATATGTGATTAATGATATGATAAATAATATATAAATCCCAAGTGTTATGTAACCTATGGGATATGATGATGATGTTATCCTGAAACATTAGTAGTTCAGGAAAATAATGTAAATAGCAGTGATGTTATTGTTCTTATGTTTTCTGAAAGATTATGAATAAAAGTGAATAAAAGTTATTATTTTATTCAAAGTGTTATGTTTGATGTGATGATCTTTTATGGTGTGCAAATTAAGTAGAAAATACTTAAAGGAATTGAGTAATAATCTAATGAGTGTATTTTAACAGAAAATGCCTCCAAGAAGATGTCAGCCACGACAAAGAACCCCTGAGGGATCTACCAACAATAACAACGTGGAAGCTAACCCCATTCAGCAGTTAGTGACGTTACTGATGGGTGCATTACAGAATCAACCACAAAATCAAGCTATGACATTTAAGGACTTCAAGGCGGTTGGACCACCAAAATTTTGTGGGTCCATGTGTAAGACCCCAACTTATTATAAATAAAATCAAATTTTCTCTATTTATTATTTTGAAATAATAAGGGTTAATTTGATTAATATGGTTAGTTATGGGTAAAATGCGCAAATATTTCAAATAAGCAAAAGGTTATAAAATATTCATTGTTGTCGGGGAATATTCGTACGACGACGCAGCCTTGTGTGGGCCCCATAACTGAAAGCGATTGCATGAAGAAAACGACAAATATAAGTTGTTTATAAATAACGACGTAGTTGTTACCATTTATACTGTTAAAATACTCGGTGGTTAAAACACGGTATTGTATCAATTATTGATTCTTACGTAAGAAGGCACTACTCAATAATTGTTACGGTAATTACTGTTCAATATTTTATTTTATTGATTCAATAATTGCTACGTTGATATTTTATATTTCTGTTGTTTCAATAATTGTCACTACACAGTATTTTCCATTATCGGAGCAATAATTCATATTATCTGAATAATATTATTAGATAACATTATTGGCAATGTCTAGAAAGTTCTGTCTAAGGAGAGGTTTTGTCATCTAATTGTGCGCTAGTAAGGAGAAATCCTTATTGAAAAGCACCCTCTTTCCTGGGAACTGCTGGTTGTCAGTATTGTGATCCTGTAATATTATTTGTGAATAATTAATTATTGATTTATATGATGAGAAAAATATTGATTTTATGTTCTAAGCATTTTCTTATAAATAGGGTGCTTAGGTTAGAATTGAAAATCACACCAGAAACTGAAGTTTTCTCTCTCTTTCTCTCTCTATATTATCGAGCGTATTCTTGTGAGTATTTTGATACTTTGAGTGTTGCTATACGGTACAAGTTCCCTTCGGCACTATATCCTGTATTCAAGTCAGAAGTACAATCTTTTCGAGGTAAGGGATGTTATTTTCTTCTTAAATGATATTATTTTCTTCAATATCATTATGCCGAAATATTGGTTTGAACTTTTAATCAAATATAGAACTTTTTGTGTCGGGGTTACTATTCACGTATACGGCACTATTCACGTATACGACACTATTCACGAATACGGCACTATTCATCAAAAAATGATTTTTTTCCTTTTTCATCCAAAATATCTATTATGGATACTAGCTTTGATTGTATCCATGTTTTGATCATTCTTGAATTTAACTCTACTATGATTATTTATGAGGTATTTTTTGGACATGGATAAACCGAAATACGAATCCTTAATATTTATTCTTTTGTTTCAGTACTGGATTCGTTTTCTTTAAAATATTTTTCATCATCCTCAGTCCTAAATGATGATATTATTGAATATCTTTGGCCTGTAGTGCAAAGATTAATGATTTTATGATGAATATCTTTGGTTGTAATGCAAAGATGTACAGGTGTTGAGATGAATATGACCAACTAATGAATATCTTTGGCCTGTAGTGCAAAGATGAATATTTGATTCAAGATGAATATTGATTGATGTTACAGGGATAAAATATTGATGATGGACTTTTAAATTCATAGATAAAAGTAGATTTCATTCTCTACGTAACTCTCCTATGAATTATTATGGATATTGTCTAGATGACAATATTTTTATTTAAACTTACAGTTTATATGTTGTATTAATAAAGTTGTAGTTGTTTCTGTACCATGTTATTGACGACTCAAAATGGGTGATGTATACCTATTTTGGGGGCGTCACACCATGAATCCAGTTGAGGCACATACATGGATCATGGAGATAGAGAAAGTATTTGATGTAGATAGAGTAGGTGTAATAACCGTGAATTTTAAGTCACTATATATGTATGTACATTATTGATATTTAAACTTTTGTGTTATATAGTGATTTAATATGTGACAACATATGTGAAGTGGTGCATGGTTCAATAAACATATATACTATAGTTAATGATATATACATTTATAGATTTCAATAAAATGAAAGCTTCAGTAACCTAATTATACATTAGGTGAGACAATTAAATATCCTAAGGGTTATGGTAATAAGGAAAGGTTAGTATTTAATATGTATACTAAATTAAGTGGATAATCTTGTTATTTCTAGTAACTAATAATTTTGAACCTATTTCTAGTAAACCTAATTAGGTTATGAGCTAAAGTCACATGTATAAGTTATTAAATTTCATAAGATTAGGAATGGAAACCCTAAATAAACAATTTGGGTAACATGTATTAAAATTGTTAGACTATGTTTATTGCATGGCCCAAATTAATTAAAGGAGAAGCCCAAAAGAAATAAAATGCAAACTAATACTAATCCCACTTGATTAAGGGTATTTTAGACTTTTGATTAATCAAATTTGTGCATTAAAATAAAAAAAAAATGGAGGAGATAATGGAGCATAGTGACCGGCCATATTAGGCCTTTTAAGGCAACAAAGTTAAGCTAATCAAGTTCCATAAGTAGAAGTCTTACACACAAGGACAAGTGTGTCATGCTCCCATTGGTGGAAAGCTTAATTAGCACCCTTAATCACATGATTAGGCTTAATTGAAAGAGCTAAGGTGAAGTCTTTTATCCATGGGACAACAAAAGTATGGGGGATAATAGTTTAATCACAACATTCATTTGCTAGATCAATTCATTTCTCCTACTATTCTTCTTCTTCTTTTCTCCCAAGCTAGCAAACTTAAATGAGAGAAAAGAGAGAGAGGGTTCAGTTTTTCTAGTGAAGAAGAGGAGTTATTGTTCATGCATCCTAGATTCATAACCTACGTTGAAAGAGCAAGAAGGATAGCAAAGAAAACTAGGTGAGGTTCTCTTCCATTCTTTTTCTTATTCTCTTTCTATTTTTGGTTTTTACCTCAACATGTATGGGGGTTAAGGTCTAGTACTCAAAGTACCCTAGTTCTACATATCTCATGTGTAGGACTAAGTATCTTGTGTATTAGAGTATAGATTTAGAGGAAGGAAATGAGCATATGTTCTCCAAGGGGTGAAACTATTGTTTTTCCTTCACTAAATCTTGTGTAACTCAAGTTTTACAACTTGGATTTGTGATTCGTCGAAGGGGGGGGGGGGGTGGGGGTGCTAGATACATGAGTTATCTAGTAAACCCAAGTGGTAGAACACAAATCTAGCAAGTATTGAAGCCATGGGGGCTATTTTCCCAAAAATAGTCCACATAGAATATTAAGGTTTTAAAACCCTAAGAAGCTATTGTCCCCATTTTTCTTAGGACTATTTCGGATAGTTGCAAGTATTTTAAAAATCTGGGAAAATTCACAGAAGTACCTTGAGAAGTTATCTACGTGTAGGAAAAAGAACGGACACATTTCGAGTTATAGGTTGTGCGTAATGACTATTTTCGTAAAGGACTCCTAAATATTAACACTCGAATATCTCCCAGTGTATACATGGGAAACATCCGAAATGTTTACAGTAGGTTCATATATGTTATGAGAGTATACCTTGAAAATTACAGATTTTTCTGAGCAAAATTCGATTTATGAAAAATGAAGCAAGATCCGAATATTTTGGGCACTTTAAAATTAGTAAATCATTTTCTAAAATTCCAGAAATATTTGGGGATCATTGTTGGGTCATATACTGTTCAAATCCAGAAAAGAAGAATTTTTGGAATCAATTTGCTATTTTTCCTAAAAATAATGAAGTTATGAATAAAATGAAATAAATAGTTAAATGATGTCTTAAATAAGAAAAATATAATTTTAATGCTTAAATACTCCTAATATATAATATTATGACTATTTTAGGGCATTTTGGTAATTTATAATAAGAAATATTATTTATGACCTTTTATGGATATTAAATAAATGGTTAATAACATTTGATTTAAGCATTAATAAATAATGATTAAAGTATTATTAAATAATTAATAATATTAAGATTAAAAAATATTAATTTTAGATTAAAATATTATTAAAAGATTAATAATATTAAATTAAAGTATTAATGGATGATTAAAATATTATTAAATGTAATAACGTTAGTAAAGGAATAAAAATATTATTAAATGATTAATAATATTAGTAAATGAATAAAATATTAATACTATTGGTAAATGAATAAAAGTATTATTAATAGATTAATGATACTAAAACATAAGTAAGATATTATTAAAGTAATAATATTAATGCATGATTAAAATATTTTTAAGAGGATTAATAATATTAGTAATGTATTAAAATATTATTAAGATGTTAATATTATTAGTAAGCGAATAAAAGTATTATTAGTGAACTAATAATACTAAGAGGTGAATTAAATATTATCAAGATTAATAATATCAAGTGAATTAAAGGTAGTAGTTATTTAATAGTAACATTATCGAGGCAGGATAATATTTCTAAGAAATAAATATAATATATAATATCTATGTGATTACATAATCTAATGTTATGCTATGGCTAATTGAAAGATTAACTATAGGTCTCTCAAAGGAAGATAATTAAACTGCATATTGGATAGAATTTAATTGCATAGCCGTAACCTACAAACGAGGCAAGTCTCCTAACTCAAACTCGAGTTATTATTTTCAAAGCATGTTAGTGAATAGTTATTGCTGATTATTAACATCTATAATGATTATTGAAATTCGCACTTTGTGCAATTGAATTCCTGTTCTATTATTATTGAACTATGAATTAAATTAAAGTTCTTTCATTCATTAACTGTTTATGAGATAGATCTATGCTAATTGTATCAGCTAGATCAAGCATGTTTAAATTTGTTAAATCAAATGTGTTTTAAAAAGTTGTTCTTATTAAATTGATATGATAAGAACTCTTAACTGAGAAAAGGATGAATTTGATTAAGGCATGATATCGATGCTGGATTATTAAGTGTTTATGCATAAATCACGGGGTATGAAAGGCTGATCCCCTTGAATACAAAAACTTATTAAGAGGTCCAGTTTAAATGACTGAGAACCTTGGAAAATGTTTATGGTTATTTCAAAACCACTTAGTACACGTTATTCAATTATTCGAATATTCAATGGTTGATTATTAATTAATGTTCCTTCACAATCTTATACTATTGTTGAACATTGAAAGCAAAACCTCTTTATAGTCATGATATATCTCCCTTGTATATAAACTTGCTAAGCAAATTAGTTATTTACCCTTGCTATATCATGACATTTATTTCAGTTAAGCCTGAAGGATTCAATGCGAAAGACAAAGGAAAGGGCAAGATCCAAGAATAGTTTAGAATGAATGTTAATTATTATTATTATCTGATGTAATTTTCTTATGTAAACCTTTTGTAATATGAATGGTGTGTTTAAGTTAAGGTGAAGAAGACATTGGGACTATGTTATGAAACTTTATTATAATGAACAATGTATGTTTATTATCCCGTAATAGTTATAGAATGCTTATGATGATGATAGATCGTGAGCACTTAAGAATCGAGGTTAGAGAACTTTGGATTTGGGGGCGTCACTGAGTTAGTATGAAAGCCGTAGGTTATAAACATTAGGAATGCGAAACCTAGGTTATAACCTTAGTAGAAAACTCATATAGAGTATGTAGATGATGGGTTGAGGAGATCCATCGAGTTTCAGTTGTACTAAATAAAATATCAATTCATTTTATCAATGAATATATTTTATTGTGGTACTGATGTTGGTTTTATTTATGGTGTTTGTAGGATGTCTGAAGAATACCAGGGCAGTCAGTTAGTGGATCAAAAGCCCATTGAGCGCGAGGTCACGGAAGAAGCCTTTCATGGTCCTCCGATAGGGGATTTGTTGAGGAGAATCAATCAATTAGAAGGCAGAGTGGGAGAACTAGAGGTTGAAAACCACACACTCCAGTTCATAGAAGGTCAATATAAGGATGCGGCTTATCAAGCCCAGATGGAGGTAGTTGAACAAAAGGCAAAGTTTGGAGCACTGAGCGTAGAGTATCTGGCGATGCGCGGTGAGTTTAACGTGGAGATTGTAGATAAGATATGCGTGAAGGAGGCATTTTATGAGTCAGCCAAGCGGGTGGACCAGTTAGAGATAGCACTGGAGGCCATGAAGGTCAGGGTCGAGACTTTAGAATGGCGCTGAGCCATGACATATAAGGAGCCGGTATGCGAGTGGGACTAGGAGGGCGCATATCGAGATAGGGGAGTCGAGTCGATCCGTTCGACGTAGAGTTATGGAGGGGTTATTTCCCAGAGCACATTTAGGTGACATGTGAGGAGGCCACCATGATGATGATTATGCTATGGACCAATTGTAGATAGATGCATTAGTACCCTTTTTGTGTAATAGGGTTTTATGTTGATATAGACCTCAGCAGGTGTGAGGTAGTAAGTGGTTAGGTAGTATCCCTATTTGTGTATGTAGGGGAGTATCATTTTCAGTTAATCCCATCTTTTATGTTTAAAATGGGATAGTAGCATTTATAAAAATATACCTTTATTGAACATGTGAGACACTAAAGATTGGTATATGAATATTAATGCATTATTATGATATGTGTTGGATAATTTAAATAGTAAATTGTCTATTTAATGTTATGTGAATCCAGTAGACTGAATTGGAAATTTTTAAAAACAAACTTAAACCACTAATTAGGGAGAAAGACTTCCAAATCTTGGTAACTTAAAACTCTCACATAATGATCATCTGATTGTTTGAATACAGTAGCGTGTTACCTGCTAAGTACTTATATGATAATAAATCTGAGTAACGTGTTAGAATTTTGTATCACTAGATAATGCCGCCCAGATGTGTACTAAGGAACCAAGAGATCGAAGAGTCAGTTAATAATGCAGCGGGAGCTCAACAAAACCCAATGCAAGACTTTATCAACATGATGGCTGAAGCTATGAGGAATCAAGCTCAACCTGCAGGAAATCAAGCGGGAAACCAATTAGTCAACTTTAAGGACTTTAAGGAAGTAGGACCGCCAGAGTTTAGAGGAACAGCAGACCCGATAGAGGCCCAGACATGGATAAAGGAGATTGAGAAGGCCTTCATTATTTCTAGAGTAGCAGAAGAGCAGAAAACAATATTTGCTACCTACTTAATGAAGGGTGAGGCTAACTATTGGTGGGAGGCCAACCAGAGCATAGCCGAAACTGGAATCGTGACTTGGGAAGCGTTCAAGACGTTGTTCTTTAGGAACTACTTCCCTGAGAGTACACAAGCAAGAATGGAGATCATGTTTTTGGAATTAAAACAGGAGAATATGTCAGTGTCAAAGTACACTGCGAAGTTCAATAAATTGGCAAGATTCGCTCCACATCAGGTGGACATGGAGGTGAGGAAAGCAAGAAGGTTCGAAAATGGACTAAAGCCATGGATTTACAATAAGGTAGCGGTTTTATAAATCACATCATTCTCAACTCTGTTGGAGAAAGCTCTCATTGCGGAAGGTGGAAGCGAAGTGGTCTCAAAGTATAATCGGGAGAAGAACAAGAAGAAAGTAGAAGGTGAGAATCAGAATGTTAGCAATGGCGGTAGCAACAATAAGAAGCAGAAATGGAATAGTGGGGGTAGTAATTTGGAGAGTCAGCATGGTAGTGTGCAACAAAAGAAGCCGGTGTGTGGAAAATGTGGAAAGGGTCACTCGGGAGAGTGTTTGAAGGGAAAAATGGTATGTTATACCTGTGGACAAGAAGGGAATACCTCACCCAATTATCCTAATATGAAGAAGGGAGGCTATTTTAACTGTGGTGAAGTGGGACATCGGATCAAAGATTGCTCGCAGAAGAAAAGCATGGATGGATGGCGGAAAGCGACAGCGGGGCGATAACACTAGGACTGACGGTGGAGGACCAAATTTTGACCAAACAAGCAAGCTGATAGTGAGGACATTTAATATGACAGTACAAGATGCTGTGGCATCTAAGGAGGTGGTGTTAGGTATAATTTCAATCAACGATATAAATGCCTATATGTTATTTGATTCGGGAGCTTCATGTTCTTTCGTATCTGATGAATTTTCTCAAAGATTAAGTTTACCTCGTGAACTATTAGAACACCCAATAAATGTAGAAGTAGCATATAAAGAAATTATCCCTGTAGACTACATCCATAGGAACTATTGTGCTGATGTAAGAGGGTTTAAGCTTAACGTGGATTTGATACCGATTCGTCTTGGAGAGTTTGATGTAATCCTCGGGATGGATTGGTTATCAAGTTATGGAGCGATCATTGACTATAAGAAAAAGTGTGTACACCTAAAGACTCTGAATAAGTCAAAGGTGGTATTTCATGGCACTAAATCGCCGAGACAATCTTGTTGTCTGACGATGATGCAAGCAAAGAAGTTGCTTAGGAAGGGATGTATAGGTTATTTGTCTCACATAGTGGATACCCGTAGAGTCAAGGGTGAACTGGGTCAGATACCTATTGTAAAAGAATTCGTTGATGTCTTCCCAGATGAGATTCCGAGATTGCCACCAGATAGGGAGGTAGAGTTTGTTATCGATTTAGCACCAAGGACATCACCGGTATCCAAAGCGCCGTATCGTATGGCTCCAGTAGAAATGAAGGAAGTGATGGTTCAACTACAAGAGTTGTTAGATAAGGGATACATTCGACCGAGCGTATCACCGTGGGGAGCACCAGTCTTATTCATAAAGAAGAAGGATGGGTCATTAAGGCTTCGTATTGACTACCGAGAGTTAAACAAGGTCACCATTAAGAACAAGTACCCGTTGCCCATGATCGAAGATTTGTTTGATCAGTTGAAGGGGGCGAAATACTTTTCAAAAATTGACTTGAGGACCGGTTATCACCAATTAAAGGTGAGACATGAGGATGTTCCTAAGACGGCATTCAGAACTCGGTATGGACACTTTGAGTTTCTGGTAATGTCTTTTGGATTGACGAATGCACCAACAACATTTATGGACTTGATGAACATAGTGTTTAAACAATATTTGGATAAGTTTCTTGTCGTGTTCATCGATGACATTCTGGTATATTCAGAGACAGAGGAAGAGCACGCTGAACATCTAAGGATGGTGTTGGAGACGTTAAGGAGGGAGAAGTTGTATGCAAAGTTCTCCAAGTGTGAGATTTTGTTGCGGAGAGTGTAGTTTTTGGGTTACGTTATCGACAAGGATGGTGTTTCGGTGGATCCAGTAAAAGTAGAAGCGGTTATCAACTGGGAAAAGCCAAAGACGCCGACAGAAATTAGGAGTTTCTTGGGATTAGTAGGATACTATCAGAGATTCATCCAAGATTTTTCAAAGATAGCATCGCCGTTGACCAACCTCACTAGAAAGACGGTGAAGTTTGTTTGGATGGAGAAATGTGAAGAGAGTTTCATGGAATTGAAGAAGAGGCTCTATCAAGCACATGTGTTGGCTTTACCGGACAACACGGGAGGATTTGTAGTGTATAGTGATGTGTCACACAAGGGTCTTGGCTGTGTACTGATGCAGCATGGCAAGGTCATTGCGTACGCTTCACGACAACTGAAGGACTATAAGAAGGGTTATCCGACTTATGACTTGGAGTTAGCAGCAGTAGTATTTGCCTTGAAGATTTGGAGGCACTATTTGTATGGCGAGAAGTGTGAGATATATATGGATCACAAGAGTCTGAAGTATATCTTTACGTAGAAGGAGCTAAGTATGAGGTAGCGCCAATGGCTAGAATTGATCAAGGATTATGACTGTGAGATTCTGTACCATCCAGGCAAAGCAAATATAGTGGCAGATGCCCTGAGCAGAAAAGGTAGAGAGAAGTTACTGAAGTTGACCATTTGAGAGGAATTGGTGAAAGATTTCGAACAAATTAACTTAGAGGTTAAGTATCCGATGGAGACCAATGAGAAATTATATACAGTGGCAGTGAGCCCGACTTTATTAGATAAGGTTAAAGAGGCTCAAGAAAAGGACGAAGATTGCGACAACATCAAGAAGTAGTTAGCTGAAGGGGATGAATTGAAATACAAGACTGATGGCACCGGACTGCTAAGATTTGAAGGACAAATTTGGGTACCGTTAGTACAAGAACTAAGAGAAGAGATTTTGCAAGAAGCGCACAGTACGAGGTACTTGATACACCCAGGAAGCACAAAGATGTATCAAGATTTGCGGCAATACTTTTGGTGGCCAAACATGAAGAGAGAGGTTGCAGAATGCGTCAGCAGATGTCTAACTTGTCAGAGAGTCAAGGCAGAGCATCAACAACCGAGTGGATTACTATATCCTTTAGAGATTCCAGAGTGGAAATGGGAGCACATCACGATGGATTTTGTGGTGGGACTTCCAGCAATGCAAAAAGGGCACGACGCCATATGAGTGATTGTAGATCGTCTTACGAAGTCAGCTCACTTTTTGCCGATCAAGATCAAGTATATTTTGGACCAACTAGCCAAATTATATATCAAAGAAATTATCTCGAGACATGGTGTACCAGTATCTATTGTATCAGATAGAGATCCACGATTCACGTCAATCTTCTGGAAGAGTCTTCAAGAAAGAATGGGGACACAACTACGGATGAGCACCGCGTATCATCCGTAGACCGATGGATAAAGTGAGAGAATGATTCAAACACTTGAAGACATGCTCAGAGCTTGTGTGATGGACTTCAAGGGTAGCTGGGAGGATCATCTTCCATTAGTAGTGTTCGCATACAACAATAGCTATCACGCCAGCATCAGAATGCCGACGTACGAAGCATTGTATGGAAGGAAATGTAGAACACCCTTATACTGGGATGAAGTGGTTGAACATCGACTATTGGGACCATAACTGGTGCAGCAGACCGTAGAGATCATCAAGGTGATAAGAGCCCGGCTGGTAGCAGCTCAAGATCGCCAGAAGAAGTATGCAGACTTACATCGCCAGAAGAGAGATTTTGAAGTGGGAAGCTATGCATTTTTGAAAGTATCTCCCGGGAAATGGAAAAATAAGGTTTAGAAAGAAAGGTAAACTGAGTCCGAGATTTATTGGACCCTTCGAGATCTTGAGGAAGATAGGCGAAGTGGCGTACAAGGTAGCTCTACCTCCTGAACTGGAACATATTCATAATGTGTTTCACGTGTCAGTGCTACGACCATATAAGCCTGATTACAAGCACGTGATATCGTACGAGCCAATTCAGGTCGAAAAGGATTTATTATACGAGGAAATTTCAGTTGAAATTTTACATAGAAAAGAGCAGAAATTGCGAAATAAGGTTATACATTCTGTAAAAGTTCTTTAGAGGAACCATAACGCTGAAGAAGCTACGTGGAAACTCGAAGAAAAGATGAGAGAAAATTATCCACATCTTTTTTAGTAACCCTATATGTAATTCCAGGGACAGAATTCTTATAAGGGGAGGAGGATGTAATAACCGTGAATTTTAAGTCACTACATATGTATATACATTATTGATACTTAAAACTTTGTGTTATATAGTGATTTAATATGTGACAACATATGTGAAGTGGTGCATGGTTCAATAAACATATATACTATAGTTATGGATATATACATTTATAGATTTCATTAAAAATGAAAGGTTCGTAATCTAATTATACATTAGGTGAGACAATTAAATAAACTAAGGGTTATGGTAATAAGGAAAGGTTAGTATTTAATATGTATACTAACTTAAGTGGATAATCTTGTTATTTCTAGTGACTATTAATTTTGAACCTATTTCTAGTAAACCTAATTAGGTTCTGAGCTATAGTCATATGTATAAGTAATTAAATTGCATAAGATTAGGAATGGAAACCCTAAATAAATAATTTGGGTAACATATATTAAAATTGTTAGACTATGTTTATTGCATGGCCTAAAACAATTAAAGGAGAAGCCCAAAAGAAATAAAATGCAAACCAATACTTAACCTGTGAGACCCCAAATTTTATGAATAAAGATTTAAATTTCTCGAAATAATTTTTGAATATTATGGTGTGGATTTGATATAATGTTATAGTTGTGGGTAATATTTATAAATTTTAAAAAGTATACAAGTTGTTGTATAATATTCGATTGGTCGGGGAATATTCTTTTTGTCGGGGAATATCCAAATGATTTGATACAATCATTGGTGGACCCCACAAATGTAATTATTATCGAATTGAGAAAATGAAAAAATATTTTATGAAAATAACTATGAAGTTTTACCATTAAAACTGTTGAACTACTCGGTAGTAAAAGTATACGATGTCTGGCGTGGTTGCATAGTAGCACACGGTATTGGTTATTGATGCTTACGTGAGAATTCATTCAGTTATACTCAATTATTGCTACAGTAATTGTTGCATCATATCTCTCATATTATTGATTCGATTATTGTCACAGTAGCATCTACATAATATGCTATATTATTAAATCAATAATTGAGACGACAAAGTTATTCATATTATTAAATTGCAATATTTACAATGTCTAGAAGTTCTGTCAAGGAGAGGTTTGGTCATCTAATTGCACGCTAATAAGGAGAAATCCTTATTAGAAAGCCCCCTCTTTCCTGGGAACGACCTGGTTGTTAAATATTGTGAGTTATAATATTAATGATGAATAAGTTCGTGTTGATTAAAGATAAAATTGATAGTTCTATTGTGTTGGGATTATTGGTGTTAGTGGAAGTTGACATTTATTTCGATAATAATTGATGTCTGGAGGTTATATTGTTCAATCGGGTATTCGGGGCACTTTTCATGTCGGAGTACTATTCACGAGTTACTATTCATGAGTTACTATTTATGAGTTACTATTCACGAGTTACTATTAATGAGTTACTATTTATGAGTTACTATTCATGATTTATTATTCATGAGTTACTATTCATGAGTTACTATTTACGGGGTACTATTCACCCAAAAAATATATTTCTTTTCGGTCCAAATCATTTTTGGGTACAATATTATTCCATGAGGAGATGTGCTAATTTTTCCAGACCGTTTGTTGAAATTATATTAGTAAATCAATATGGATCGTTGGTTTAAAATTTTAATAGTAAATCAATAATTCATTTAAATATATTATTATAATATTATATTATAGTAGTATGATGTGATTATATGATAGTATGTTTTTTTATAATTTAAATGGTAACATTATTATAGTAAATTCATGGTATAAAAGTAAAATGAGGTGGAAGAGAACAATTTGAATTTGAATTCTGATGATGTAAGCGATGATGTCATCGGGATGATTAGGTAAGCAATGATGTCATCGGAAGGATGATGTAAGAAATGATGTCATTTGATTGATGATGTAAGCAATGATGTCATATGATCGATGATGTAAGCGATGATGTCATAAATTATGGCGAAAAGACTATTTTACCCTGACTCTACCAAGCTTATAAATAGAAGCTCATTCCTTCATTATTTTTCACCAATTCACTAAAGCTATAGAGCGAGAAAGAATAGAGAGAATAAGAGATAAAGAAGAAGAATCTTCTATTACTACAATATTGCGGTATCCAATTTCCTACTAAGGTAAGGGATATTATTTCTTGTACTCGTAAGGGGTATTATTTCTTTCTTATTCATGAAGAGAACTTCTGTTACTCCATTCTTTATTATTCTGTTGGAATAACCATTATACGCGGGCTACCCTATACTTGGTGAAATGCTTCTGTTATTCCATTCTTTATCATTATGTTAGAATAACCTGTCTATGCGTAGTACCGCATACAAGGTAAAATTCTTCTATTATTCCATTTTTATTATTCTATTGGAACATCCTGTCGGTGCATTACGCATGACCTGGTTCCGTTATTTATTATTCTATTGGAACATCCTTTCTGTGCGTTTACGCATGACCTGGTTCCATTGTTTATTATTACATTGGAATATCCATCGTGCGTGCGCTGGCGACTGGTTCCATTATTTATTATTCGTTAGAATATCACGTCGTGTGCGTTTATGCGTGACCGTTCCGTTATTTATTATTCTATTGGAAAAACACATGCATGCGATTCATCGCATGCCCGGTGATTTCTTTTGTTATCCCATTTTTTATTATACTCAGTTGGTTAAAGTTTTGACTTCTATACTCCATGAAATTAGTGGAATATCCTTGATATTTGCACTTCATCCAGTATCCTTTCATGGAAATATTCTTCTGAGCATTCTTGAGTTTTATACTCTACAAAGAAGTATCATGTTGACAATTTGGACATTATTAGTTCCTGGATAAATTAATTCTTGAACTTGTTTTATTGAATTCTTATATCATTGTCATCATCCTCATGTTTATATTATGTTGAAAGTCATATGTGGCCTGTAGTGTATAGATGAACTTGGTATGATTATAACCAGGGATTATTCGGTGTAATCATGACCGTAATATTTCAAATGATGTGGAAAAAGTCCTCATTGGCCCGTAGTGCATTGATGGACAGTTGTTGGCATGATCATGACCATTGATGAATACACGAATATCCTTGGCCGTAGTGCATGGATAATTTGTGGTTGTGATACTAATGAATATCCTTGGCCGTAGTGCAGGGATGATGTGGATTATTTATTGTCGAGTCTCAAAGAATAAAAGTGATGAAAACCTTTTAAATCATAAAAGATAGTAGATTTTATTCTTTACTTGACTCTTTTAATGGATTGCTTGTTCCGCTGCAGTTAAACTTGATGTTTGTTATATTTTATCAATTTAACATTGTTGAAGGCTAATGATAATTTATTCTGCATTATCTTAGTCATAATATTTCTTACTGGGCATGTTGAGCTCACCCTTTCTTTCAACGTTCTCTTCAAGAAATGAGAACGGAGCCGGGACTAGTCGGGGAACGGAGTGATGGTCTAGATGATAGTATTAGTAGTCCTCACTATTCTGCTAAATAGTGTGAAAATAAATGTAAAGAGGACTCTTTTGAGTGTGGATATTATCTAGATGACAATATTCTTATTAAACTCTCAGTTTACGTTTTTTCGTATTTTACACGATAGCTGTATTATTAAGTTGTATTTGAATTTTGTACCATGTTTTTGGCTACTCAAGATGGGTGATGTATACCTATTTTGGGGGCGTCACATAGCCCACTTGATTAAGGGTATTTTAGACTTTTGATTAATCAAATTTTTGCATTAAAATAAAAGCAAAATGGAGGAGATAATAGAGCTTAGTGACTGGCCATATTAGGCCTTTTAAGGCAACAAAGTTAAGCTAATCAAGTTCCATAAGTAGAAGTCTTACACATAAGGACAAGTGTGTCATGCTCCCATTGGTGGAAAGCTTAATTAGCAACCTTAATCACATGATTAGGCTTAATTGAAAGAGATAAGGTGAAGTCTTTTATCCATGGGACAACAAAAGTATGGGGGATAATAGTTTAATCACAACATTCATTTGCTAGATCAATTCATTTCTCCTAGTCTTCTTCTTCTTCTTTTCTCCAAAGCTAGCAAACTTCAAAGAGAGAAAAGACAGAGAGGGTTCGGTTTTTCAAGTGAGGAAGAGGAGTTATTGTTCATGCATCCTAGATTCATAATCTACTTTGGAAGAGCAAGAAGGATAGCAAAGAAAACTAGGTGAGGTTCTCTTCCATTCTTTTTCTTATTCTCTTTCTATTTTCGGTTTTTACCTCAACATGTATGGGGGTTATGATCTAGTACTCAAAGTACCCTATTTCTATGTGTCTCATGTGTAGGACTAAGTATCTTGTGTATTAGAGTATAGATTTAGAGGAAGGAAATGAGCATATGTTCTCCAAGGGGTGAAACTCTTGTTTTTCCTCCACTAAATCTTGTGTAACTCAAGTTTTATAACTCGGATTTGTGATTCGTCGAAGGGGGGGGGGGGGTGATATATACATGAGTTATCTAGTAAAACCAAGTGGTAGAACACAAATCTAGCAAGTATTGAAGCTATGGGGGCTGTTTTCCCCAAAACAGTCCATATAGAGTATTAAGGTTTTAAAACCCTAAAAAGCTATTGTCCCCATTTTTCTTAGGACTATTTTGGATAGTTGAAAGCCTTTTAAAAATCTAGGAAAAATTACAGAGGTACCTTGAGAAGTTATCTACGTGCAGGAAAAAGAACGGACACGTTTCGAGTTATAGGTTGTGCGTAATGGCTATTTCCGTAAAGGACTCCTAAATATTAACACCTGAATATCTCACAGTGTATACATGGGAAAAATCCGAAATGTTTACAGTAGGTTTATATATGTTATGAGAGTATACCCTGAAAATTTCAGATTTTTCTGAGTAAAACTCGATTTATGAAAAATGAAGCAAGATCTGAGTATTTTGGGCACTTTAAAATTAGTAAATCATTTTCTAAAATTCTAAAAACATTTGGGGATCATTGTTGGGTCATATACTGTTCAAATCCAGAAAAGAAGAATTTTTGGAATCAGTTTTCTATTTTTTCTAAAAATAATGAAGTTATGAATAAAAGGAAATAAATAGTTAAATGATGTCTTAAATAAAAAAAAATATGATTTTAATGCTTAAATACTCCTAATATATAATATTCGACTATTTTAGGGCATTTTGGTAATTTATAATAAGAAATATTATTTATGACCTTTTATGGGTATTAAATAAATGGTTAATAACATTTTATTTAAGCATTAATAAATGATTAAAGTATTATTAAATAATTAATAATATTGGATTAAAACATTCATCTTAGATTAAAATATTATTAAAAGATTAATAATATTAAATTAAAATATTATTGGATGATTAAAATATTATTAAGTAAATAATAATATTCGAGATTAAATAAAATGTTATTAGTGTAATAACGTTACTAAAGGAATAAATTATTATTAAATGATTAATAATATTAGTAAATGAATAAAATATTATTAAATTATTAATAATATTAGTAAATGAATAAAATATTAATACTATTGGTAAATGAATAAAAGTATTATTAATTGATTAATGATACTAAAGCATAAGTAAGATATTATTAAGGTAATAATATTAATGCATGATTAAAATATTATTAAGAGGATTAATAATATTAGTAATGTATTAAAATATTATTAAGATGTTAATAATATTAGTAAGCGAATAAAAGTATTATTAGTGAACTAATAATACTAAGAGGTGAATTAAATATTATCAAGATTAATAATATCAACTAAATTAAAGGTGGTTGTTATTTAATAGTAACATTATCGAGGCAGGATAATATTTCTATGAACTAAATATAATATATAATATCTATGTGATTACATAATCTAATGTTATGCTATGGCTAATTGAAAGATTAACTATATGTCTCTCAAAGGAACATAATTAAACTACATAGTGGATAGAATTTTATTGCGTAGCCGTAACCTACAAACGAGGCAAGTCTCCTAACTCAAACTCGAGTTATTATTTTCAAAGCATGTTAGTGAATAGTTATTGATGATTATTCACATCTATAATGATTATTGAAATTCGCATTTTGTGCAATTGAATTCCTGTTCTATTATTATTGAACTGTGAGTTAAATTAAAGTTCTTTAATTCAGGAACTATTTATGAGATAGATCTATGCTAATTGTATCAGCTAGATAAAGCATGTTTAAATTTGTTAAATCAAATGTGTTTTAAAAAGCTGTTCTTATTAAATTGATATGATAAGAACTCTTGATTGAGAAAAGGACGAATTTGATTAAGGCATGATATCGATGCTGGATTATTAAGTGTTTATGCATAAATCACGGGGTATGAAAGGCTGATCCCCTTGAATACCAAAACTTATTAAGAGCTCCAGTTTAAATGACTGAGAACCTTGGCAAATGTTCATGGTTATTTCAAAACCACTCAGTACACATTATTCAATTATTCGAATATTCAATTGTTGATTATTAATTCATGTTCCTTCACAATCTTATACTATTGTTGAACATTGAAAGTAAAACCTCATTATAGTCATGATATATCTCCCTTGTATATAAACTTTCTAAGAAAATTAGTTACTTACCCTTGCTATATCATGACATTTATTTCAGTTAAGCCTGAAGGATCCAATGCGGAAGACAAAGGCAAGGACAAGATCCAAGAATAGTTTAGAATGAATGTTAATTATTATTATTTGATGGAATTTTCTTATTTAAACCTTTTGTAATATGAATGGTGTGTTTAAGTTAAGGTTAAAAAGATCTTGGAACTATGTTATGAAACTTTATTATAATGAACAATGTATGTTTATTATCCCGTAATAGTTATAGAATGCTTATGATGGTGATAGATCGTGAGCACCGAATCTGAGGTTAGAGATCCTAGATTTGGAGGCGTCACAGTAGGTGAGAATCAGAAGACTGCTTTTGCAATTTTCATGTTGAAAGTAGAGGCTAGTTATTAGTGGTAAGCCAATAAAACTCGAGGAGGACAAGGGGTGATGACTTGGGATAGGTTTAAGGAGATATTCTTCGAGACTTATTTTTGAGAGAGTTCAAAGAATCAGATGGAGGTACAGTTTCTAGAACTGAAGCAGGGATCAATGACTGTATCGGAGTATGCCAAAAAATTTAACGAATTGGCAAGGTTTATGCCATATCAAGTCAATACAAATGAGCGCAAGGCGAGGAGATTTCAATAGGGACTGGAACCCTAGTTGTACAGTAGGGTCTCCATGTTCCAGCTGAAGACATTCGCAGCGGTGCTTGAGAAGGCAATTCTCGCTGAGGGTGGAGGCGAGGCTGTGACAAAGTACAATCAAGAACAAAGAAAGAAGAAGAATGAGGGTGAAGGTAAGAATAGGGGTAGTAGTGGTGGAAATGGTAACAATAACCTGAAGAGAAAATGGAATGGAAATGTGGGTGCTGGAAACCAGCAGGGTAACCAGCAAAAGAAGAAGTTCAAAGCATGTGCTACAAGCAGGAAGTTTCACGCGGGTGTGTGCTTAAGGGGGAAGCGTGTATGCTTTAACTGTGGCCAGGAGGGTTACATTGCCCCTAAATTGCAATCAACCCAAGAAGAATGTTTGATACACGTGCGGGTCAAAGGATCATTTTTCTCGTGAGTGCCCTAAGAAGAAAGCTTAAGAGACAACGAGAAACAAGGAAGGTAGCAGTGGAGGCACATTGACCATTGCAGGACCAACGTCATCAAACATACCCACAGCCAGAACCTTCAACTTGACTGTACAGGATGTAGTACAATCAAAAGATGTTGTGTCAAGTATTATCCCAATCAATGATATAGATGCTTATACATTATTTGATTCGGGTGCTACTTGCTCGTTTATATCTGATGAATTTGCTAAGAGGTTAGGATTGCCTAGTGAAGAATTGAATTTCCCTTTAAACATAGAAATTACAAATAAGGAGGTGATTACTTTTAGGTTCGTATACAAGAATTGTAGGGTGAATATTAAGGAAAATGTCATGATGGTAGATTTACTTCCGATAAAACTTGGAGATTTTGATGTTATTTTGGGAATGGATTGGATTTTTAATTATGGAGCGATAATTGATTGCCAAAAGAAATGTGTAAACCTTATGACTCTGTCAATGGTAGTTTTCTATGGAAACAGATCACCTAAACATGCGAGATCTCTGATGATTATGAAAGCCAAGAAGTTGTTGAGTCAAGGCTGTGTGGGTTATTTAGCTTACATAGTTGATACTCAGAGGAAGGGGGTGAAACTGGAAGAGATACCAGTGGTTAGGGAATTTGTAGATGTGTTTTTGGAGGATTTGCCAAGACTGCCGCCTGGCCGAGAGATTGATTTCGTGATCAACTTAGCGCCAGGAACCACTCCGATATCGAAGACCCCGTACAGAATGGCTCCAGTAGAAATGAAGGAACTGATGGTATAATTGCAGGAGCTATTAGACAAGAAGTACATTCAGCCGAGTGTGTCACTATGGGGAGCACTAGTGTTATTCGTAAAGAAGAAGGATGGGTCAATACGTCTTTGCATTGATTATAGGGAATTAAACAAAGTCACTATTAAGAATAAATATCCATTGCCAATAATAGATGACTTGTTTGATCAATTTAAGGGTGCTAGATATTTCTCAAAAATAGATTTGAGAAGTGGGTATCACCAATTGAAAGTAAGAAAGGAGGATGTACCAAAGACGACATTCAGAACTCGGTATGGACATTACGAGTTTCTGGTGATGTCTTTCGAATTGACAAATGCCCCTGCAGCATTCATGGATTTGATGAACAGGGTGTTTAAACCATTCCTAGAAAAGTTTGCGGTGGTATTCATTGATGGCATCCTAGTGTACTCCAAATCTGAAGAAGAACATGTGGAACATTTACGTTTGACGTTGGAGACACTAAGAAAGGAAAAGTTGTACGTAAAATTCTCAAAGTGTGAATTCTGGCTAGAACGTGTATAATTTCTTGGGCATGTGATTGACAAAGATGCGATTTCAATGGATCCATCAAAAGTTGAAGCCGTTATCAATTGGGAACAACCAAGAACACCTTCGGAGGTGAGGAGGTTCTTGGGACTGGCCATCTATTATAGACGGTTTATTCAGGACTTTTCCAAGATTTCCACTCCGTTAACAAATTTGACAAGGAAAGTTGTAAAATTTGTTTGGACGGAGAAGTGTGAAGAGAGTTTCCAAGACTTAAAAAAGAAGTTAAGTGTGGCAACTGTGTTGTCATTACCAGATAATACAGGAAACTTTGTGGTGTATAGTGATGCCTCACATAAAGGGTTGGGTTGTGTTCTTATGCAGAACGACAAAGTTATTGCATATCCATCAAGACAACTGAAGGAAATTGAGAAAGGATATCCGACTTATGATTTATTATTGGCTGTGGTTGTATTTGCTTTGAAAATATGGAGACACTATCTCTATGGAGAGAAATGTGAGATATATACAGATCATAAGAGTTTGAAGTATATTTTCACTCAGAAGGACCTGAACATGCATCAAAAGAGATGGATGGAATTGATAAAAGATTATGATTGTGAGATCTTTTATCATTCGGGCAAAGCGAATGTGGTTGCAGATGCTTTAAGCAAGAAAGGTCGGGAAAAGTTGATGCTGATAACCACTCAGGTGGAGCTTATTTCAGCAATGACAAAGCTGGAGTTAGAAATAAAATTTCTGAAATAATCCGATGAACGACTATTCCAAATAGAAGCTAGTCCAACTTTGGTGGACAAGGTAAAGAATGCTCAACCACAAGATGAAGAATGTGTAAAAATTAAAGAGAAAGTGGTTGAGGGTAGTGAAATGAAATACAAGATCGATATTGAAGGGCTACTAAGATTCGAGGGAAGAATTTGAGTTCTAGCAGTACCAGATATTAAAGGCAAAATCTTGACCAAAGCTCATAACTCAAGATATTCGATTCACCCGGGAAGTATGAAGATGTATCAAGATTTACTACAACACTTTTGGTGGCCACACATGAAAAGAGATGTCACAGAATATGTTGCGAAATGCTTGACATGTCAAAGAGTAAAGGCAAAACACCAGAGTCCAAACGGATTACTTCAACCATTGGAAATACCAGAGTAGAAGTGGGAACATATCACAATGGATTTTGTGAAAGGTCTTCCAAATACTCAGAGAGGATACGATGAGATTTGGGTGATAGTGGACAGACTGACAAAATCAGCACACTTTTTGCCAATAAAGATTAGATTCAATCTTGATCAGTTGGCAAATTTATACGATAAAGAAATCGTTTCGAGACATGGAGTTCCAGTGTTAATTGTATCAAATAGAGATCCGCAATTCACATCAAACTTCTGGAAGAGACTACAAGAATGCATGGGAACATAGTTGAGAATGAGTACGGCATACCATCCGCAAACAGATGGCCAAAGCGAACGAACAATCCAGACGTTGGAAGATATGCTTAGAGCATGCATTATGGATTTTAAAGGGAGCTGGGATGAACATTTACCATTGGTGGAATTCACCTACAACAATAGTTACCACGCAAGCATCGACATACCGCCTTACGAAGCATTATATGGCAGGAAGTGCAGAACTCCGCTGTGCTGGGATGAAGTCGGTGAACGTCAACTATTAGGATCGAAATTGGTACAACAAACTGCTGAGATTATTAAACTCATCAAGGCAAGATTGGTAGCTGCTTAAGACACACAGAAGAAGTACGCTGATCAACATAGACAAGATCGTGAATTCGACGTACGAAATTTCATGTTCTTAAAAGTTTCTTCTTGGAAGGGGAAAATTCATTTTGGTAAAAAGGAAAAGTTAAGCCCGATGTTTATTAGACCCTTTGAGGTGCTGCGAAGAGTAGCAAGGGTGGCTTATGAAGTACCTCTACCTCTAAAGTTGGAACATGTTCATAATGTTTTTCATGTTTTGGTGTTACGTCCGTATAAACCCGATTACAAGCTTATGATTGATTACGAACCATTACAGTTCGATAAAGACTTGTCTTATGAAGAGGTTCCTATCCAGATAGTTGACAGGAAAGAACAAGTGCTTAGGAATAAAGTAATACCTTCCGTGAAGGTAATATGGAGGAACCACAATGTCGAAGAGGCTACGTAGGAACTCGAAGCTGAAATGATTAAGAATTACCGTGAGTTATTTGTTTAATCTGTATCTTCAATTCTGGGGACAACATCTTTATAAGGAGGGAAGAATGTGACGAATAATTTGTTTGAGTTGTGATTCTGGGGACAGAATCCTTGTAAGGAGGGAAGGATGTAACAATCCAGAATTTTAAATTATAATTTCAAATATTTATTGAATTATATAAATATTTAATTGATGTGTTTATTGTTGAATAAATATTTGTTTAATTAGATTTGATTTGATTATTTATTTGTTAAATAAATAATTAATGAGTAAAGGAAATTAATTATTATGAGATAATATTCTAATTTAATTTAATAATTAAATTAGAGAGTTGATAGGATTAAATGAATTATTATAATGTTTTTAATTTAATTTGGTGATAAAAGTGTGACAATAAACTATGCTATATAAATGAGTTATTAAAATAAATTAAATGAGTTTAATTTAGTTTTGTCAAACAAGGCTTAAAGATATTAAGTCTTTATTCTAATTAGTGTTTGCCAAACATAGCCTTATGACTTTTAAATTTTGAATTTGAATTATAATAATTAGAATAAATAAAATAAAATATAAAATATATCTATAACTGATATACGTTTATTACTTTGTAACTGCTAAATTAGTAACTAGGCGTATTATGGACCTATCAGTTTTATTTTACGCTTGGTGTTAGTGGCCTATTCTGATACTAAGAGAAGAAAGAAGGGTTACATAGAATTTGGGAGACTAGAGAGAGTTTGAGAGGAGAGAAAGGTTCTGTGAATTGCAAGCACTTTGTCTTCTAACAAGGGTTAACCAAGCAAGAGAAGGTATTTTACATAACCTTAATATATATATATATATATATATATATATATATATATATATATCTGTGTGTGTGTATATATATATATATATATGTGTGTGTGTGTGTGTGTGTGTGTTTGTTTTACGGCATAATTCTTAAGTTCTGTGAATTTCATTTATTTTGAATTGTTGTTATAAACTAAATTATGTGTAAATGTAATTGTGATGTTATAACTAGCATCTAGATAAGGATTTAGTATACCAATTACTTTCTTTACGTTCAAAAATAAGAAAAATAGTTTTATAGTGAATATGTGTATGAACATGGCTTGTAGGAGTACCAAAATTAATAGTTGATTGTAAGCTAATAGGTAAATTGAGCCTTGATTGTATTAGTTTGGTAAGAAATGAAGATAACATAGTTTGAATGAACTAAGTTGGTGTATAATTGTGATTACAGTGTTAATTTTGTCAACACTATCAAAAATGGCTTTTTTAGTTTAAAAGATGGCATTCAAGGATTTAATTTTTCTGAAGTTGTTGTTTAGTTGTTTTAAATAAGTATATATATGATGTGAAAAGTTTATGTGTAATTTATGTAAGTTATACATGTTAAATTGGGTGCTAGAAATTAAGATACAGTCAAAATTAACTTTGCTTACATTCTTCGTGCTTGATTCAGTAATAATTGCCTGGCCATAACACCAAACTTAAGCGTCATTGCCAAGTCTCACGCCACAATGCCAAACTTAATTACCAGTAGTGCAAGCCTCACTTCTTGACATACCACTGCCCGAGCTATTGCCTCGCGCAAATGTAAATCTGTAAAGCGCACATAATGGTTAGCAGAATGGCCAGAAAGTGTATTTTAATTTCACAAATTTTGTAATTTTGATATGGTGCAATATTATGACTGTTAAAATGTAATTTTTGTGGTATTATATTGCTAAGAATGAGAATCTTATTTACAATTAACGAGTTTTATTATTACATTACTAGTGTAACTTGATTATGTGGTTGAAAATCAAGACATACATGAAATAGATACGTATTTGTATACAGAGTATATGTAGTAACTAATTGTGTCATAATGACATGTGTATAGGATACTGTAAATCGAATTATTACTATTTAACTTACATGCAAGGCAAGTTTTCTAACTCTAAACTTTCTTTGAGCAAGTTTCTTAACTCTAAATTATATCGTGCAAGTTTCTTGACTCTACCTTGTTATTATGGAGCAAGTTATTCCTAATCCTATTTATTCAATACGTGCACAGTTATTTAACATAACCTCTTACTTTGAAAAGGTTTCCTTCTTTAACTTGTTATTTAGCATGCAAGTTTCTAAATTCTAATACACTAATGTTGAACAAGTTTTATCGTTCAATTTACTATTTATTATGCATGCTCAACACTTAATTCTAAATAAGATTCTAACCTTAGCTTAATATTGTGCAAGCAAGGTATGTTATGTTATTCAATGCTTATGCTCTTAGATTATTCCTAAAGCATGACCTCAATATACAATGTTGATTCATTTATGATTTATTCCATAGCATAATGTTATTACATTTTTATTCAACTAATCCTTAGTTGACGTTCGTTAAACTCTATATTACCTTGAAACTTATCCAAACCAAACTTACTTTAGTGCGGACTCGTATTCTAAATGCTTAGTTGAACAACCCTATTATAGGGGATAATTTACGCATAGCGTTTAAATGTTTGTGCACAATACGTTATACAAAGGGTTGATCTCCCTAAGTACGATGAGTCCTTATAATCTTATGACTGTTAAAGTTTAAGTTGAAAGAATACTTATAACTATAGACATAGTTCGTGGTCTTTTGACCCTCAGATATATATTTCAAATTATGTTCCTGATTATTATTGATAAAACACATTATTCAGTTCTATTGAGCCTATTCATTTGGCAGTTGATATGATGTTTATTCATTGTCATTTCAAGTGAGCATTGTTTGCTCACTCTTGCTTATATAAATATTACAGCTAAAGTTGAGAAGGTCGATGAACCTACAACCAGTAAAGGGAAAGGGAAGATGAACAAGTATTGAAGACTTGTAAACCTGTTAACTTTTATATTGTCAGACTTTATTTTAAATCTTGTGTTGTAGTTATTTAACTTTTCGCACATGATATTTCTATTTAAAGGTTAGATAACCTGAGAGATTTTATTGAACTTGTTGATGTAATCCTTTAATGGGAAGGTTTAATATTAAATTTTATTATGCTTGGGTAGTTAGACATGAATGTTTTTATCAAGTGAACACCAAATCTGGTGGAAATGAATTACCCAGATTTAGGGATGTCACAGGATGATGACAATGATATAAAAATTTAATCAAACAAGATCAAGGATAAATATTAAAGATTTTAGAATTTAATTTATCCATAATTCAAGAATATCTAAATTGTCAACATGATACTGCTTTGTGGAGTAAAATTCAAGAATAATAATGTATCAAAAATGATTTGGACCGAAACGAAATCACTTTTTGTCATAAATAGTACCCCAGGTGAATAGTACCCAAGTGAATATTACCCGTGAATAGTACTTTGGGAATAGTAACCTTGTGAATAGTACTCTAGTATGAAAAAGTTAAAACTTATCAAGAATGCTCATAATATTATTTCCATGAAAAGATACTAGATGAAGCGCAAATATCAAAGATATTCTACTAATTTCGTGGAGTATAGAAGCCAAAACGTTAACAAAATAAGTGTAGAATTCCGAATTTGAAACGAAATAATATTACTTACATACTACAGAGTATGAAAGAAAATATTATTTCTTATGAATATTGAACAAAAATAATATCCCTTATAACTGTTGAACTAAAATAATATTCCTTGCGAATATTGAATGAATATAATATTCCTTACGAATATTAAACGAATATAATATTTCTTGCGAATATTGAACGAAATAAAATTTCTAACGAATACAAAAAATAATATTGTAAGCGAATACGAAATAAATAATACCCCTTACCTTAAAATGGAGAGTATTCCAACTGGTATAGCGAGGATATTCTTGAAGGAAACTTGAACTATTTTCTACACTCAAAGTTTCCTTAAACTCAAAAGAAATATGCTCAATATTATAAAAAAAGAATTCTCTAATTCTGGTGTGATTTTCAATTCTAACTAAGCATCTTATATATAGGAGAATGGAAGGATACTATTTGAAAATAAAAATCATGGAAGCACAATATTTCTTCACGGGAGACGTTCGGCTGAAATTTTCTAAAAATTTGATTTTACTATTTATTACTGTACAATAAAATATTCTAATAAAACAAAAACTTTAAATAAAATATAATATATTCTATTTATAATCTAATAAAACAAAACAAATATAATATATATATATATATATATATTATAATAAAACTCCCTCCCAGACCATTTTCATTTCCCTCCCCCCACTTTTCTTTCAACAGACGTGGGCCCAACGTGTTCCCCACCCACCAACATGTCACCATCACAGGTGGGTCCTATTATATATATACTAAATAACTTTCTACCGATTATTTTAAAAAATAGGTAAATGGGGGTCCATATAATAAGCAAAATTTACAAGAAACACTTCATAAAAAAATCACCTCAATATTTTTAACAACAATTATTCATCATTATTATTATTCACAATATTTAACAACTAAATTATTCCCAGGAAAGAGGGGGCTTTCTGATAAGGATTTCTCACTATTGGCGCACAATTAGGTGACCAAACCTCTCCTCAACAGAACTTTCTAGACATCATCAATAATACAAATAATAATATGAATAACTGTATTGTCTCAATTATTGATTTAATAATATATAAAATATTAACAATAATTAAATCAAATAACGTGAGATACTATGCAGCAATTACTATAGCCATAATTGAAAAAAGTTGAGTGACTTCTCACGTAAGCATTAATAATCAATACCGTGTGCTACTATGAAACCACGCGTATTACTATACTTTTACCACCGGGTATTTCAATAATTAACGGTAAAACTTTTGCCGTTATTTTCATAAAAAGATATTTCTGTCGTTTTCTCATTCCGACATTAATTTTGTTGTGGGGTCCACCAATGATTACGCCATTGTACGAATATTCCATGTTAAAACGAATATTCCCCGACCAAACGAATATTTTATAACAACTTGCATACGTTGCAAAATTTGTAAATATTATCCACAACTATAACATTATATCAAATCCACACCATAATATATTAAAAAATATTTTAAGAAAATTAAATCTTTATTCATAAAATTTGGGTTCTTACAACATCCCCTTCTTATGAAATTTCGTCCTCGAAATTGACTTACATACCTAGTATGTCGAAGAGGTGAGGATACCTCATTTTCATTTCAGATTCTAACTCTTGAGGTATAACCTTTGAGCATACAATATGTTCCTTCTTATCCAAGATTTTAACATGTATCTCCTCATACGTTAAATCTTCTGCTGTCTCATCTAGTTCTAATTCAATAATGTCGTTCGGGTTGTCCACATATTTACGTAACATCGATACGTGAAAAACATTATGAACACGCGACATACTTGGCGATAAAGAGAGTCTATAGGCCACAGTTCCTATTCAATCGAGGATATCAAATAGACTAATAAAATCGAGGGTTGAGATTTCCTCTCTTCGTCGATTCTTGCTTCTAGAATAACTCCCTCTTGAACCTTCTTCTTCACATTCATCAGCTCTGAGTCTGTAGCTTAAGCGGCTTTAACTTTATAGATTAAAGTCAGTTCTAATCGTATATTCGCTATCTTCACGTAGGTTCTTGGAGTCTTTAACTCTATCTCCATCATTTGCAAGTTATACGAAATGGGTTTTAATTTGTGTTAACAACATCGCACTCGTAAATGCATAAGATCTTCTACTCAATGCATCAGCTACCATGTTCGCTCATCCACGATGTTATTGAATGGTATGGTCGTAATCTTCAACAGCTCGAGCCAACGAATTTGGCGTATGTTACGTTCGTTTAATGTGAAGAAATATTTGAGGGTTTTAGAAATGGGTTTTGTACTGGGGTCAATACAAAATTCGATTTCACGCTCTGGGGTAGACCAGGAAGTCTTCAGGGAATATGTCAAGAAATTCTCATCCAAGACTTGGATAGCACGTCACATTGATACCTATCAACTTGCCACTGTTATTCCCGGCGTCTCCTATGGAGAGTCTGGCTTCGGTGCATTCCATACAAGGAAGTCATCAGCGAAAGGCTCAGGGCTCTTTACTTATGGCTTGATATGACAGTGACTGACTTTAGTGGTTTAGTTACTTAAATTCGCATAACAGGTTGGTTAGGAAGGCTAACAACCTTACAAAAATAATCAATTTTAGCATGATGAGTAGTTAACCAGTCGATTCCTAAAATCACATCAAAGGCAAGTATTTTCAATGAGATGAGATCGACAGGTAACTTAAAATTGTCGATTTGAATCAAACAAGATTTATAAATAGTGGGTGTAATGAAGGTTTCTCCTAACGGAGTTTCAACAGATAAGTCAAAGTCTAATTTCTTCGGAGTCGAATTTAAACGTTGAGTGTAAGTACGTGAAATAAAAGAATGGGTAGAACCGGTATCAAATAAGGTATAGACTTCGCAAGAGTTTATGATTAGCTTACCGTGATGACCTCATTTGGTTCCTCGCTTTTTGAAAAGTTACAAAAAGCGCTCTCACTTGAACCACCGACTTTGACATGTATGGGATAGTCTTTGGTGTCATCATTACCGTTGGAATTAACTTTCTCTATAGGGCATATCCCACCCTCAACTACTTCGTCGTACTTCTGTTCCATGATCTGAACCATTAATGTTCGATCCATATCGAATTGGGGTTGACCGCAATATACAGGGTAATTCAAAATTCGATGTTGGGTTCTCCCAATTGCTGTTCAAAAAGAGAAATACATATCATCTATTTTAGCCTTCTTGGACCGGACTTCACTTTCCACAATATCAACGCGTCGTGTGGCTTTTACCCATGCATCATTCATTCTCACTCGTTCAGTTGTTTCTTCTTTCAACTGATCCTTGAAATTTGAATTCTTAAATTCCAACTTTAACATCTTATACTTTGCCAAAGAGTGCTTCTGTTCAAGCATCAAATATCGGGTAACAGAAGCTTGAATTGTTGCATCTTTTTGCTCCACGACCTCCTGCCGTTCTTCAGCCTGCTCTTCTAACTCATGAATACGATTTTGCAGTTCTACATTTCGATCATAAAGTTCTCCTAATAAATTCTCCTAAGGTTTCTCTTCTTCCTCACTCTCAGCTGTTACCTCTATGACTAGCTCGGGTGAAACTATTAATTCTTCACTCACCACATGGATATCTCTAATTTCTTCTTTGCCTGATATCCTACAATCAAGTTTAATAACTTAATTAGTACTCCCCAATAAAATCTTTGTTATAACAAAATATTATACTCCAATATTTATTCTTTAAATGAATCTCCTTGATTCATCACTTAAAATTCTATACGAGTTCATCTCTTGATTTTCAGATGTCATTTTCAAACACTGCCACAAAACAAGGGTTAATTGACATGCCAAAATTTATCCCTATATTATGACTGACCAACTAAATAACAAATAAGCTTAGGTAGGTCATACTAGCGAAGGACTAACTCGTCTCTCCCCTCATAGTACTAGTCCCACATCTCAGCTAGGGATCATATCCATAAACTCTGATATCAACTGCGACGCCCCCAAAATAGGTATATATCTCCCATTTTGAGTCGCCAGATATATGGTACATAATCCAAATACAAATGTAATTATACAACTGTCATGTAAAATATGACAAAACATAGCTGAGAGTTTTAACACAGACATTGTCTTCTAGATAATTCCACACTCAAATTCAATCTCATTACAATTATTATCACACTATTTCACAGAATAGTGAGGACTACTAAAACAACCATCTAGACCTTCAATCCATTCCCCAACTAGTCCCAGCTATATTCTCATTTCCTGAAGAGAACAATGAAAGAAAAGGGTGAGCTCAACTAGCCCAGTAAGAAATATTATGACTAAGATAATGCTGAATAAATTATCCTTAGCCTTCAACAGTATAACAACTGATAGAATATAATAGAGAACAAGTTTTAGATCAATAACTACAACGGAATAAGCAATCCATTAGAAGAGTCAAGTAGAGCATGATATCTACTATCTTCTATGATTTAAAAGTTTATCATTAATTTTATTGCTGATACTCAACTTAATAAGTAATCCACATCACTGAATTATTTATTATAAAAATATATTTTATAATGATCAATAATTCTTTTAAAAAATGGTTTACAATTATTCATGTAATAAATAAATTTTTATTTATCACATATATATACATACTCTTTACCTTGCACATATTCCCATCTTTATTTTAAAAAAAATTATACGCAAAATTTCTTATTTAATTATATCGAAAATATCAAATAATTACAGCTCGAGCCAACGTCGTTGCCGCATGTTGAGTTCCTTTTGGATGAAGAAATATTTGAGGCTTTTATGATCTGTATAAATCTCCACTCTCTCCCCATACAGGTAATGTCTCTAGATTTTCAACACGAAAACAATTGCTGCCAACTCCCGATCATGAGTAGGATAATTTCTCTCATATTTTTTGAGTTGTCGCGGGGCATAGGCTATGACTTTCCCATATTGCCTGAGAACACATCCTAACTCTTTGCCTGAAGCATCGCTGTAGATAACAAATCCATCTGAACCAGATAATATCGTCAGAACAGGTGTCGAAATGAGTCTCCTCTTGAGCTCTTGGAAACTCCTCTCGCATTCCTCGCTCCATATGAATTTTATATCTTTTCGAGTCAACTGAGTTAACGGAGTAGAAATTCGAGAAAATCCTTCCACGAATCTGCGATAATAACCAGCTAAGCCAAGAAAGCTATGTACCTCAGTCACTGACTTCGGTTGCTCCCAACTTTGTATTTGCTTCAATCTTCATCGGGTCAACAGATACTCCATGTTTTGACACCACGTGCCTAAAGAATGCTACTTCCTCAAGCCAGAACTCGCATTTCTTTAGCTTTGCATATAGCTTGTTATCACGAAGCCTTTGAAGTACCAGCTTCAAATGGTACTCATGGGACGCCCCCAAATTCGGACCTCCACTTGGTCACTCAAATTCGGTTCATCACATTCTCATAGTAAAACCATAATAACTAAAATAACGTATACACAATGGAAAATTTACTTTAGAAAAATATACAAAGATTTATTATAATTATTCCCCCAAGTCTCGCAACCTACAGTGCTTAATAGATTACATAATAATATCAAATAAAGACTTATTACACAATCTTACTTAAGCTTAAACATAGTCTGCAAATAGTCTTAACATAACATAATAGTTTTTAAACGTAAAGGAACAAGCTAGTCGGTAGCCTTGCCCTTGCCCTTGTCTGGTCCAAAGACATCTCCATGTTCCTCCTTAACTGAATGGTTTTAAATAAGCAAGGATGAGCACAAATTGCCCAGCAAGTAATATACAACAAAGGTGTAGGATATAATATCACAAGGTTTGAAATATCGAGGTGTCATTTCTAGGATAGTTCAAAGTGACAGAATAATATCATGGATGAGGAATATCAACAATTTTTGGAATAAGAATAACAATTCAATATAAATCAACCGATATATATGAATTCAACGACTAACAAGGTATTCAACTGGATAAGTAATTTATACTGAGCAGTCACTAAGGACTACTGAACTTCCACTGGGGATTACCAATATTAAACTGATAGCCCAAAATATCAAGTACTATAGATGATAAGTCTATAATTCTTTACGTTATGCATAACACCACAATAATATTTATTCATGTGTTGGGTTTTCCAACGACATACACTCCCCTTACCAAAAGGGTTGTCCAACTCAGTTTCCAGGATTTCCACACCAATCAATTGGTTTGGTCAGCTTTTATAAACACGCATATAGTCTAGCCGAATCAATTAGCATCGACTCTTTCACAATATTCAAGATCAATACTAAGTTTAACTTGAACAATAACTTTCACAAAGGTTTAAGCATATTATCTCTTTCGAACGAGAAAGTAATATAACTTGTATTCAAGAGATAAGTTTACGGTATTCATCGAACAATAAATTCAATTATACTTGCACAATAGGAGTAAGGTTTTGAATACTTGCCTCAAGTGTAGATTATCCTCGTTAGGAAATCAATACCTACGAATCCAATTTATAGTGTATTATAAGTATAGGATGCCAATTAGTTAAATGTGTTCATGCTTGATATGTAAGTTTAAATGCATATTTAAACATCTAACTTAGTTGTATACTCTTCACATACTTCACTTCATACCTTACGTACTTATAACACAAAAATCAGTTTGTAAGTCACCATGAAAATCAAATAACATAGTCTTTAATTGTTGCTTTATAGTTTGCAAATACTTTTTGGACTTATCACATGAAAGTCTATAATCACATCATTAAAATTCACTCATATTATCTAGCCTGCTTCTTAACACATTGGACATGTACTGGTCATATAATATATGCTAGAGTAATAATACAAGTATGCAACTCCTATAAATTAATAGCAAAAAATTGATCCTACTGCAGACTGGCTCGGCCGCGCCTGATTTGTACTAAAGAGACGCGCGGCCACGCGGCTCCCAATTCAAACCAGGACTGAGCAGCTATTTGTTTGGCCTATCTTGTCCATCCTTACATACATTAACATGCCAAGGGTCCTTCCGCCTCAACTATACATGCCTGCTAGATACATCATGTATTTCAAGTTATGAAGTCATTACTTAGACTTATCGCATTCCATGCTCCACTACTTTACAATTCTCGTGACTAGTTAACATGCTTGTAAATTATGTTTACATGTATGATGATCCATAAGTTCAGGATACTAATAGGGTATTCCCCAACAATTCAAAGTTGGTTTTCAACTTCAACATTTTATTGAAAATTTCATGTTTAACCAATTAAACATGCAAAGTTACTTCATTAATTTACTATACATCATGCCCTCCCATATACACATTAGGACATATAATCATACTCACAAGTTCATATTTAGTTCATCCAGTTTGTATTTAAAACCCTATGTCTCCCTTAGTAAGTCATCAAAACTTAAGCATACAAGGTATGTTCATGTATTCTATGTTGTACTTTGACGTTTAAAGATTATGATAGTATGCTAAAAACTTAATGTATACTTAGCTTACTTACACATAGCCTTATACTTGAAATTTTCCCTTTTTAATCATGCTTGACTACAACATACCCTTGCAAACAATGTAGACTAACATATGGGTCACATTTTAATGTATTTCAGGTCTTGAAACATTGGCACATAAAGTCAAAACATATTTTACACAATATTTATCAAACTAGTTTCCAACTATTTAAGTCCTCCTCTTTGAATAATCAAACTAGAATCAACTAATCATGGCTTACTATATGCCTAACAATCTCAGTACACATGTACAGGTTATTTATAGGCATGTTCAAACCATTCTAACCCACTTAGCATATCACTGAATCACTACAGCAATATCTGGAAAAGTCACACCGCGCGGCCGTGCCGCGCCACTTCGTTTTGAGGCAAAAATAAATGGCTCTGCTTCTGCAGAGCCTTAGCACAGATATTGTTAATTCTCAAACCAGACTCACTGCAGCACTTCAAGGCATACATGCTAACTCAAACTAAACAAAGACTTGCTAATTAATACTACTTAATAGAGATTTCATGAGAATTGCAATAATTTGACAAAACTTAACTTAAGAACACAAACAAAATTTATACCTCTTGCTTGAATTGGACTGGACTTAACTCAAAATCAAATTACTCCCTCCCACTCTCTATAGCAACTAAGCAAGTAATTTTCAGCAGCATAGCACATGAAGTAGAGTGTTCAATTTATAGAAAACTTACTAACCATGCCAGGCCATTGTCCAAGAAGTTAAACCAAGAGATGGAGAGAGAATTCATTGGGTAATTAAGAGTTAGTGCAATAGTGGCCAACAACCCCCATCACCCACACCCATCATCATCATGCCAAGCTATTGAGAAGTTTGAGGGATGAAGGAATAGGCAGCCATAGGCCAATGGTTCTTCACGTGTGGAAGAAAAGTGACTCACAAAATGGGATAAGCCAAATCTCAGCATTTGGTAGCTATCTAATGCCACACACTATATGTTTAATACACCTATATGTATACTTAGGTTTTAAATCCAATTGGGTGCATATATGGGTTTAAATGATATGACAATATTATGTTAGCCATTTAAGGTATTAATGCACTATATATACACATTGCATGATCACATAGACATCATTTGTATAACTTTCACATTCTGTTAATCTTATTATATAGTTTCCATGGCATATAATATAGTTACTATTAGGTGTCACATTACATACTCTTTTTAATGTAGCTATTAAGCATTACAACATACTTTGCACACATGAATTAAATAGATAATACATAATCTAATTATGCAATTTACTCTTCTCACAATAACAATTAATAATCACATATTCTTAATTAACCGCCATTAATATTCTACCATAACAATTAACAATTAATATTAATTAATTGCTCATTTGATAATTCCTTCGTTAATTAATATTACTATTAACATTTCCCATCACTATGCCACACAAGGCTTTCAACGAGTTTACCACAAACTCCACATATTCTCAATTATTCAATTATTTAATATAATTGAGTTATTTCATTTCATAACACAAAACTGTTCATATTCAAATAAATACTCATTTCCATTAACATATTTATTTAATAATATGCAGAAATTCTCGGGTATTACATCCTCCCCCCCTTATAAAAATTCCGTCCCAAAATTGCTACCAGGTTACACAAACAGATGGGGATAATCCCTCATCATCCTATCTTCTAACTCCCACGTTGCCTCCTCGACATCGTGATTACGCCAAAGCACTTTTACAGAAGAGATGACTTTGTTTCTTAAAGTTTGCTCTTTCCTATCTAGAATTTGGACAGGAAGTTCTTCATACGCTAAGTTCTTCTCCACTTGAATGGGTTCATACGAAATCACGTGCTTGTAGTCAAGCTTATACGGACGCAACACAGATATGTGAAACACGTTATGGATGTGCTCCAACTCAGGTGGTAGTGCAACTTTGTACGCTACTTCACCCACTCACTTTAGTATCTCGAACGGTCCTATGAATCTTGGACTCAGTTTTCCTTTCTTGCCGAAATGGATTTCTCCCTTCCATGGTGATATTTTCAAGAATACAAAACTGCCGACTTCAAAATCTCACTCTTGCCGATGCAAATCTGTGTACTTTTTCTGGCGATCTTGAGCTGCTACGAGTCTAGCCCTTATCATTTTTACCATGTCTGTGGTTTGTCGTACTAACTCTGGTCCGAGTATTCGTCGCTCTCCTACTTCATCCCAACATAAAGGTGTTTTACACTTTCTTCCATAAAGAGCTTCATACGGTGGCATGCCGATACTCACATGGTAACTATTATTATACGCAAATTCGACTAAGGGTAGGTGGCCGTCCCAATTTCCCTTGAAGTCCATCACGTAAGTCCTAAGCATGTCCTCTAGCGTTTGTATTATTCGTTCACTTTGTCCGTCTGTCTGAGGATGATATGCAGTACTTAGTCGTAATTCTGTTCCCATCCTCTCTTGCAAGCTTTTCCAGAATTTTGATGTGAAACGCGGGTCTCGATCAGAAACAATTGATATCAGCACTCCATGTCGTGAAACAAATTCCTTTACATACAGACTCGCTAATTAGTTTAAACTGTAGCGGATCTTGATAGGTAGAAAATGTGCAGTCTTAGTAAGTCGATCCACGATGACCCAAATGGCATCCAAACCTTTCTGCGTGACTGGAAGTCCTACCATGAAATCCATCGTAATATGTTCCCAAGTTCCACTCTGGTATTTCCAACGGTTGTAATAACCCACTCGGTCGCTGATTCTCTGCTTTGACTCGTTGACACATAAGACATCTACTCACGTACTCCACGATTTCTCGTTTCAAGTTTGGCCACCAAAAATATTGCTTCAAGTCCCAGTACATCTTTATGCCTCCCGGATGAATGGAATATGTCGTATTATGAGCCTCGTACAAAATCTCTTCTCTTAACTCGGCCACTGCCAGCACCCACACTCTTCCTTCGAATCTTAAGATACCGTCTTTATCTATTCAAAATTTTTCTTCCTCTTTTTCTGTGATCCTCCTCCTAATTGTCTCACATTCTCCATCTCTTTCCTGGGCTTCCTTTACTCTATCCAACAAAGTCGGACAAGCCTCCATTACAAATAACTTTTCTGCAGACCTCTCGGGTCCCCTCACTTCTATTTCCAATTTCTCCATATCTCTTATTAACTCCTCATGAGTTGTCAGTTGAAACAATTTCTCCCTTTCTTTCCTGCTTAGAGCGTTGACAACTACGTTTGCCTTTCCCGGGTGATAAACAATTTCACAGTCATAATCTTTGATTAATTCTAACCACCTCCTCTAACGCATATTCAACTCCTTCTGCGCGAAGATATATTTCAGACTTTTGTGGTCCGTGTATATCTTTCATTTCTCTCTGTACAAATAATGTCTCCATATTTTTAACGCAAAAACTATCGCCGCTAACTCTAAGTCATGAGTAGGGTATTGTTTTTCGTAATCCTTCAATTGTCGTGATGCATACGTAATGACTTTGCCATATTGCATAAGCACGCAACCAAGTCCTCTATGTGATACATGACTATACACCACAAATCCTCCCGTATCATCCGGTAATGATAATACAACCGCCTCACTTAATCTCTTCTTCAATTCTGAAAACCCTCTTCGCATTTGTCGATCCATACAAATTTCACCATCTTTCTCGTCAAATTAGTTAACGGGGTTGCTTTCTTAAAAAAATCCTGGATGAATCTTCGATAGTATCCAGTTAACCCTAAGAAACTTTTCACCTCCGTCGGAGTTCTTGGTTGTTCCCAATTACTTACCGCTTTGACCTTTTCGGGATCTACTGAGATTCCATTCTCATCCACAATGTGGCCTAAGAATTGAACCTTCTTCATCCAAATTCGCACTTAGAAAACTTCGCATACATCTTCTCCTTTCGTAGTGCCTCCAAAACAATCTTCAGATGTTCGACGTGCTCTTCCTCTGTCTTCGAGTATATTAAAATATCGTCGATGAAAACTACTACGAGTTTATCAAAATATGGCTTGAAAACTCGATTCATCAAGTCCATGAATGTTGTCGGAGCATTAGTTAAACCGAATGACATTACCAAAAACTTGTAATATCCATAATAGGTTCTAAACGCAGTCTTTGGTATGTCCTCATCCCGCACTTTACGTTGGTGATATCCCATCCGCAGGTCGACCTTCGAGAAACACTTCGCTCCCTTTAATTGATCAAACAAGTCGTCTATCCTTTGTAATGGATATCTGTTCTTGATCGTTACTCTATTCAATTCTCGATAATCGATACAAAGCCTCATCGATCCGTCCTTTTTCTTCACGAATAACACTGGTGCTCCCCAAGGAGACACACTCGGTCGAATGTAATCTTTATCCAATAACTCTTGAAGTTGTATCATCAATTCCTTTATTTCTATCGACGCCATACGATATGGAGCTTTCTAAATCGGTGTCGTTCCCGGTGCTAAATCTATTACGAATTCAATTTCTCTATCTGGCGGAAGGCCAGGAAGATCGTCTGGAAACACTTCCCGAAATTCACTCACTACGGGTATATCTACTCCCATTTTTTGAGTATCCACAACGTAAGCTAAATAACCTACACATCCTTTCTTTAACAATTTCTTGGCCTGCATCATCGTAATGTAACACCCTCGCTTAAGTGATGAGCTACCATAAGACACTACCTTAGACTTACTCGGAGTCTGACGGTTCACGCATTTGTTCTGATAGTCAATTACTGCTGCATGGTTATATAACCAATCCATTCCCAGTATTACGTCAAACTCTCCTAGTCTAATAGGAATCAATTCTACGCTCAGTTCATGTTCTCTAATGTTTACGCGATAATTTCGATAGACGTATTCTACATGGATTATTTCCTTATTCGCAACTTCTATGTCCAAAGGATCTTCTAAACGTTCTCGAGGTGTACTAAGTTTATTAGCAAACTCTTTGGATACGAACGAACAGGTGGCACCCGAATCAAATAATACATAAGCATTTATATTATTGATTGGGATTATACCTGACACCACGTCCTTTGTAGCTACGACGTCTTGGACGGTCATGTTAAAGGTTCGATCGGTCGATCGGTTGGGTTGCGCAGGTCCACCAATCATCAACTTACTTCCTCCTCCCTGGCTTCCGCCAGCTCCACTGGTTCCTTTCTTCGGGCAATCCTTTATCTGGTGCTCTGTCGATCCACAAGCAAAACATCCTCTGATCTTTTTCAGCTTTGGGCAGTTTGGCGACATGTGCCCCTCTTGGCCGCAGTTATAGCAGGTGCTTTTCTTCTTCCAGCATTCTCCTTGATGACTTCTTCCACATTTGTTGCATGCTTCGGTCTTTTTCTTGAAGTTTCCTTGGTGATTCCCACATTGGTTATTGTTTTTGTTGTTGTTATTATCCCATTTCCTCTTTCCGGAGTTACTTCCTCCATTGCTGCTCCCTCCATGATGCTCACTTCCAGCATTCTTATTCCTCTTCTCCTTATGATATAGACTCAAGGCCTTACTGCCACCTTCCGCAATGATTGCCTTCTCCAACAACGTTGTAAAGGAATCAATCTGGAAGACTGATACCTTATTGTACAACAACGGTTTTAACCCTTGTTCAAAACGCCTCACCTTCCTCTCCTCATCAACCACTTGGTGCTCTGCAAATCACGCTAGTTCATTGAACTTAGCTGCGTATTATGCCACCATCATATTACCTTGTTTTAACTCTAGGAATTTTACTTGCATCCTACTCTTCATACTTTTCGGGAAATAGTTCTCGAAGAACAACGTAGTAAACCTCTCCCATGATATCGTTCTTTCCCCCGCTCTCTGTTGATTAGTTTCCCACCAATAGTTTGCTTCTCCTCTCATCATGTATGTGGCAAATACTGTCTTCTGGTCTTCACCTACGCGAGCTATGGTAAAGGCCTTCTCGATCTCCTTGATCTAGGTTTGCGCAACTATCGGGTCAGTGGTTCCCGTGAACTCTGGGGGTTCTACACTCTTAAAGTCTTTGAAGGTTGTTACTGGGACAACTTGGGGAATGGGTGGTACGGGTTCGTTTCTTCCCCTCAGAGCTTCTCCCAATATATCTACCAGTCTTTGTATCGGATCTATAGGACCTCTCTCAACATTAACGGACTCTTCTGGGATAGTTATTCTACGTCTGGGCGGCATTTCCTGCATCACAAAATCTTTCACTTTATTATCCAATTATAATACTTAGACATTTCTTAAGATAATGAACTACAGGTTTATAACACATTTCTGAAATAAGATCATTTATATTCATATGCCAAAGGGTTACATTACATGTTTTTTTCTAGCATATTGCTATAAATGATATCACATATCCCCTAATATCACAAAAGGCGGGGACATACTAACTTACTACCCCTCTAACACTTTTTAAAAGTTTGGGGGTTTTCCACTATCTCACATCTTACACAAAAGATTGAGATTACAACAACATATTAATAACATATAGGTAAAACTACTACACTACGGGTCTTCATCCTTTAGACTCAATCTAACATCCCACGCTCTACGGCGCTCTGATATTCCTTCTGGGTGATGTGTACCACCATGTCCCGACTTATGGTATGCCGGGTCTATCCTTTCTCAGCTGGGTAATGATGCACCCCATCAATCAACCTCTCCATGGTCGTGCGAAGAGCATAGCCCATCTTGTTCATCTTCCTCCTCTTGTACTGCACCTCGTCCTCTAGATCATCTGCCTTATCATTAGCTTCCTCCCACTTCTCCTTGAAGTGAATCCTATCCATCACCTCCATTTCTAACTGAGTTCGGAGAGCCTCCTTTTCCGCCCTCTCACTCAACACCTTCTGCTCTAATTCCTCCAGCTTTCCTTCCACCTCAACATTCCTCGCCACTGCTCGGTGAAACAAAGCTCCCATCTGGATCCCTGCTTCCTTACGATGAGAAATCTCCCCCCTCCATCTCATGCATCACTAGTTTCCTCTGATGGTCCTCGTCCCTTAACTTTTGGAACGCAGAATCCTTATCCTTAGCCTCAGCCTCAAGCTCCTCCACTCTACATTATGACTCTAATATTTTCTCCTCATACTCTCCTAACATCCTATCTTCAAAAGTAGCCTCGTCGGAGTCCTCCACAGGCTTGGGCTCCTCCTCCAAAGGCTCCTCCTCCGGATCAGACTCCACCTCTTCCTCATCATCATCCTCACCCATCGAGGCCACTACTAGAATAAGCTCTGCTATCAAGGGTGTCTCATAGACTACGTGGATATCACGTGGCTCCTCCTCTACTACTCGGCTAGGTCCTCCTATGTCAGTCATGTGACGCCCCCAAAATAGGTATACATCACCTATCTTGAGTCGCCAAATACATGGTACTAAATTCAAATACAACTTGATTATACAACAGTCGTGTAAAATACGACAAAATACATGCTGTGAGTTTTAATACAAATATTATCATCTAGACAATATCCACACTCAATTTAGTCCTCATTACATTTATTATCACACTATTTAATAGAATAGTGAGGACTGCTAAGACAGCATCTCGGACCATCACTCCGTTCCCCGACTAGTCCCGGCTACGTTCTCATTTCCTGAAGAGAACAGTGAAAGAAAGGGTGGGCTCAACTAGCCCAGTAAGAAATATTATGACTAATATAATGCATAATAAATTATCATTAGTCGTCAACAGTGTTAAACTGATAAAATACAATATGTAGTTTAACTGCAGCGAAACATGCAATCCATTAAAAGAGTCAAGTAGAGAATAAAATCTACTATCTTTTATGATTTAAAAAGGTTTATCATTACTTTTATCACTGAGACTCAGCTTAATAAATAATCCACATCATCCCGGCACTACGGCCAAAGATATTCATTAGGGTCACGACCACAAATTATCTGTGCACTACGGGCCAAGGATATTTGTGTATTCATCAATGGTCATGATCATGCCAACAACTGTCCATTAATGTAGTTCGGGCCAATGAGGACTTTTACCACATCATTTGTAACATTACGGTCATGATTACACCGAATAATCCCTGGTTATAATCATACCAAGTCCATCTATGCACCTTGTGCCACAGATGACTTTCAAAAAATAATATAAACATGAGGATGATGACAATGATATAAGAATTCAATAAAACAAGTTCAAGAATTAATTTATTCAAGAACTAATAACGTCCAAATTGTCAACATGATACTTCTTTGTAAAGTAAAAGTCAATAACGCTCAGAGGAATATTTCCATGAAAAGATACTGGATGAAGCGCAAATATCAAGAATATTCCACTAATTTCATGGAGTGTAGAAGTCAAAACTTTAACCAACTGAGTATAATAAAGAATGGAATAACAAAAGAAATCACCATGCATGCGGTACTTCACATAGATAGGTTATTCCATCAGAATAATAAATAACGGAACCAGGTCAGGCGTAATACGCACCGACAGGATATTCTAACATAATAATAAAGAATGGAATAAAAACAGAAATCACCATGCATGCGGTACTTCAGATGTATAAAGTTATTCAACGAGAATACTAAATGACGGAACCAAGTCAGGTGAAATTCACACCAACAGGAAGTTCCAACAGAATAATAAAGACGGAACCAGGTCCGGCGTAAAGCATAGACAGGATATTTGAACAGAATAATAAAGACTGGAATACAGAAGAAATTCACCAAGTATAGGGTAGCTCGCGTATACAGGTTATTTCAACAGAATAATAAAGATGGAATAATAGAAGTTCTCTTCATGAATACAAAAGAAATAATACCCCTTACCGTAAAAGAAACTTGATATCGGAGTAGTAAAGTATCTGAATACTTTTCTTATTTCTCTCTATAGTTTCTCTCTCTATAGTTTCTCTCTCTAGAGTTTCAGTGAATTTGTAAGAAATAATGAAGGAATGAGCTTCTATTTATAGAAGAATGGAATGAATAGTAACCAATCCATGAACGGTCCAGATTGATTTATTTTAATCGGACGGTCCATATTTAAAGCAAAATCTTTTAAATAAAATATAATATATTTTATTTATAATCTAATAAAATGAATAACTTTTAAAAAGATTTTATTATGCAAACACTATGCATAATAAAATATAATATATTCTAATTATTGTCTAAGAAAACAAAAAACTTTCTAAAAGTATTATATTTTATATAAAAAAAATTTACATTTTTTATTACATTAATAATACTAATAAAACAAAACTTATATATATATATATATATAATATATATATAACAATCAACAATAATTGAATCAAATAACGTTGAGATACTATGCAAAGAACTACTATAGCAATAATTGAACAAAACCGGTGACTTTCACATAAGCATCAATAATCAATACTGCAGTGCTCTTATGCAACCACGTGTATTCGTACTTTTACTACCGAAAGTAGTTCAACGAAGATCAACGGTAAAACTTCCGCCGTTATTTTCATAAAAATATTTTTGTCGTTTTTTCAATCCGACAATAATTCTGTTCTGGGGTCCACCAATGATTGTGCCGTCTTACGAATATTCCCCGACACAAAGAATATTCCCCGAACAATTGAATAATATAACAACTTGCATACTTTGCAAAATTTATAAATATTACCCACAACTATAACATTATATTAAATCCACATCATAATATTCATAAAAAAAATCGAGAAATTTATATCTTTATTTATAAAATTTGGGATTTTACAATCTCCCCTCCTTATGAAATTTTGCCCTCGAAATTTACGTATGTACCTGGTATGCCGAACAGATGAGGACACTTCGTCCGATTCTAACTCTTGAGGTATAACCTTTGAGTGTTGAATACATTCCAGGATTTTAACAGGTACATCTTCATACGTTAAATTATCCGCTATCTAGTCCGGTTCTAAATCAATAATATGGTTCGGGTCGTCCACATATTTACGTAACATCGATACGTGAAAAAACGTTATGAACACGCGACATATTTGGTGGTAAAACGAGTCTATTAGCCACAGTTCCTACTTGATCGAGGATTTCAAATGGGCCAATTAAATCGAGGGTTAAGATAACGGCTTCTTGAATCTTCTTCTTCACATTCATCAGCTTTGAGTATGTAGCTTGAGCGACTTTATCTTTATCGATTAAAGTCGATTCTAATCGTATATTCGTTATCTTCACGTGGGTTCAAATATTCGCACTCGTCAACACATACGATCTTCTACTCAATGCGTCAGCTACCACGTTCGCTTTTCCACGATGGTATGGAATGGTACGATCGTAATCTTCAATAGCTCGAGTCAACATCTTTGGCGCATGTTATGTTCATTTTAGTTGAAGAAATATTTAAGGGTTTTAGAAATGGGGTTTTGTACTGGGGTCAGCACAAAATTCAATTTCACGCTCTAGGGATAGGCTAGGAAGTCTTCATGAATACGTCAGGAAATTAATTAACGATAGAAATATCTTTCAAAACTGTGACCCTCATCCAAGACTTGGATAGTATGTCACATTAATACCTATCAACTTGCCATCTTCATTCACGATGCCGCCTACAGAAAGTCTGGCTTCGGTGCATTCCACACAAGGAAGTCAACAACGAAAGGATCGGGCTCTTTACTTATGGCTTGATATGAAAATGATTGACTTTAGTGGTTTGGTTGCTTGAATTCGCATAACAGGTTGGTTAGGAATATGAAAGCTAATAACCTTATTAAAAGCATGATGAGTAGTTAACCAATCGATTCCAAAAATCACATCAAAAGCAAGTATTTTCAAAGAGATAAGATCGACAGGTAACGTGAAAGTGTTGATTTGAACATGATTTATAAATAGTGGAGGTAACGAAGGTTTCTCCCAACTGAGTTTAAATAGATATTGTTAGGTTTGTAATATTCATGAACGCAATCAAATTGCATAAAAAGTGCGGAAACGTGTAAAATCAGAGTTTAAAAATTTACAAACCATATACCCGGATCACCCTTTATGCATAATTATTAATTAAACGAATAATAAGAAATTATGAAATCATACCCTTGTAGAAGCGAGCTTCCTCGTAGTGAAGTTCACCTCCTACTTCTCCGCGATCTCCTTGAATCCACCGGGTTTGGTTCCTTCCTTTGATCAACGTTAGCCACCCATGTGTTTGGCCTCTAGAGGTGATCCACCAAGGAAAAATAAAGATTCAAGAAGATGGGTATATGGCTCAAACCCTAGTTTTCAATCTCTATAGAAAAGGCGTACTCTCCAACAAATTGGAATTATTACGTATTTGTAAAAGTCAACAACCCCACCACCCATAATAAGACTCCTCTTATTTATAGATGTGGGCAACCCACCTTAACAATTAAGGAATTGGGATTTATTTATTTAATTAAATTCTTTTAATTAATTAAGCTCCCTAATCTTATTAGGATAATTAATTAAACTCCTTTAACTAATTTTCCTTCCTAATCCAATTAGGAATAAATGAGAGTACTTATATTAAATTAATTCCTAAACTCTTTTAGAAATTAAAATAATAATAATTGTAATAATATTAATAAGACTCCTCTTATTAATTTATATTTAATATTTCTAAAATATTAAATAATAAATATTAAGCTATTTAACTTATTCTATCACCATAGATTAAATTAAATATACATAACATATTATTACGATTATGCCATTAACTTCTTAAATAATTATTCTTCCTTTTATGGTGTGACCCTTTAGGTTCTCCATATTAAACCTAGGTTGTGAATAAATCAATTAGAACAATTCTAATCTTATTTAAATAAATAAATTAAACAATTAATTTATTTAAATAAATAATATTTATTCTCTGATAGGGATAAGCCTCCTAGCGATTAACGACTTTCCGGATAATATAGATTTCAACATTAACATAAAAGAACCTTTGAGTAAATAGTTCTTAGTACAATTCAATCCTTCCACCATACAATGTCCCAATTAAATATAAGACATGGAATTCTTGTCAAGTCTTATTTTATTTAATTATATGTATTTCGACTCTTAAATGCACAACACCAAATTAATGCAAATTAAAAACTCCTTTCTAATTTCATTCTGCTTTGGCCAAGGACTACTGGGTTGTCATTTATCGAATCACATAGGACATTTCTCTTCTTTTATTAGAAGTGGTAGATTCTTTATTGATCATACATTATCTCCATGTACAAATTATTATACCCAAGCATACCCTTTGATATACCCTAAGGGTCTTAAGGAATAAGTCAAAGTATAACTCATCATACACAAGATACTATGATGATCTCAAGTCCAAGGATCACTTGTACTACTATCACTCTGAGAATTCCTATTGTGAGGCAAGTAAAACTCCATTAGGTATTCCTTAGCGAGCCAACGTTCGATGAACTTATTCTCTAATAAGCACCTACATACTTGCTTTAGTGTCTCCACACAAATGATTATGAGATCAATCATCCTCATCCAATGAGCAAGCAACGTATGTACCAATCTATCTGGATTCACTAATCCCCAATTTAGTAATCCAACGATTGGGAACTATTTTAGTTTTAAGCTTTCTAAGAATTTAGATCTTATTAGAATGATCATCATCATTATTCTAAAAGCATTGCTTAAAACTATGGGTTTATCACATATTATAAACAAACATCATGTAGATAATTAAAAGCCTTTAATAAATTAATACTTTTTATTAATAAATGAATAAGATTGTTACAAAGTATATGCTTTATCATCAAACATGATTGGCTTGTGTGCATATTACTTTCAATCTCCCACTTGCACTAAAGCCAATCGCCATTGTATCTTATACTCTTCTTCTCTAAGTGACGATTATCCTGCTGTTGGATAAGATTTAGTTAATGGATATATAATGTTGTTCTTGAGAGTCCACCATCTCTATAGTGATTTCCCATCTTTCAATGATTCTTATAATCAAATGAAAGTGCCACAACACATGTTTAGATTCAAGATGAGACTTAGGAACTATTCCTAGTTCTGTAATGAACTTTTAATCCAAACAATCAACTTGCAGCTTCATTTATAGCTATTTACTTTGTCTTTATCACTAAACCAAAGAACTCTTTCTTTGTTTTGGAACCTTTCCTTTTCACCGCACCCTTTGTTCAAGATAACCCTTTACCTTAAAGTGGATTTTTACATCATCTTGGTGCATGTCTAAAAACTTGAGTCTGTTAAGCCCTCTAGTTTTAATTTAGACCCACCATGAATATGATCACATCCTTAGTCTTGGGTTAAGCACTTTAAGATATTTTCAGCGACTCATAGTGAACTTCTCCAGAATATGAGTGATCAACATCAGGTCTCGTATATTTCATTGCATACATGATAGTCACTCATGTGACCTCTCTTTTCAGGAGTCTGTGGGGACTATTAAGAGAGATACACTCCATAGCTCATCGACATGAGACATCTCTTGGAGTTTGCCATGCTAAACAACTTTAGCATCAAATGAATATACATTCTTGGGTTAAGTTGAGCATCCTTTTAAATCTATCTATATAGATTTGCATCCCCAATAATGATACTCTTCCCAAATCATTCATAGAGGAATGTTTAGACAACTTTATCTTTACTGATTGTAGCATTAGTATGTTATTCCTCATCCGTAGTATATCAACATATAATACTAGAAATTTCACGACGCTCCCACTGACCCTTTTGTACACACTAGAAGTCTTACATCATCGCATGTAACTCTGGATCATCATCTTCTATGATGCGTACCTCATCATCATCATCCATGATGAATCCATACCCCTAGGTATCTTGAAGACTATTTGATTTACGATTAGGTTGTGGTACAATAGGTTACATCTACTGTGTTCCTCTTATTTAACTTATAGTGTTTTGTGGTTCTTGAACTCTTCAAGATCTATTATCCTCCCACTAGCCCTTTCAATGATAAACACCTTTATCTTAGAAGGAAGCGTGTTTCATAATAAATACCTTTTGCTAAGTAGGATTATAGAACATTTACCCTAAACTTACTTTAGGATGTCCCACAAATCAGATTTGTCAAATCTTGTCCCAAGCTTATCCTTTGAAACCTTTTCACATAAGTTGGACAACCCCTTATCTTAACATACTTAAGATTAGGAATCCTCCCCGTCCATAACTTTTATGGAGTCTTGAAATTTTGGATTTTAAGGTTACCATTTTGTAGATATGCGTACCATTTCTAGGACATGACCTCAGAGGGATCTTTGAAATGTCGGTAAAATCATTATGGACCGCACCATGTCTAACAAGGTACGATTTTTCCATTCAAATACATCAATCAATTATTGCGTATCAGGAGGCGTCCATTATGAGAAAACCATTTAAGATGATCTAGAAACTTATTTCACAAGTATTTATTCCTTGATCTAATCAAAGAATCTTAATACATTTTCAATTTGTTTCACTTCTGAATTCTTTGAACCTTTCAAACAATTCATACTTGTATTTCAGCAAATACACACATTCAACTCTTTGAATGATCATCTCCTTTTCTTATACTAATTTGTTCAATATGCAAAATTATTTTCATGTAAGTCAAGTATACAAAATTTATTAAGTAATATTCAGTTTATACAAAACATTATTATTATAAATAGAACAATAATTGTTCTTAATTATAATACCAAAGATTTCATTGTCCAACAATAAAATGGAAATAATATTTTTTAACAAGAACTGGAATACAATAACAACTTATTGACTTAATAGATTTGCCCGTAGACATTGCTAAACTATAAGTTTCTATGGCTAATATGACAACCTTTGCTACATTTCCCGCACATAGGATTACTTATATTTGTTTAGCTTTCTACTTCTGCTTGGTCCCTTAATAAATCTATATTTATGATAACCAAAGTCGGTATCCAATACCCAAGTAGAACCTTGACTTAAAGAAAATTTTATTTTAAATCATGAACAAATTTGTATTGTAATCGAAACTTCACTAAGCTTCTTTGGTTAGCCTCTGCAAGATGCTTCTTGCAGTTTCTTTCCAGTGTCCAGGCTTATTGTAGTGGAAGCAAACGCCTTTGCCATCCATATCAGTTTTGTTCTTATTATCCTTTGTTTACACCTTTCTGTTTACCTTCTTTGAATCGTTCTTCTTTTCAGAAGATCCTTTGGCCCCTACCAAGAAGACATGGTCTTTCTTGGTTGAAAAGTGACTCTCATCATTTTTCAACATGTTAATCAAATCACGAAGGCGATATCTAGCTTGTTTATATGAAAAATTCACAACAATTGTGAAAGGAGTCCGGAGTGAGTGCAAGATCAAATCTTGGCTCAACTCTCCATCCATGACAAAACTAGTTGTCTAATTGATCAATCAAATTGATTATGTTAAGGACTTTTTATGCATACTTATAATGCCATTGGCCATTCTAGATCGGAAGAGCTCCTTAGATATCTCGATATCTATCGATCTACTTTCCTCACCATCAACTACTTGACGTGCGGGAGTAAAGTAGAAGTATCCATAGTTCAGTCGATTTGAAGCTTGTTACTCGTGAATACGAGCATGATGCATTGAGCAATGTGCATCATCTTGCCACTTTCTAAAAGTAGCAATCTCTTCCTCGAGGCATTATCTCGCAACCATTGCGAGGATAGGCGTATTAAGGACATAAGATAGCTTTTCACTATGAGAACTATTCTCAAATTTCTTAACCAATCCGTTTAATTGATCCGGTTAATTTAGCATCTAATATGCTTCGCAGTGATAGTAATTTTAGACATTGTAAAATTCTGTAAATGAATTTGTAATTAACAACATTTTAACATACATTCTTTTATTAATTACCAAAATAATTTAGGTCTTGTTTTAAATTGGTATCTCCCACTATTTTCTTCAAACTATATTACCCTCACTTATATAGTTCGGCAAAATCTAATTAAAGATTTGCTAGTGAGAATAAGGATCTCATTTCAAATGTATATAGCCTTGTGGTGACACAACAAACTATATATAAATAAATAGGTAGACAACTTTTGTCAATTACATCAACTATGCAACTCCTTTCTTTTGCCTCTTAGATTATTTTGATCAAGTGGTGGCACATCCGAATCAAAATTATCCAAGTTAAGTCCGACCTAGCACTCCATATATTCAAAAAAGAAAAATATCATCCTTGTGGTGACACAACAAAACAATATTGTTCAATTTTCTTTATAAGCATCAAATGTGATAAATTAACATCTTAAATACTTAATACTTGCCTTGTGGTGACACAACAAACTCATATTAAATATTTAATACTCTATTAATTTTATCATGCTAGAAAGCGACGTTCGATATTCCAAATATCTTTGAACGCTTTAGGACTTAATATAAAAATTGAGGGTTTGTTATTAATTTATCTCATCTTGTTTAGCGTAAGCATGCATATATATATATAAAATACGTCATTATATTAATGAACACACAAGCATGTGTTTGCATAATATATAATATATATAGTATAAGCATGCACATATAGAATACTATATTCTACCCGGATTGATTATGGACTTTTATTCTAGTTTGGTTCACTAGAGCCATCAAGTGAACCAAAAGGTCAAACCCTAGGGGTGCAAGAAATAATATTTAAATATAACTATTACATTTAAACCGGGCTCCATTACAAAGCGGGTCTTCAAGCGCTCCTTGTTCCTTGATCTCCAATTCTTCAAAATTAATTCTAACTATTCCTATTACAAAACTATTTAAAATAAATAGAAACCTTGATCGTGATCGAGGGAAGTACATAGGAGGGAGATAGAATCTATATTAAGAAAAATTAGAGAAGGCGAGGTACGCAGACCCCATTTAATAAAATCCATACATTCATGCATCCAACTAAAATAAAATCCAATCATATTGGTGATAGTCCATAATCAATCCCATTTATTATCATACACATCATCATATGCATCAATAAATAACATTCATCTTATGAATAATAAACATTTAATATATATATTGATATCATTTAATGGGCAAATTTAGTTAGTATAAAATCTAATTTTAAATCAAAATAAACTCCTTTATTTTAATCCAAATTTAAATTGAAATAAAACTATTTTATTTTAATTTATCCAAATTTGAATAAAATAAACTATTTTATTTTAATCAAAATCTTTAATCAAAATAAACTCCTTTATTTTAATTAATTATGGAATCCAATTCAAGTAGTAAAAAATCTCTAATTAAAATAAACTCTTTTATTTTAATTAATTATAGAATCAATTCCATGTAAAAAAAAAATATTAAAGGAAACACGGATTATCTTTCCTATTCACAAATAAACTCCTTTATTTTGAATAATATGAAATCTTATTTCATATCTAAATAAACTCCTTTATTTAGAGAAAGATGATTTTTTCCTATTAACAAATAAACCCTTTTTTATTTTGAATAATATGAAATCTAATTTCATATCAAAATAAACTCCTTTATTTAAGGAAAAATAAAATCCAATTTCAACTCTAATTAGTTATCATGGAATCCAATTCCAACTCTAATTAGTTAGCATGAAATTTTAATTTTAAAATTAAAATAACATCTTTATTTTAAAATTAAAATAAACTTTTATTTTAATTATAAAATAATTAAAATATATATATATATATATATATATATATAACTATTATATATATAATATAATAACCAATATATATATATATATATTATATAAAAAACGTGTCCTTAAAAAAAAAAAACTTGTTGCCGAAATTTGTTCTGCCGAATTTTTTTATTTTTTTTTTATAATTTTCCAGCTCCTTGATTGCCGTGCGAAATGGGTCAGTGATTTAATGATTTCAGTGCACATGGAAAAACCGTGAAATCACATTTGATTGAATAAAAGGTGCTCGCCCATATATATGTTATAATAGTAACCGTACCAGGTGAATCATATTATATCACGTATATAATATTAATTAACATACAATATATCCTGGAAAAACCGAACTTAATCCCTTTAATAGGTTTGGCGAAAATAGCATATTTTCGTGTTTTTTTTTTATTGAAATTTTATACAATAATATTATGCCCAATTAAATTGTTCTAAACACATATCAATATACATATCAAATTAAAATAATTAATAATTTGCATAAAGGTTTGGCTCTGATGCCACTGTTAGGTTTGTAATATTCATGAACGCAATCAAATTGCATAAAAAGTGCGGAAACGTGTAAAATCAGAGTTTAAAAATTTACAAACCATATACCCGGATCACCCTTTATGCATAATTATTAATTAAACAAATAATAAGAAATTATGAAATCATACCCTTGTAGAAACGAGCTTCCTCAGTAATGAAGTTCACCTCCTACTTCTCATGATCTCCTTGAATCCACGGGTTTGGTTCCTTCCTTTGATCAACGTTAGCCACCCATGTGTGTTTGGCCTCAGAGGTGATCCACCAAGGAAAAATAAAGATTCAAGAAGATGGGTATATGGCTCAAACCCTAGTTTTTATCTCTACATAGAAAAGGCGTACTCTCCAACAAATTGGAATTATTACGTATTTGTAAAAGTCAACAACCCCACCACCCATAATAAGACTCCTCTTATTTATAGATGTGGGCAACCCACCTTAACAATTAAGGAATTGGGATTTATTTATTTAATTAAATTCTTTTAATTAATTAAGCTCCCTAATCTTATTAGGGATAATTAATTAAACTCCTTTAACTAATTTTCCTTCCTAATCCAATTAGGAATAAATGAGAGTACTTATATTAAATTAATTCCTAAACTCTTTTAGAAATTAAAATAATAATAATTGTAATAATATTAATAAGACTCCTCTTATTAATTTATATTTAATATTTCTAAAATATTAAATAATAAATATTAAGCTATTTAACTTATACTATCACCATAGATTAAATTAAATATACATAACATATTATTACGATTATGCCATTAACTTCTTAAATAATTATTCTTCCTTTTATGGTGTGACCCTTTAGGTTCTCCATATTAAACCGGTTGTGAATAAATCAATTAGAACAATTCTAATCTTATTTAAATAAATAAATTAAACAATTAATTTATTTAAATAAATAATATTTATTCTCTGATAGGGATAAGCCTCCCTAGCGATTAACGACTTTCCGGATAATATAGATTTCAACATTAATCATAAAAGAACCTTTGAGTAAATAGTTACAAATGCAATTCAATCCTTCCACCATCTGATGTCCCAATTAAATATAAGACATGGAATTCTTTGTCAAGTCTTATTTTATTTAATTATATGTATTTCGAGTCTTAAATGCACAACACCAAATTAATGCAAATTAAAAACTCCTTTCTAATTTCATTACGCCTTGGCCAAGGACTCTTTGGGTTGTCATTTATCGAATCACATAGGACATTTCTCTTCTTTTATTAGAAGTGGTAGATTCTTTATTGATCATACATTATCTCCATATACAACTTATTATACCCAAGCATACCCTTTGATATACCCTAAGGGTCTTAAGGAATAAGTCAAAGTATAACTCATCATACACAAGAGATACTATGATGATCTCAAGTTCAAGGATCACTTGTACTTTACTATCACTACTGAGAATTTCTATTGTGTGCAAGTAAAACTCCATTAGGTATTCCCTTAGCGAGCCAACGTTCAAATTGAACTTATTCTCTAATAAGCACCTACATACTTGCTTTAGTGTCTCCACACAAATGATTATGAGATCAATCATCCTCATTCAATAAGCAAGCAACGTATGTACCAATCTATCCGGATTCACTAATCCCCAATTTAGTAATCCAATGATTGGGAACTATTTTAGTTTTAAGCTTTCTAAGAATTTAGATCTCATTAGAATGATCATCATCATTATTCTAAAAGCATTGCTTAAAACTATGGGTTTATCACATATTATAAAACAGCATCATGTAGATAATTAAAAGCCTTTAATAAATTAATACTTTTTATTAATAAATGAATAAGATTGTTACAAAGTATATGCTTTATCATCAAACATGATTGGCTTGTGTGCATATTACTTTCAGATATATCAAAGTCTAACTTCTCCGGAGTTAACATCAAACATTGAACACAACTAGATGAAATAAAAGAGTGAGTAGAACCGGTATCTAACACGGTATAGACTTCGCAAGAGTTTTTGACTAACATACCCATGATAATTTTATTCAGGTTCCTCGTCACGAAAAAAAAAATGCTCTCTCTTAAACTACCAGCTTTGGCTTGTCTAGGACATCCTTTGGCATCACTATCCCAGCTGGACTTGACTTCACTATACGATAAAATCGAGCTAGGTGACCTTCTCTTCCACAATTAAAACACTCTTTGGATTGCTGCGTACAGTTTGGATGGATGTGTCCCTCCTGTCCGCATTTGAAACATTCGACTGGTGGTCGTTCTTCTTCCTTTGAAACGGGTGCTGGTGCCGACATCTTCACATCATTATTGAACCTTCTCTTCTTGAAATGTCCATTCTTATTATTTTGTCCATGATTACCACCGAAGTGGTTACCATTTCTGGCATGTTGATTCCCTCCATGCTTATTGTCACCGCTTTGATGACTATTATCACCGGTATTATCATTTTTCCGGCTGCTCTCTTTTGGTTGGGTTGACTCATTATCGCACTCCAATAACTGAGCCCTATTAACAACATCTGAATACAAACACGGTTTATAAGAGATAAGATATTGACGCATCTCAGATTTCAAACCTCTTAGAAACATTCGCGTCATTCTCTCCTCATTATCAACCAAATGAGACGCAAATCGGAACAACTCGATAAACTTGGCTTCGTACTGCGACATAGTAATGTTGTTTTGCTCCAACTTGATAAACTCCACCTCCTTCATGTGACGAATACTTTCGGGAAAGTACTTGTCATTGAACAGCTCTTGGAACTTCTCCCAAGACATCTTGAGTGCGTCAGGCTGGGTACGTTTTATAGATTCCCACCAGTAATCTGCCTATTCACGTAACATAAAGGTGGCGAATGGAACCTTTTGCTCCTCGGAGCATCCCAAGACATGAAATATCTTGGTGATCTACTTTAACCACGTCTCCGCCTTTAGTGGTTCTGGTTTTCCCAAAAACTCTGGTGGTCCCAGCTCCTTAAATTGCTTAGCGGTGACCAACCGTGGGTTGACATTGTTTCCACCTGCATTATGAACATGAGTCTCTCTCGTTTGGTGTTGCATGAATTCTAAAAAGCTCCTAAACGTACCGTCGTTCGTCATTTGATCAGTGTTGTTATTTACAGGAGGATTATCACCTTCCTGATGCACATTATCCTGATTATTGATCTGTGGAGACTCAACGGTCTCCTATGCTCCATTGATGTTCTCAACATTCTCGGATGCCATTTTCAAACACTGCCACAAAACAAGGGTTAATTAACATATCACATATTATCCCTATACTCTGACCGACCAATTAAATATTAAATAAACTTAGGTAGGTCATACTAGCGAAGGAATTCCCAATCTCTCCCCTCCTAGTTCTTGTCTCACATCTTAGCCAGGGATCATATCCCTAAGCTTTGATACCAACTGCGACGCCCCCAAAATAGGTATACATCACCCATCTTGAGTCGCCAAATACATGATACTAAATTCAAATACAACTTGATTATACAACAGTCGTGTAAAATATGACAAAATACATGCTGTGAGTTTTAATACAAATATTGTCATCTAGACAATATCCACACTCAATTTAGTCCTCATTACATTTATTATCACACTATTTAACAGAACAGTGAGGACTACTAAGACACCATCTCGGACCATCACTCCTTTCCCCGACTAGTCCCGGCTGTGTTCTCATTTCCTGAAGAGAACAGTGAAAGAAAGGGTGAGCTCAACTAGCCCAGTAAGAAATATTATGACTAAGATAATGCAGAATAAATTATCATTAGTCCTCAATAATGTTTAACTGATAAAATATAATAGACATCAAGTTTAACTACAGCGGAACATGCAATCCATTAAAATAGTCAAGTATAGAATAAAATCTACTATCTTTTATGATTTAAAAAGGTTTTTCAACACTTTTATCGCTGAGACTCAGCTTAATAAATAATCCACATCATCCCTGCACTACGACAAAGGATATTCATTAGGGTCACGACCACAAATTATCCATGCACTACGGGCTAAGGATATTTGTGTATTCATCAATGGTCATGATCATGCCAACAACTGTCCATCAACGTACTTCGGGCCAATGAGGACTTTTACCACATCATTTGTAACATTACGGTCATGATTACACCGAATAATCCCTGGTTATAATCATACCAAGTCCATCTATACACTACAGGCCACAGATGACTTTCAAAAATAATATAAACATGAGGATGATGACAATGATATAAGAATTCAATAAAACAAGTTCAAGAATTAATTTATTCAAGAACTAATAACGTCCAAATTGTCAATATGATACTTCTTTGTAAAGTAAAATTCAATAATGTTCAGAAGAATATTTCCATGAAAAGATACTGGATGAAGCGCAAATATCAAGAATATTCCGCTAATTTCATGAAGTGTAGAAGTCAAAACTTTAACCAACTGAGTATAATAAAGAATGGAATAACAAAAGAAATCACCATGCATGCGGTACTTCGCATAGATAGGTTATTCCATCAGAATAATAAATAACGGAACCAGGTCAGGCGTAATACGCACCGACAGGATATTCTAACAGAATAATAAAGAATGGAATAACAACAGAAATCACCATGCATGCGATTGCTTGCGATAGACATGTTATTCCAATGAGAATACTAAATAAGCGGAACCAAGTCGGTGAAATTCACACCAACAGGATGTTCCAATGAGAATAATAAAGGCGGAACCAGTGCGGCGTAAAAAGCATGCAGGATATTGAACAGAATAATAAAGACCTGAAATACGTAAGAATTTCACCAAGTATAGGGTAGCTCGGCGTATCTGAGTTATTCCAAGAATAATAAAGATGGAATAATAGAAGTTCTCTTCATGAATACAAAAGAAATAATACCCCTTACCGTAAAAGAAACTTGATATCGGAGTAGTGAAGTAGCAGAATACTTTTCTTATTTCTCTCTATAGTTTCTCTCTCTATAGTTTCTCTCTCTAGAGTTTTAGTGAATTTGTAAGAAATAATGAAGGAATGAGCTTCTATTTATAGAAGAATGGAATGAATAGTAACCAATCCATGAACGGTCCAGATTGATTTATTTTAATCGGACGGTCCATATTTAAAGCAAAATCTTTTAAATAAAATATAATATATTCTATTTATAATCTAATAAAATGAATAACTTTTAAAAAGATTTTATTATGTAAACACTATGCATAATAAAATATAATATATTCTAATTATTGTCTAATAAAACAGAAAACTTTATAAAAGTATTATATTTTATATAAAAAGTTTTTCTGTTTTTATTACATTAATAATACTAATAAAACAAAACTTATATATATAATATATATATATAACAATCAACAATAATTGAATCAAATAACGTGAGATACTATGTAGCAACAACTATAGCAATAATTGAACAAAACTGAGTGACTTCTCATATAAGCATCAATAATCAATACCGTGTGCTACTATGCAACCACGTGTATTACTGTACTTTTATTACCGAGTAGTTCAACAGTATCAACGGTAAAACTTCCGCCGTTATTTTCATAAAAATATTTTTGTTGTTTTCTCAATCCGACAATAATTCTGTTGTGGGGTCCACCAATGATTGTGCCGTCTTATGAATATTCCCCGACACAAAGAATATTCCCCGACCAATCGAATAATATAACAACTTGCATACTTTGCAAAATTTATAAATATTACCCATAACTATAACATTATATTAAATCCACACCATAATATTAAAAAAAATAAAATCGAGAAATTTAAATCTTTATTCGTAAAATTTGGGATTTTACAAGTCATCCTACAGTCACCAACATAAGACAACGAAAACAACGACTCCTTCAAAATGTTAAATAAACATAAACTCATTGTATAAAATGAAGTTACATTTTTATAACATCTTAAGTCTCCAAAGGAAAACTCTACATGAGTCTTATCTCCTTCCAAACTTCTATGTTCTTTTAAGTTATAATAAAAGGACACTCTCTCCTATGTTGTATAACTATGGCTTTGATACCAACCTGTGACGCCCCCAAATTCGGACCTCCACTTGGTCACTCAAATTCGGTTCATCACGTTCTCATGGTAAAACCATAATAACTAAAATAACGCATACACAACGGAAAATCTACTTTAGAATAATATACAAAGATTTATTATAATTATTCCCCCAAGTCTCGCAACTTACAGTGCTTAATAGATTACATAATAATATCAAATAAAGACTTATTACACAATCTTACTTAAGCTTAAACATAGTCTGCAAATAAGCTTAACATAACATAATAGTTTTTAAACGTAAAGGAACAAGCTAGTCGGTAGCCTTGCCCTTGCCCTTGTCTGCTCAAGAGACACCTCCCTGTTCCACCTTAATTGAAAGGTTTTAAATAAGCAAGGATGAACACAAATTGCCCAGCAAGTAATATACAACAAGGATGTAGGATATAATATCACAAGGTTTGAAATATCGAGGTGTCATTTCTAGGATAGTTCAAAGTGTTAGAATAATATCATGGATGAGGAATATCAACAATTTTTAGAATAAGAATAACAATTCAATATAAATCAACCGATATATATGACTTCAACGACTAACAAGGTATTCAAGTGGATAAGCAATTTATACTAAGCAGTCACTAAAGACTATTGAACTTCCACTAGGGATTACCATTATTAAACTGATAGCCCAAAATATCAAGTACTACAGATGATCAGTCTACAATACTTTACGTTATGCATAACACCACAATAATATTTATTCATGTGTTGGGTTTTCCAACGACATACACACCCCTTACCAAAAGGGTTGTCCAACTCAGTTTCCAAGATTTCCACACCAATCAATTGGTTTGGTCAGCTTTTATAAACATGCATATAGTCTAGGTGAATCAATTAGCACCGACTCTTTCATAATATTCAAGATCAATACTAAGTTTAACATGAACAATAACTTTCAAAAGGGTTTAAGCATATTAGCTCTTTCGAACGAGAAAGTAATATAACTTGTATTCAAGAGATAAGCTTACGGTATTCGTCGAACAATAAATGCAATTATACTTGCACAATAGGAGTAAGGTTTCAAATACTTGCCTCAAGTGTAGATTATCCTCGTTAGGAAATCAATACCTACAAATCCTATTTATAGTGTATTATAAGTATAGGATGCCCATTAGTTAAATGTGTTCATGCTTGATATATAAGTTTAAATGCATATTTAAACATCTAACTTAGTTGTATACTCTTCACATACTTCACTTCATACCTTACATACTTCACTTCATATCAGTTTGTAAGTTACCATGAAAATCGTATAACATAGTCTTTAATTGTTGCTTTATAGTTTGCAAATACTTTTTGGACTTATCACATGAAAGTCTATAATTGTGACACCCTCAAATCTGGGTAACCTGACCTCCGAGTTTGGTGTTCACGATCCACAATATAATAGCATCTAACTACCCATTTTTATATGAATAGTAATACATACCACATTAACATACATTGTCAATACATTAATCCCAGGTCTGCTAACCTTAACATTACAAACATACCCCTTAGATATACAAAAAGGGTTTACATTACAACAATATAATTAATACTGTTTATTATACTAGTTTATAACTATGCCTTTTCCCTTGTTCTTCTTCGCAGCACCTTCTGCAACTTCATCCCTAGCTGAAAAGTTTTATATATAGCAAGGGTGAGCAACTAATTTGCCCCGCAAGTTAAGACATACAATAAATGTATAAGAATTCAAAACAACAGACTATCTACTTGATAGAATGAATCCAAAGTTCAGGGAACTTTGAAATAGCTGAACAAATCGCTATTCAATAACAAGTCTTCTCATATTATATACAACACAATAATTCAATAATGAAAGAGTACAACGCTTTCAAAGTTTCTACGATATATTCTAATGAATAATCAAGAATCAATTCTACGAAATAGCAAAGTGGAATGTTTTCCAGATTTATGTTGAGTGATCACACTAGATCTTGAACTTTTCTTCTCGGGTATCTATCAAAGATTTACTTTGATATATACTCAGGTGTATCAGATAACCGTAAAGATTAAATCATACCCCTCTGCAAGTACTCAGAGCCGGCTAACTCTTTGTACCCTATATTATTCATAATACTTATGTCGCGCGCAATGATCGAATATAGAATTTAATGATGTTCCCTTTTTATAAAAGGTTGTTCTTCTCAGTCTCAGAATCAAGATTTGATTTAACAACGAAATACTATGATTTCAAATTCTATTTACTTCTCGATCTAGTTGAAATAATTAGCATCGATCTGTCAATAATAATTGAATTTATTTTCTCGAATCTATCAAGTTTAAACAAATGTTCGTCTAGCCAGAATAATTAGCTAAGACATTTCTCAGTATAATTTGACAATAAACAGGAATTATCTGTACTGTCAATTCTAGCTTCTACGGATATGAATATCCAACAACAGTTATTCTACGAATATATATTTCTGAATCAGTAATTCAATTTGAATTATTAAACATGCACTAACTGCGAATAATCAACAATAAATTCCCTAGATGTGGTGTAATTAACAATAATTAACCAATATAATAATTGAATGAAAATAACTCAAGGTTGAGTTAGGAAACTTACCACTTTCAACGATTCTGACTACACAACTTACTTATCTGCGTTCGTAAGACCTAAAATCAATAATATCGGTCTCACAATGAGCACAATCATTTATATAACCACAACAATTTGTATTCTACGGTCAAATTTCTCCTAGCACATTTACCACATAGCTACATCGGTGTTTATAACCTAGATAAACACTTATCAAGTCTAACTATTTCGGTTTAGTTGGACTTTGGTCCATTCTCGGTGTTCTGGTCACCTTATTCGACAATTAACATAGTCATTGTCAAGAAAAATCGGTTTCTAAGCTTCAATATTAATTTAGATAAGTCGAATATCAATTATAACATTTTTCGAAGCTTTTAAATAATTATCAAACAATTATTATAATTTATAATAATTTTTCAAACATCGGAATCATTTTAAATGATTTAATTATCAAATAATCTTATCATTATTAATATTTAATAATATCAAAATATTAATAACATATTTGTCAAAATATTAAAGTTATTATCAATAACTTAAAATATTTTTAAATCAATAATATTCTACTTAAATGATTTTTAAAAATCATTTTTAATTCATCACCATTAATATTTAAATATTAATGAAATTATCATCTAAATATTAAAAGTCATTGATTATAACTTAAAATATTTTAAATCATTTTTTCTCATTTTTAAATGATTTTTAAATCAATAAAATTATTTTTAATTCATTTATTTAATATAAAAATTAAATAAATCTAACATCATTAATATTAAATTATTAATGAGAATTCTCCAAAAATATAGAAAATTATATTTTATAATTCAAAATATTTTCTAACACTTTATTCTAATTTAAAATGATTTTTAAATCATTAAAATCATTTTTAACTTATTTATTTAATTTAAAAATCAAATAAATCTATTATCATTAATATTAAATTATTAATGAAAATTCTCCAAAAATATTAAAAGTTATATTTTATAACTCAAAATATTTTTAAATTCATTATTATTATTTAAAATGATTTTTCATATATATTAAATCATTTTTCTCTAATTTATTTAATATACTAATTAAATAAATTAAAAATCATTTTTATTTAAATAATTAATATTATTAATGAAAAATATTCTAAATAGTCAGAAATTATTTTTCATAATTTAAAATAATTTTTAAAACCATTTTTAATAATTTTTATAATTTATTTCTATTTTTTAAATAATTTCTGGAAAAATCAGAAATTAAAATTAATTAAACCGTCGCTAAAACCCTTTAGCGACACTTTCTGTCGTCTTAGGTGTTCTTCATCTCAAGAACACTGTCAGACTCGTGCTCAAGGGTGCACGTTTGACCAGCTTTTAATCTTTGTTTGAAACTCGTTTCTAGTTAGCTTAATGTTTAATCATGTAGTACTCATGTAGAGCTACAACATACAACAAGAATTTGATCAAAAAATAACACATCCACGAGATCTGGACTTTTGAACTCGCTGTCAGAACATTTCTGGGTTTCCAGAAACCCAGAAAGTTCGACCAGCCACTTTCAAAGCCGATTTATTCCAAGTTCCAATCATGTTTTATGTGACATAAAGGTTCACACCTATTTTCCATACGTCAAGGAACGATATTAAAGCAACAATTCAATTTATCATCAACAGAATCAACATGGAACACTCGGTCAAATATGGTCAGAAAGTGATGTTCTTATTTTTTCTGGGTTTTCCAGAAAAGGAATAATCAGTTCGGGTTGGCTAGTTTGACCACATTTTACGATCGATATGATGAATTTATAAGGGATCTAAGGACCCAGATCTGTAGTCCATCCTACAAGCTACAACATGAATACAACACATCATAAAATAACTAACAAGACGGACAGATCTAATCACTACAAAACTTGTCAGACTCGGTTTTTCCAATTCTGGGTTGCCCAGATTTTCTTGCGGTCAACGTCGGTCAACTGGTTTTGACCGTTAATAATTTGAAATCTAGCCGTCCAATTTCTATGATTCTTCCAGATTAAAGATAACATACCATGTTATCGATCCAAACAATAAAATAACATAAATCATAAACACACCATGATCTAGAGCGACTGACGTTTCTTGTCAAAACACAGAAATTGCTCAAGAACAGTTTTTGAAAAACATAGTTTTTATCCATTTTGATGCTATAGATCTATGTTATATCAACATAGATCATTGAAAAACATTATCTAGCAAAGATCCAAACACATAAACATAAAATTTTTCCAAGCAACAAAGATCAAAAATTAAAATTTGATTTATACCTTTAGCTTTCCAATTCTTGATCTTAATCTTCTAAACTGAGTTTGGTTGATCAAGAGGCTGAAAATAGGGTTGATATACTAGAAATTTTTGAACATGAAGAGAGAGAGAGAGAGTTGTTTAGAGTTTCGGAAAAAAATTACCAACTTATGTGATTTTCTCTCTCTAAATCTCTTAAATAATGTGATAAAAAGTTGCTAGATCTTGTGTGCTGTCATTTGGAGGCTGAATTGGCTGAGATATAAGTCAATTGGTTGTCTTTAGTTGGTCAACAACTAAAGGTTTCACAATTTTTACAAGTTAGCTCATTTAATATATAAAAAGGGTATTTTTGTCATTTAAAAAAATATAGTTAATGGCATTCTTGTCATTTGTCCAAACCCTTAGGGTTTGACCCTTAGGGTTTAACCCTAAGGTCCTAACCCTTAGGTTTTAAAATACTAACTTCTAGGATTTTAAAAATTAGGGTTTAATTAGAAAAATAAAATTTCTAAATTACATTTAGGGTTTATAAAATAGAAAATTAAGATACTAAAATATAATTAGGGTTTTTAATCATATTTAAGTTTAATTAAACACATTAGGCTTGCCAATTATGGTTAGGGTTTCTAAATCTATTAATCACAACTCTACTTTACTTTCTCAGTCAAAACACATATTAACTAATTCTCGAGACTTATCTCACAGATATGTTGTATAATATTAACAATCAATGTCAATATTAAATAATAAAAAAAATTATTCGTAAAATTTGGATTATTCGAAATCCCGGGTTTTCACATTCACCCCTCCTTGAAAGGATTCCGTCCTCGGAATCACCGCTTTCTTTTTCTCTACAATCTTTTAAAGTTGTTTCATTAATTCATTTTTATCAACACAATATTAAATTGTGTCTTATATTCTAACCTGTGACTTGAATCTATAAAAGAAAATAGTTCACAGAAATATCTGACTCATATTACTTGAGTAATAATGTTTCTAAATAAAATAGTTACTTGTTGCCACCTCCTGAGCAGCTACTGGCTCCTGCGCCGTCGTGTTGAATGTACGGGCGGTTGATCTTCCTGGCTGTGCAGGTCCTCGAATCGCCAAGGTTCCACCACCGGGTCCCTTGTTGACACTTTCTTTCTTAGCACTCCTCTTTGGACAGTTCCTAACCAAATGATCAGTCGATCCACACGCATAACAACCTTGAATCTTCTTTGGACTGGGACAATTGGGTGACATGTGTCCCTCTTGCCCACAGTTATAGCACACTCCCTTCTTCTTCAAACAAACACCTGCATGATTCTTCCTGCATATCGCGCATGGTTCTCTCCCTTTCCTATTTTCTTCAGTCTTGCTACCCGATTGGGTATTCTCAGTCCAGTTCCTCTTATATTCGATTACTACCCCCACTACTTCCTCCATCACTTATCTTTCTTTCTTCTTCTCCGATGAAAGCGAGATGCGACCTCGCTTCCTCCTTCAAAGAATTAATGCTTTCTCCAAGAGAGCCACAAACGTTTGATGATCGCAATCACCGCCACCTTGTTGAATATTCTTGTTTTGATCCATTCTCAAATCTTCTCGCCTTTCATGCTTTTGTGTCCACCTAATGAGGTGCAAATCTCTCCAATTCGTTGAATTTAGCTGCATATTCAGAAACAGACATATTTTTCTGCTTCAGTTCCAAGAACTTAACTTCCATCCAAGCTTGCATACTCGGTGAGAAGTAGTTCTCAAAGAACAGTTCCTTGAATCCGGTTCGCGTCACTATAGTTGTTCCAGCTTTTGCCTGATTGGTCTCCCACCAGTATTGGCTTCTCCCTTCATTAAGTATGTCGCAAAAACCGTCTTCTGCTCTTCTGCCACTCGCGCAATGATGAATGCTTTTTCCATCTCTTTTACCCAAGTCTGGGCTTCAATCGGATCTGTGGTTCCTCTAAATTTAGGCGGTCCTACCGCTTTAAAGTCCTTGAAGTTAGCCAATCTATCACCGGTTGATTCTCGCTTCTACCCTGGCTAGAGCTCTATTTTCCATAGCTTGGGCTAGCATATCCATGAAATTTCGTGATCGGGTCCGCTTGACCTCCTTCGTTATTCACGACTATTTTTCTCTTTGATTTCGATTTACTGCCTAAAGCGGCATGATCTGATTTAAATAAAAATCTTATATTAATTCTCTTTTTCTATACAAATTCTTAGCACAATAAGAATTCAATATATAGTTCTCATATAATCGCATATTTACTCAAATAGCATATAGTACATATAGTACTTAACACATATTACTATCCCTTTTAGAAAATTTTAGGATTAACATATTCAACTTTACAAAAGCTGTAATTCTCCAATTTTACATAAAAAGTTGCCATTTACCATATTCATATACCTAATTCCAGTTCATCAAACTTACCACACTTAGAAGTTCAATAACTTGCCACAATTATATGAGTGTATGAACTTATCCTAGTCAGACCTTTGGCATCCATTCGCTGAGGGGTTCAAAACATTTCATATAATTATGAGTCATGAACATACCATAGGTATGAGTTTTAAGAACACACAACTTAATCTTAATCTTATATTCATATAAAAAATAAAGATTTCATTCATAAAATCATATATATTTACATATGCTTAAACACCGTTCTCGATATTACAACACTTAATATCAAAAGCTTCTACCAAAAAATACTAACACTTATATCTAAGTTATTTAATGACCACTACCTTCACCAGTCTTCTTCTTGATGGGACACTTATTGAATTCGTGCCCCGTTTGCCCACAGGAAAAACACTTCCTCATATTCGGCTTAGGACAATGCAAAGAGATATGTCCTTCCTGCTTACAGTTGAAGCACACGTTCTTCCACATCATATATTCTCCCACGTGAGTCTTCCCACACTTGCTGCAAGCTTGTCTCTTCTTCGAGTTTGAATTTTCAGAGTTGTCACTTTCCTTGTCCCTCTTTCTATTCTTCTTGTCTTTCTTGTCGGCTCCTTCAGACGATCCACCACCTTCTGCCTTCATTCTCTCCACTTGCGTTTTCAGCTCGTTCCGTTCTTCAGTCATTTCTCGTAACTCCCGCTCCATTTTCCACAACTCCTCCAAGAGAAATACCTTACTCCGGAGTTCCTGGACTTCTGTAGATAATTGATCTTGTTCACCAACCTTGATCTTATTCTTTAACTCCACCTTAGCTTCTTCAGACTCTGCCTCCTCATCACCACTTAGATACATCTCGGGATAATCATCATGATCACTCCCGAGATTGATCATTGGTTCATCTTTTCCTACCTCCTCAACTGATTCGCTCTGTGCTGGCACCTCGGCTACTAGCACTGGTGCGACACCGCTGGCATCTCCGTACTCATCTTATCTTCTCCCGACATCCTACAATCAGTTTAAACAACTTGTTTAGTACTTCACCAGTACAAACTTCTCTCACTATGTGTCTACATATCTAACAATCGATACGTTTCAGCAATCTCTCACTTAGTACTCTTTATGAGTATTCTCTATCTCGCTCATGGTTATAATCCTAGGGTTTTCCCCACCCCACCTAAGGTTTATAACCTATAGCTTTGATACCAACCCGTGACACCCTCAAATCTGGGTTACCTGACCTCCGAGTTTGGTGTTCACGATCCACAATATAATAATATCTAACTACCCATTTTTATATGAATAGTAATACATACCACATTAACATACATTGTTAATACATTAATCGCAGGTCTGCTAACCTTAACATTACAAACATACCCCTTAGATATACAAAAAGGGTTTACATTACAACAATATAATTAATACTGTTCTTTATACTAGTTTATAACTATGCCTTTTCCCTTGTTCTTCTTCACAACACCTTCTAAAACTTCATCCCTAGCTGAAAAGTTTTATATATAGCAAGGGTGAGCAACTAATTTGCCCCGCAAGTTAAGACATACAATAAATGTATAAGAATTCAAAACAACAGACTATCTACTTGATAGAATGAATCCAAAGTTCGGGGAACTTTGAAATAGCTGAACAAATCGCTATTCAATAACAAGTCTTCTCATATTCTATACAACACAATAATTCAATAATGAAAGAGTACAACGCTTTCAAAGTTTCTACGATATATTCTAATGAATAATCAAGAATCAATTCTACGAAATAGCAAAGTGGAATGTTTTCCAGATTTATGTTGAGTGATCACACTAGATCTTGAACTTTTCTTCTCGGGTATCTCTCAAAGATTTACTTTCATATATACTCAGGTGTATCAGATAACCGTAAAGATTAAATCATACCCCTCTACAAGTACTCAGAGCCGGCCAACTCTTTGTACCCAATATTATGCATAATACTTATGTCGCGCGCAATGATCGAATATACGATTTAATGATGTTCCCTTTTTATAAAAGGTTGTTCTTCTCAGTCTCAAAATCAAGATTTGATTTAACAACGAAATACTGTGATTTCAAATTCTATTTACTTCTTGATCTAGCCGAAATAATTGGCATCGATCTGTCAATAATAATTGAATTTATTTTCTCGAATCAATCAAGTTCTAACAAATGTTCGTCTAGCCAGAATAATTAGCTAAGACATTTCTCAGTATAATTTGACAATAAAAAGGAATTATCTGTACTGTCAATTCTAGCTTCTACGGATATGAATATCCAACAACAGTTATTCTACGAATATATATTTCTGAATCAGTAATTCAATTTGAATTATTAAACATGCAATAACTACGAATAATCAACAATAAATTCCCTAGATGTGGTGTAATTAACAATAATTAATCAATATAATAATTGAATGAAAATAACTCAAGGTTGAGTTAGGAAACTTGCCTCTTTCGCTGATTAAAGCTACACAACTTACTTATCTGCATTCGTAAGACCTAAAATCAATAATATCGGTCTCACAATGAGCACAATCATTTATAACACACAACACTGTGTTCTACAGTCAAATTTCTCCCAAGCACATTACCACATAGCTACAACAGTGTTTATAACCTAGATAAACACTTATCAAGTCTAACTATTTCGGTTTAGTTGGACTTTGGTCCATTCTCGGTGTTCTGGTCATCCTATTCGACAATTAACATAGTCATTGTCAAGCAAAATCGGTTTCTAAGCTTCAATATTAATTTAGATAAGTCGAATATCAGTTATAACATTTTTCTAAGCTTTTAAATAATTATCAAACAATTATTATAATGTATAATAATTTTTCAAACATCGGAATCATTTTTAAATGATTTAATTATCAAATAATCTTATCATTATTAATATTTAATAATATCAAAATATTAATAACATACTTGTCAAAATATTAAAGTTATTATCAATAACTTAAAATATATTTTAAATCAACAATATTATACTTAAATGATTTTTAAAAATCATTTTTAATTCATCACCATTAATATTTAAATATTAATGAAATTATCATCTAAATATTAAAAGTCATTGATTATAACTTAAAATATTTTAAAATCATTTTTTCTCATTTTTAAATGATTTTTAAATCAATAAAATCATTTTTAATTCATTTATTTAATATAAAAATTAAATAAATCTAACATCATTAATATTAAATTATTAATGAGAATTATCCAAAAATATAGAAAATTATATTTTATAATTCAAAATATTTTCTAACACTTTATTCTAATTTAAAATGATTTTTAAATCATTAAAATCATTTTTAACTTATTTATTTAATTTAAAAATCAAATAAATCTATTATCATTAATATTAAATTATTAATGAAAATTCTCCAAAAATATTAAAAGTTATATTTTATAACTCAAAATATTTTTAAATTCATTATTATTATTTAAAATGATTTTTCATAATATTAAATCATTTTCTCTAATTTATTTAATATACTAATTAAATAAATTAAAAATCATTTTATTTAAATAATTAATATTATTAATGACAAATATTATAAATAGTCAAAAATTATTTTTCATAATTTAAAATAATTTTTAAAACCATTTTTAATAATTTTATAATTTATTTGTATTTTTTAAATAATTTTTCGAAAAATCGTAAATTAAAATTAATTAAACCGTTGCTAAAACCCTTTAGCGACACTTTTTCGTCGTCTTAGGTGTTCTTAATCTCAAGAACTTCATTAGACTCGTGCTTTCGAGGTGCACGTCGTTTGACCCGATTTTTAATCTTGGTTTAAAACTCGTTTTAGTTATCTTAAAGTTTAATCATGTAGTACTCATGTAGAGCTACAACATCCAACAAGAAGTTTGATCAAACAATAACACATCCACGAGATCCGGACTTTTGAACTCATTGTCGAACATTTCGGGTTTCGTAAACCGGAAAGTTCGATCGACCACTTTCAAAGCCTATTTATTCCAAGTTCAATCATGTTTTATGTGATATAAAGGTTCAAACCTATTGTCCATACGTCAAGGAACAATAATAAAGCAACAAATCAATTTATCATCAATGAGAATCAACATGGAACACTTTCGATCAAAGATGGTCGAAAGTGATGTTCTTATTTTTTCCGGGTTTTCCGGAAAAGTAATAATTAGTTCGGGTTGGCTAGTTTGACCACCTTTTACGATCGATCGATGAAATTATAAGATATCTAAGGACCCGGATCGTAGTCCATCCTACAAGATACAACATGAATACAAACACATTATAAAATAACTAACAAGCGGACATATATCTAATAGCTACAAAACTTGTCGGACTCGATTTTTCCAATTACGGGTTGCTACAAACTCATATGATCAAACTCGATTTTTCGGTTTAACAGGTAATAATTTGAAGATTTTCTTACTATGATTATTGTTCGCATTTAAAGATAACATACCATATTATCGATCCAAACAATAAAATAACATAAATCATAAACACACCATGATCTAGAGCGATCGACATTTCTTGTCAAAACACGTAAATTGCTTTCAAGAACAGCTTTTTGAAAAACATAATTTTTATCCATTTTGATGCTATAGATCTATGTTATATCAACATAGATCATTGAAAAATATTATCTAGCAAAGATCCAAACACATAAACATAAAATTTTTCCAAGCAACAAAGATCAAAATTAAAATTTGATTTATACCTTTAGCTTTCCAATTCTTGATCTTAATCTTCTAAAATGAATTTGGTTGAACAAGAGAGGTGAAAATAGGGGTGATATACTAGAAATTTTTAAAATGTAAAGAGAGAGAGTTGTTTAGAGTTTGGGGAAAAAATGACCAACTTATGTGATTTTTTCTCTCTAAATCTCTTAAATAATGTGATAAAAAGTTGCTAGATCTTGTGTGCTAACATTCATTTGAGGTGAATTAGGTGAGATATAAGTCGATTGGCTACCTTTAGTTGGTCACCAACTAATGGTTTCCCAATTTTACAAGTTAGCTCATTTAATATATAAAAAGGGTATTTTTGTCATTTGAAAAAATATAATTAATGGCATTCTTGTCATTTGTCCAAACCCTTAGGGTTTGATCCTTAGGGTTTAACCCTAAGGTCCTAACCCTTAGGTTTTAAAATACTAACTTCTAGGATTTTCAAAATTACGTGCCCAAGGAATGCTACTTCCTCAAGCCAGAACTCGTATTTCTTCAACTTGGCATATAACTTGTTCTCACGAAGCTTTTGGAGTATCAGGCTCAAGTGTTGCTCATGATCTTCACGGCTTTTGGAGTAAATAAGGATGTCATCAATAAAAACGACAACAAAATGATCCAAATATTCCTTGAATACTCTGTTCATCATACCCATGAAGGCAGCATGAGCATTACTCAATCCAAAAGATATGACTAGGAATTCGTAATGCACGTACCGAGTTCTAAAAGTAGTCTTTGGGATGTCATCGGTTTTAATCTTAACTGATGATATCTGAAACGAAGATCGATCTTTGAAAAGAATTTGGTGCCTTACAACTGGTCAAACATGTCATCAATGCGTGGCAACGAGTGCCTATTTTTGATGGTGACATGATTCAACTCCCGATAATCAATACAAAGTCGCATACATCCATCTTTCTTATTTACGAATAGAACAGGAGCACCCCAAGGAGACGTACTAGGACGAATGAAATAGATGTCTAACAATTCCTGTAGTTGGGTCTTTAACTCCTGAAGTTTAATAAGAGCCATTCGATATGTGGCTTTGGAAATGGGTTTTGTACCAGGTTCAAGGTCGATACAAAATTCAATTTCACGCTCTAGGGATAGGCCAAAAAGTTCTTCAAGGAATACATTAGGAAATTTATTAACAATAGAAATATCATTCAAGACTGATGTATTTTTGTTTAAATCCGTGACATGAGCTAAGAAAGCTTGACATCCGTTTTTCAATAAACGAATAGCTTTATGGCTTGAGATGACAATGATTAACTTTAATGGTTTGGTTGCTTGAATTCACATAATAGGTTGGTTAGAAATATGAAAGCTAACAACCTTACGAAAACAATCTTTTTTAGCATGATGAGTAGTTAACCAATCAATTCCTAAAATCACATCGAATGCAAGTATTTTAAAAGAGATAAGATCGACAGGTAACGTGCAGTTACCAATTTGAATCAAACAATACTTATAAATAGTGGATGTAATAAAGGTTTTTCTCAATGGAGGTTCAACAAATAAATCAAATTCTAATTTCTCTGGAGTCAAATTTAAACGTTGAGCACAAGTAGGAGATATAAAAGAATGGGTAGAACCGGTATCAAATAAGGTATATACTTCGCTAGAGTTTATGATTAGTTTACCCGTGATCACCTCGTTCGGATTCCTCGCTTTTTGGGAGGTTACAACAAACACTCTCCCTTGAACTACCAGTTTTATCTTGTCTGGGATGGCCTTTGATGCCTCCATCCCAGCTGGACTTGACTTTGGTGCACAATAAAATCAGGCTAGGTGACCTTCTCTTCCATAATTATAATATGCTTTGGACTGCTGCGTACAGTTCTGACTGATATGTCCCTCCCCTCCGCATTTGTAACATACGACCGAAGGTCGTTCTCCTTCCTTAACAACAGGTATTGGTGATGACGTCTTTCCATCATTATTAAATCTCCTCTTCTTGAAATTTCCACTTCTATTATCTTGGCCATGATTACCACCGAAATGGTTACCATTTCTGGCATGTTGATTTCCTCTATGTTTGTTATCACCGCTTCGATGACTGCTACCACTGGTATTATCGACTTGTCGGCTGCTCTCTCTTGGTTGGGTTGACTCATTATCGCGCTCCAATAACTGAGCCTAATTTACAACATCTGAATATAAACACAATTTGTGAGAAATGGGGTATTGACGTATTTCAGGTCTCAAATCTTCGTAGAAACATTCACGTCATTCTCTCCTCATTATCAACCAAATGGGATGCGAACCGGGACAACTCGGAAAACTTCGCCTAGTTATGCGACACGGTCATATTGTTTTGCTCCAACTTGATAAACTCAACCTATAACGACCCCAAAATTCATACAATTTAATTCTCGACTTCGATCGTTAATAATACATTAAACCTCTAATTTTACATCATTAAACGATAATACAACCATTGAAATTTGCGGAATAATTAAAATTTTCTATTACAAACTATCCTCGTTCCCAAAACCTTCAACCTTTACATCTAAATATCTCAGAATCATTTTAATACTACAATAGTTTACATCGTAAAATGATAATACAATTCGACATTAATACATTATTCAAAACCTTAAACATGGTTCAAATAATAATAACAGAACCAAATTGTATAAGTCTTCAAGTATCATATCTGATTCATGTCTTTTAAGTAACACATAACTTTACCTTGAATCTTGAACCTGCAAAAGTGGTTATTTGCAAGGTTGAGCTCGACAGCCCAACAAAATCTAACAGTTTTCATGCATCACATAACACATAATAACATGTTCCACATATAACATACATGCTACAGTTCATATAACAGGTATAAAGATACTCAATCAGCATGTTTTAATCAATCAACATAGTCATAAATTGACTTTAACATTTCATACTTTCAACATATATATAACACATCATGCTTTTTGCAATAAAGATTTAAAATAGTTAATCATCAAGTTCATATAGCAAATAGGAAGCAAAGACTTGCACGAAAGACTAGTTTATGTATTCCTAACGTTTATCTCGCGCACTTGTATTCCTATATAATCATAGATTCACATCTATTAGTCATATATTCCATACGCTCTTAATATAAAAACAAATATTGTTCCCTAACTTGATTTCATTTTTACTCGAACTTAGGATAACCATGAGATTAGTTAATTCTATTATCATATTTATCTAAACAATCTTGTTTCATATCTTGTAGTCCTTAAAGACAATATATAACCATAACTTAAGACTATGCAGTTAACAAACTGCTCTTGGTCACTCTGTGAGCATAGCGCAGCATTTGCATTTAAGCTTCAGGAGTGGCCGCCGCTACCCCCAGCCAAAACCAGACTTGAGCTTTTCATTGCTCAGGTTAGTCCTAACCTACTATGCATTCTGATAAATACTATAAACATACATCAAGTAGGTTCTGATATTTCTTCAAGTTCACCTTTCAAATCATTTAGTTTTGAATTACATAGTTCTATGTTGAATTATTTACATCAACAAGGCTTAACAACTTCTTTTAATGAAGGTTCATGGTTTATAATCTTTTAAACCTTATATTGGTACTAACAACCTTTAATACGCATGTTCACATGTATCTATCTCATTTATATAGACATATCATAGTTCATACTTTTAAAACGTGCTTAAATAACTTATGTCATGCTTGACTAGTTGAGTGCACATATCATTCATGTTTAAAGGCATAAATAACTCTATCATGGTTACTTATAAGGTCATAATGCAAGTAACAATGCTCATCAAAGTTAGTTTCTAAAACTTTTAAATTTCTCTTTGAAAACAAATATTATCCAAGCTATACAAGTTATCTTATACGAGGTAACTTAAGATCACATTTTATGCTCGCATGACTTCACCATATGCTCACTACAAAGTCAGAACTCAAGTGACTTAAAGTTCGTCAAGTTTTGTTTTTGAAATCTTCAAGTTTCTTTTTAAAACACATACTAAGTCATGCTTAAGCATCCCATTATGAGTAAAGTAATCTTAGCCATATGACATGTCTATTATGATGCATATTCATGTTTTATTACTTAGAATAACATAATCCATCGTCCGAAGCACTATATTTGCGTATATGCTCGCTCGACGTCCTCCGATCACCTCCTATTACGTAATAGTCACAAAGATGACTGTTTTGACCCTTCCTAACGACCTCAAATTGAAACACTTAAAGATCAAAAGTTCTAGGTCTATTCGTCCTCGTTCCAGATCCTCTTAAATCACCTCAATCGGAGTTCGTATGAAAATGTTATGATCGTTTTACCAAAATAGGTCAAAGTAGTCACATTCAGCACACATGGGGCGCGACCGCGCCCCTTTTCCTCACAAATACCGTGCGCCCGTGCCCTTGTCCAGCCCCAGATGCACTCCCGCATGCACAGGCAGCGCACCCGCGTGAGGCTTCGCACAGAACACAGTTTTGGTCATAACTTTCTCATTTTAAGTCCGAATTAGTTGGTTTTCAATTCGTTGGACTCATTAAACTCTTAGATACTCATCTAGAGAATAATTATAACACTTCAAACCTATTAAAAAATCATTTTAAGGGTTCCAATTTAGTGTTCATGCTATATTTTTATGTTTTAAACATATTTAGCAAATTCATTCGCTACGAATTCGTTTCTCAACCAAATTGGTCCGTTTAACTTTTGTTGTTTTCGTTTCTTCACATACTAACATAATCCAACATCAATTCGCAGATTATAACAAGTATTGACCATGAAATATTATACTTTCTACGCCATATTCTATAACATAAACACTGTTATTTGAAATCTTCTACTAACCACTTTTCCATGAATTTGATTACTCAATACAATTTTTATATAACAATTATCAGATTACACATGTGCATAATCAAAACCCCAAACCTAAGAGAATACAAATTAAAACCTAGGGTTAAATTATTATCTTCTTCATCTTTCTAAGCCTTGACAAATAATGAAGAATTGTTTGGTCATTCTTCTTCTTCCTTTTATTTTCAGAACTTCTTCTGAATTCCTTGGAGAATTCTTGTCTTCCTCTCTCAACTTTCTCTGAACTCTTCTCTATTTCTCTCCCTCTCTCTACCTTAGAAAATAAAACACCACCACTTTAACGTGGTTTTAGTGGATTATCAAAACAAATAGACTTAGGAGTTATAAATACAAAAGGTCACAAAAGGCATATTGGCTAGCTCCAAATAACTTCATTTCTAATTTATTTTTATAACTTCCTTAATGTATAGTACCCCATCTTCACACTTTATTTAATTTAATTACTTAATATAATTCTAATTTTATTTAACAAATCATTAACCCTCTAATTTAATTATTTACTTAAATTAAGACATCACCAACACATTAGCGTAATAAAATACGCACAAATTATAAAATTATTTATCATCAATTTATTTAATATCGCCATACTTAAATAAATTATTCCATAATAATTTTCATTGAATATTTATTTTAATTTCCATAAATATTACAACTAAAAAATTTATTTTATTCGATAAATATTTTAACTATTTATGAGATTCACAAACATATTACATTAACATATTACACTCATATGTAATATATCACTTCCTTATTTATTAAAACAAATATGCTTACATTAATTCACTATTTTAATTAAGTGAATTACTCACATTATTTATGAGATTTAATTCATAACAATTTTATCGCCAATCCAGGCATGAAAAAAATCAAATTATATTACATCATAATATAATTCCTAACTCTATTTAAATTAACCAATATTTATTTAGTTAATTCATTTTTCCACCATATTTCTTTATATAACTAATTCTCTTCATTTCCTTTAATAGTTTAACCAACTATATTAAATCTCATATATATATATATATTATATATATATATATATATAAATATATACATTATTTCACCCAAAAAAATAAATATATATATACATCTATATATATATATATAAGATCTCATTTTAATTATTAAATTTTTATTTTAATAACTTATAAAAATTAGGGTTGTCACATCCTTCCTCCTGTATAAGGATTTCATCCTGGAATCACCGAAACCCTACCTTACTAAGGTTTTCACAAAATCTCTTCCACAATTATCGTTGAATAACTTCAACACGTTAACTTAGAAAAAAGTTTTACATATATATATATACTTCATTCATTTCTTCAACAACTATTAGGTTTTATTACATAACCTTCAATTAAACACAGTCACATACCAAATATTATATATTCTTTAACCCATTCATTTCCTTTTCTAAGGATCGTTATCATAAATACTCGGGATATTACATTCACCCTTTCTTCTAAGAATTTCGTCCTTGAAATTTTATTTATTAACCTTTATTTATTCAATCTATCAAAATAGATTTTTGCGTTAATACTTTATTCATTCATTGGGTTCTACAACCAAATTCTTTCTCTAAGGATCTTTCTAAGATCATCATATTCCTCACCTCTTCCTCTTCTAAGAGTTTCACATTTCTCTTCTTTCTGGAGTTCAATTCTTTCTTGAAATTATTATGTTTTGCTTAATTTTCTCATCCTTTCCACTTTCACCTTTCGAATAATAAGAATCTTCCACAATTTCTCAATAATTGGGAAGCGATATGAAACAATAGAATTTAAAAGATTCCAAATCATCTTTGAGGGTCATAAGACCTTAAACTACGTCCACGGTTATAAGTACTCTTTCAACTTAAACCTTAATAGTCATTAGACTATAGGGACTCCCGTGCACTTAGGGTGTTAAGCCCTTTCGATACTATGTATTGTGCACAAACATTTAAACGCTATGCGTATGTCCATAGTTATAAGTAATCTTTCAACTTAAACTTTAACAGTCATAAGACTATAGGGACTCCTCGTACTTAGGGTGATCAGCCCTTCGTACAATGTATTGTGCACAAACATCTAAATGCCTTCGCGTAATCCCCTATAAAAGGGTTGTTCATCTTAGCTTTTCAACATCTGAATCCGCACCAAAACAATTTGATTTGGCATAACGTTTCAAGAAACGCTTGAATTTCATGAACATCTTTCAATAATCTTCTAGCTGAATCAAATAGCATAAACTTCTATAATAATTCGGACATCAATCGAAATATACATATACATACATATATATATATATATATATATTCTCATATCTTAAAGAAATCTCAAAAATCCTTTTTATGACGTCATGAGACCGCACTGTATTTACAGTCCGTTGAGGATTCCATCATTTGGTGATTTTATCAAACTACATCATACCATAGTGGGTTGACGATCCTTAGATCACATACAACACTAAGTACTACTGCATTGATGACTCCATCATTTTTATCATCTCTGCACCAGGTTCCATGACATATTGATGATATAAAAATACATTTTGATACATTTCAAATCATTTTTGTCTAGCCGAAGCAATTAGCATACACATATGAATAACGTTATTGTTTTTAAAACTCATTGGTTTCATTATTTGATCCAATGTTTTCAAGAAAATAGAAGTGCAAACATCAGCACGAAGTCAATAAATTTCGAAAGTCTAGCATAGCTAGTAGATTTAGAATATCTAAGTATCCATCAACTTCAATCTTTACTTCATTACTTAACCATTCTATCAATCTTCAACTTCATCGATGCTCTCTATACTATAACCGTTTTCTACCCAAAATAGTTCATCAAACTTACTACACATTAAAAGTTCAGGAACTTACCACAATAATGAGTTTATGAACTTGTCCAAGTAGTTAAGAACAAAAAGCATACGGCGGAAGGCATACTTTGACTATAACCATTCTATCCCATTACCCGAGGGGTTCAAAACATACCATATTATTATGAGTCAGTTTAAGAACTTACCATATGCATTAGTTTTAAGAACCGCACCTAATCCTTACCATATAATAATATCGACTAATCTTAATAGTTTCTAACTATCAAATATACACATGAGAAAAGAATCACCTTTTCTCCACATATACATTGATAGCGCGACACCAACATTCCAATGATTATCAATGTGATAAAATGAGTGCAAGCACAAAACCCTCGCCCATACAAAGGTTTGTACAACTCAGCCATCACATGAGTCCTCAATTGAAATCCCATCTAACTCAATCTTACTCATAACTTGCTCTTAACTTGCTCAATACGAATTCCTCGTATCACATTATATATAACTCCTCGTGAGTTTACCTCGTACTATATCATAGTACATTAACTTCATAGCATCAAGCTATAATTATTCAAACATTACAGACCATCTTTCTTTTATAACTTAAACATATCACATCGTGATCTAATTCTATAATCATCTCCCTTAAAATTCTTTTCTTCACTCGTGAACGTTTTGTTTTACAATCCTCTTTCTTTCCTTTTTCATCATTCATGATTTGATTTATGCTTTTAATCTTACAGACTTTGTCTATTCATCATTATTCGTTATCTTAGCTATTGGAGTTAGGCAACTCCAATTCCTTATCTTTATATCTCTTCAAGATTCTTCTTTGAATTCTCTTGTTTATATAACAATTTTTCTTTTAAGAATTTCTAACTTCATTTACATTGCTCAACATTTCATTTAAGTTCCACATTTTCAGCATACGCATCCACTTCTATACTTGGTACACATCAAGTCTCTAATAGTTTCAATATGTCACACTGAGTGGTTTCCCACAAACAACCAACAAACTAGGTTTCGATTTGCTAGTTCGTATATACCTCCGCTTTATGAAGGAATCGTTTAGCCCATATACCATACATCAACCATTAAAGAGTACACTTGTACCATACTTAAATATAATTTTTTGAGTCTTAACTTCTTTATCATCTTCTCATTTATTCTCTAAGGTTATTTCATAGGGTACTCTTACCTAAGGTTTATAACCTACAGCTTTGATACCAACTGTAACAACCCCAAAATTCATACAATTTAATTCTCGACTTCGGTCGTTAATAATACATTAAATTTTTTTATTACAAACTATCCTCATCCCCAAAACCTTCAACCTTTACATCTAAATATCTCAAAATCATTTTAATACTACAATAGTTTACATCACAAAACGATATTACAATTTGACATTAATACATTATTCAAAACCATAAACATGGTTCAAATAATAATAACAGAACCAAAGTGTATAAATCTTCAAGTATCACATCTGATTCATGTCTTTCAAGTAACACATAACTTTACCTTGAATCTTGAACCTGCAAAAGTGGTTATTTGCAAGGTTGAGCTCGACAGCCCAGCAAAATCTAATAGTTTTCATACATCACATAGCATATAATAACATGTTCCACGTATAACATACATGCTACAGTTCATATAACAGGTATAAAGATACTCAATCAGCATGCTTTAATCAATCAACATAGTCATAAATTGACTTTAACATTTCATACTTTCAACATATATATAACACATCATGCTTTTTGTAATAAAGATTTAAAACAGTTAATCATCAAGTTCATATAGCGAATAGGAACTGAAAGACTTGTCTGATTCGTAGTTTATGAACTACGGCTTAACTGCTTAACGCTTATCTACACTTTCTGTATTCCTACATAGTTATATAATCATGGATTCACATCCATTAGTCATATATTCCATACGCTCTTAATATAAAAACAAATATTGTTTCCTAACTTGATTTCATTTTTACTTGAACTTAGGATAACCATGAGATTAGTTCATTCTATTATCATATTTATTTAAACAATCTTGTTTCATATCTTGTAGTCCTTAAAGAGAATATATAACCATAACTTAAGACCATGCAGTTAACAAACTGCTCTTGGTCACTCTGCAGAACGACGCGATCGCGCTGCATTTAAGCTTGGGAGTGGCGCGACCGCGCTACCCCCAGCCAAAACCAGACTTGAGCTTTTCATTGCTCAGGTTAGTCCTAACCAACTATGCATTCTGATAAATACTATTAACATACATCAAGTAAGTTCTGATATTTCTTCAAGTTCACCTTTCAAATCATTTAGTTTTGAATTACATAGTTCTATGTTGAATTATTTACATCAACAAGGCTTAACAACTTCTTTTAACGGAGGTTCATGGTTTATAAGCTTTTAAAGCTTATATTGGTACTAACAACCTTTAATACGCATGTTCACATGTATCTATCTCATTTATATAGACATAGCATAGTGCATACTTTTAAAACGTGCTTAAATAACTTATGTCATGCTTAACTAGTTGAGTGCACATATCATTCATGTTTAAAGGCATAAATAACTCTATCATGCTTGCTTATAAGGTCATAATGCAAGTAACAATGCTCATCAAAGTTAGTTTCTAAAACTTTTAAATTTCTCTTTGAAAACACATATTATCCAAGCTATACAAGTTATCTTATACGAGGTAACTTAAGATCACATTTTATGCTCGCATGACTCCACCATATGCTCACTACAAAGTCGAACTTAAGTGACTTAAAGTTAAATCAAGGTTTGTTTTGAAATCTTCAAGTTTCTTTTTAAAACACATACTAACTCATTAAGCATCCCATTATGAGTAAAGTAATCTTAGCCATAAAGGTCTATTATCATGCATATTCATGTTTTATTACTTAGAATAACATAATCCATCATCAGGGCACTATATCATCCTTAATCACCTCCGATCACCTCCTATTACGTAAGTCACAAAGTTGACTGTTTTGACCCTTCCTAACGACCTCAAATTGAAACACTTAAAGATCAAAAGTTCTAGGTCTATTCGTCCTCGTTCTGGATCCTCTTAAATCACCTCAATCGGAGTTCGTATGAAAATGTTATAACCGTTTTACCAAAATAGGTCAAAGTAGTCACATTTAGCTTTTACATGGTATGGCGGCCGCGCCTTTTCCTCCAAAATGCAGCAGCCCATGCCATTGCCAAGCCCCGATGATGCCAGACGACAAAGTGACACACGCGAGGCTTCACAGAATACGATTTTGGTCATAACTTTCTCATTTTAAGTCCGAATTAGTTGGTTTTCGATTCGTTGGACTCATTAAACTCTTAGCTACTCATCTAGAGAATAAATATAACACTTCAAACCTATTAAAAATCATTTTAAGGGTTCCAATTTAGTGTTCATGCTATATTTTTATGTTTTAAACATATTTAGCAAATTCATTCGCTACGAATTCGTTTCTCAACCAAATTGGTCCGTTTAACTTTCGCTGTTTTCGTTTCTTCACATACTAACACAACCTAACATCAATTCGTAGATTATAGCAAGTATTGACCATGAAATGTTATACTTTCTAAGCCATATTCCATAACATAAACACTATTATTTGAAATCTTCTACTAACCACTTTTCCATGAATTTGATTACTCAATATAATTTCTATATAATAATTATCAGATTACACATGTGCATTATCAACACCCCAAACCTAAGAGAATACAAATTAAAACCTAGGGTTAGATTATTACCTTTTTCATCTTTCTATGCCTTAACAAATAATGAAGAATTGTTTGGTCATTCTTCTTCTTCCTTTTATTTTCAGAACTTCTTCTGAATTCCTTGGAGAATACTTGTCTTCCTCTCTCAACTTTCTCTGAACTCTTCTCTATTTCTCTCCCTCTCTCTACCTTAGAAAATAAAATTGACCACCACTTTAACGTGGTTTAGTCAGTTATCAAAACAAATAGACTTAGGAGTTACAAATACAAAAGGTCACAAAGGCTTGTTTGGCTAGCTCCAAATAACTTCATTTCTAATTTATTTTTATAACTTCCTTATTATATAGTACCCCATCTTCACACTTTATTTAATTTAATTACTTAATATAATTCTAATTTTATTTAACAAATCATTAGCACTCTAATTTAATTATTTACTTAAATTAGGACATCACCAACACATTAGCATAATAAAACACGCACAAATTATAAAATTATTTATCATCAATTTATTTAATATCGCCATACTTAAATAAATTATTCCATAATAATTTTCATTGAATATTGATTTTAATTTTCATAAATATTACAACTAAAATATTTATTTTATTGAATAAATATTTTAACTATTTTAATTCACAAACATATTACATTAACATATTACACTCTATATGTAATATATCACTTCCTTATTTATTAAAACAAATATGCTTACATTAATTCACTATTTTAATTAAGTGAATTACTCACATTATTTATTAGATTTAATTCATTACAATTTCATCGCCAATCAAGGCATGAAAAAATCAAATTATATTACATCATAATATAATTCCCAACTCTATTTAAATTAACCAATATTTATTTAGTTAATTCATTTTTCCCACCATATTCCTTTATATAACTAATTCTCTTCATTTCATTTAATAGTTTAACTCATATATAACTATTAAATCTCATATATATATATATATATATATATATATATATACACACATCTCATAATAAGAATTTTAATTATTAAAATTTTATTTTAATAACTTATAAAATTCGGGTTGTCACACCACATCCTTCATGTGATGAATACTTTCGGGAAAGTACTTGTCGTTGAACAGTTCTTGGAACTTTTCCCAAAACATTTTGAGTGCGATAGGTTGAGTACGTTTTACTGATTTCCACCAGTAATCTGCCTCTCATCTCAACATGAAGGTGGAAAAGGGAACCTTTTACTCCTCGGAGCATCCCAAGATATCAAATATCTTGGTAATCTACTTTATCCACGTCTCCGCCTTAAGTGGTTTTGGCTCTCCCAAAAACTCTGGTGGTCCCAGCTCTTTGAACTGCTTAGCAGTGACCATCCGAGAGTTGCCAGTGTTTCCACCTGCATTTTGAACATGAGTCGCTCTTTCCTGATGTTGCATGAAATGCATAAAGCCTTAGAACATCCCATCGTTCATCATTTGATCGGTGTTGTTCTTTACTTGAGGATTATTATCTTCCTGTTGCACATTATCCTGGATATTGATCATTGGTGACTCAATGATCTCATGTGCTTCATTCCTTATCTCGATATTTTCATATGTCATTTTCAAACACACTGCCACAAAATAATAGTTAATTGACATGCCACATATTATCCCAATACTCTAACCGACCAATTAAATACCAAATAAACATAGGTAGGTCATACTAGCGAAGGAATTTCCCATCTCTCCTGATAAGTGGATTTTATATCCACGAATCGGTGTCCATTTCATGCTTATTTGTTGTTATTTTCTTGTGTTCATGTTCGTTTTTACTTGTTTTGTGTTCTTTTATGAGTAGGATGGTTGTTGCGACATTTGACAAAGATTTGGAGTCATTTGGAGTCAATTCGGTGTAATTTTGGAAGAAGTCATGAAGCAACAGTACTCATTCAACAGAATAGACCCCCGCCGGGGCGGGCCTATTTGCCTTGTACACCACCGCCGGGTCGGGGGGTCTTCATATGGAATTAGCAGAATGGTAGCCTGCCGGTATGATGCCCCCAAAATAGGTCCAATTCATCCAACCTATTCTGAGTCATCAAATACATGGTATAGAAAACAACTACAACTTTATTACTACAATTGTCGTGCAAAATACAACAACACATATACTGTGAGTTTTAATACCAACTGTGACTCATGTCCCAACTATGGACAACACCTCACATTGATACATTACATAAAGGTACATTCAATAACTGTTTTAGAAATTAAAATCTTTGGGAAGTGCTCAAGGAAACCTTCGTACATAGGAGGCCATGAATCTAAGTTATGATAGATATCATATGTCCAGAGAATTATCCTTGGTTGATCCAATTGACCCCAAAGAAAAATGAGAAGATTACTATCATGTTCCTCCCAATGGTGAGTCTTCTCTTGATATATAACTATCTCCACTGTCTCCAGTTGAAAATTATATTTCAAATAAACTCCAAGATCATATAGGTAGTGCTCGTAGATATACTCAGCAAGTGGATGTGCACAACCCTGTCTTATGATAACTCGTAGGTCATTAGACATCTTGTATGATAGTGGGAAAACATCTTTCCAAACTTGGGTTCACCTTAACCTATTCGGTTCACCAAAATTAAATATCAAATAACGTATACAATATGACACACTTATCTAAAGTTCTCAATAAAATTATTTCCATACTATTTAGGGAGAACCTCAACAGCTATAGACCACCATTCCATTCCCCTGTTATCCCCGCTCGACCCGGCAACACACTTATTACCTAAAAGGAATTGTGAAGCAAAAGGGTGAGCAAAACTAGCTCAATAAAGAATATTATGACTAAAGATAATTAAATTATCAATAGCCTTCATCAGTAATAAATCAGAGATTTAGAACATATGGTAGATGATAAAACTTTTCAACCATAGTTGAAGCGGAATGCGCAATCCATTAGAAGAGTCAAATAGATCATAAAGTCTATTATCTTCTCCATGTTAAAAGTCCACCAACAATGCTTTAACCCTGTAACATTAATCAATAAATCCTGTTCACAGTCATGTGAATAACTCATAATCATAATTGTAGTTCTAATTTTCTCTTCTCATCCAAGATGAAGATATTTTTCATCACATGTCTTTACCTGAAACCTCAAAGATCATGGTTATACCAAATCACAGTTCCTGTTCATAATCATACTAATAAGTTCATCTTTGCACTACGGGCCAAAGATATTCATTATCAGTTCATCTTTGCACTACATGCCAAAGATATTCAACAACAGGTCATCTTTGCACTACACGCCAAAGATATTCATCAATAATTCATCTTTGCACTACAGACCAAAGATGTTAATATTTCAAAGAAATATATAATCATTTCAGAATTTATACAAACAATAATTATAACCATGTTGATCAATTCACCTTTGCTCTTAAGCTAAAATTATTCAATTATAAATTCAATGGTCATGATCATACCAGTCAACAATTTATCTTTGTACTACTGGCCAAAGAGAACCCATAGTCACGATTATACCAATAATCTACCCATCTTTACACTTAAGTCAAAGAGAAATTTCATCACCAGGATTATAAAAATGTTATATATGATAATAAAAACAATACGATCAACAACTGCATTTAATTTCAAGAGTAATATTCATGAATCAATGATTTCATAACACCTTAATCCAAATGTTATAAATCACTTAATAATCTCATAATCTAATATTATTAATATTACCACAATATTTTAATCATTTCTTAAACTTATAAACAATTTATTTTAATTGTTTACACTTTACTAATTAATGCATTTAATCATCTTAAAATGCCAAACTCATAAGATTTCATTACCAATAACCAACAACCTCATCAAAAATCTGCATATACCATATATAGGATTCCCAAGCCATAAAATCCTATTTTTCAATTTTGTTACTTCACATAACATATTTAATTCATTTACTCATAACTAGTCCATTTTCATGAAAAATACCAAATCAGTTCCAAAAATATTTCTTTTATGGGATTTAGCAGAATATAGTCCCATATTGAACATATATTTTTCACGGAATTTTTAAAATTCATTTACTATTTTTTATATGGCCAAAACTGCCGAATATTTAGACATTTATCATAAATTGTACTTTTATCCAAAAATTCTGATATTTACAGGATATACTGATGTTATATAGATGTACTCCCAATTACAATTTCATCAATTTTGGAGTTAACCACAAGGAGTTATAAGGGTTTTTTTTAAAAATAGTCTTTTCCCATAAAATTCATAACTCCTAATCTATACATCCAAAAATCGCCATTTTTGGACACAATCCAGAAAACTCATCAAAATATCATTTCAATTTTTTTCAGAATTTTTGAAGATCAGAAAAATTACGAAACTAAAGAAACATAATAACCCTTAAAATCTCTTACCTTAAAAGAGTAGTACTTCTGACCAGAATGTAAAGCCGAAGGAACCTTGCACTGATTAGCAACTCTCAAAGTATCTAAATTGTGACAACCGTAATTTTGTAATTTAATTTTAATATTTATTTGATTGAATAAATATTTTTCGATGAATTAATTATTAGATTAAATAATTAATTGATGAAGTTGTGATAGATTAATTTAATTATATGTGTTATATTTATTAAATTGATGTGGAGAATTTTATTATTCGATGTACGTATTTATGTGAGCTTATTGAATTAAAAGAAATATTTAATAAGCCTTTGTTATTTTAATTAATTTAATTATTAATTAGAGATGTAATAATTGATATTAGTATTAAATGAGAAAATTTAATTATGTGACTATGTGCATTATTGAGAAATTATTATATTTTATTTAAAATAAATTATATAAGATATTGATTTATTTTATAATGGATGTGACATTAATTAAACTATATGATAAGGTTTATTAAATTAAATGGTTTTAAAACCCTTTATGTTAGCCAAACATGGCACTAAGGGAAGTTGGAGGCAGTTAACCCATGATTGGGTAACTGACCACCAATGCGCGTCAGTTCTTCTCTTTTTATTTGACGTCTTCTCTTTTCTTCATTATTTGCCTAAGACTAGAGAGCTTAACAGAGAGAAATACAGAGAGAGTGTGAGAAATTTTTGAGAAAGATTGTGAGTATTGTGATTGTAGTAGAGAGAATTGTCATCCTTGTTCATCTACGCTTGGGTAATCCTCTTCAACCCAAATTTTTATTTTACGTCTTTTAAAGTTTTCATGAATATGGCTTTCATTCATTCTGTAAGTCTCTGTAATTGGGAAATGGTGTTGTTATAGGAATATATGTAGTAATTCGAGTAGCATAACATGTTTATTGTATATTATATGGGTTTTCATGTCTTCTGTTTCATGAAATTATACAGTAAAAGATTTTAGAGTAGGTAATATGGCCATATGGCCTTATACGTATTTTTTTAATATGTCAAACATAATGGGTTTTACAAAATTTCCACTAATATGTGATTATGCATGCTAAAATGAACTAAATAAAAGTTGAATGGGTGGATTTGGTCTTATAACTAATCTATGGCGTTGAATTTTAGGATTTATGTTCAAAATTTCAAGAACATGAAGAAAAGTACAATTTACATGCTTTAATTTTGTTATTATGTGTTTTAATGGGTTAAAATCACTCTATAAACGTTGGGTATTGATTATATATGAATTTTAACATGTGGGTATGTTTAATTTGGGGAATTAATGATCATGTAGTGTTTAATTCGCTGAACTCTATGTTCTTCACGAACTAGGAATCAAATTATGGAGTGTCATGGCATATTTCAACTCGAATCGATGCGATGTCATGTAGGCATTCAACCTTAATATCGATGCTCACAACAAGCAGAGCCACTGCGCGCATGTACACGAGTCATGATGGTATGCTGGGCAGCCATGATAGTGAACATAATATAAAAAAGTGGCATCAGCCACTTAGCGAACGGTCGAAATGAGTTTTTAAAAGTGTACAAGTATGGAAATGTGATAGCAACTTAGTCTAATGATTATAAAGACTTGTTAGACCTATAATGAGATGTTAAAATAAATTCTTAACATGTTCATAACACAATTACGTGTGGATTGAATGATCGAATGCAAAATTAGTTTATTTTTTCGTGAAGTCTTAATTTTACACTAAGTGTAATAATTGACTAAGTATAGTAATGAATTCAAGTTAAACAAAGAGTAAAGTTATGATGTTATTACGTTGTTATTGACTGGTATTGTGAATGTAGTTGGTATGTAGGATTTAATTCAAAGAATGAGTTTATTTAAGTGTAATCTACACACGAGGCAAGTTTCTAAACCTTATCTTGTTACATTGAGCAAGTTTTCCAACTCTACATTTACGTTGAGCAAGTTTCTTACCCTAAACTTTCGTTGAGCAAGTTTCCTAATCCTACTTGTTATTGTTATATAAGTTGATTAATTCATCTTTCGATATTGAGAAAGTTCTCATTATTATTGATCAAGCTTCGTCTTATATATTAAAGCTTATTAATCTTGACATGATGTTGTTATACAATAATTATTCTATTGTATACCTTTTTAGATGATATTCAAGTTAAATATTCATTCCTCGTTATTAAACCTTGTTAGACTAGCAACCCCTTATTGATTCGACTAGTCCATAGTTGATGAGCGTTCTAAATGTCAGAACCCCTTGATGAATTATCCAAACCAAACTTCCTTTGGTGCGGACTTGAATGTCAAAACTGAGATGAACAACCCTGTATAGGGGATTATTTAAACTTTAGCGTTAAGATATTGTGCATAGTATGGTACTAAGGGCTGATCCCCCTAAGTATGAGAAGAAGAGTGCATAGTCTTATGACTGTTAAAGGTTTCAAGTAGAAACACTTGACAACCTAGGACATAGTTCAAGGTCTTATGACCCTCAGAATTTTTTTTGATTCTTGTTATCCATTCTTGATTCAAAAGTTGAGCTTTATATCAGAAGTTATTATTTCTCTCACATGTTATTATTCATTGTTATATTATTAAACTTGTGGGAAATCGTGCTCACTCTTGCGTAATAATAACATTGCAGTTAAGAACGAAAGAGCAGACGAACCTTCCACTAGTAAGGGCAAGGGAAAGCTTAGCAAGTAATGAAGACTATTTATTTATGTGATTATGTAATGATAGTTAGACTTGATGTTACTTAAGACTTATTTGTTTATGTTTTCAGCACAGATGATTTAAGGTTAGAGTAACCTGGGATTTATTTATTATTCAGTTGATGTAACCCCATAAGGGGAGAGATTTTATTATTTATTCTATCTATTGCATAGTTTGAAATTTATTTATGGGTAGATAGATAGATGATGCTTGTACACTGAACACCAAATCCTGTGGAAATGGAAGTACCAGATTTGGGGGTGTCACATAAATACTCACAAAATACGCTTGATAATATAGAGAGAGAAAGAGAGAAAGCTTATGTTTTTGGTGTGACTTTCAATTCTAACTTAGCCCTTTATTTATAGGAAAATGTTAGCACGCCGAAGCAGACTTGACTTGCTACCTGATGGCTTTACCTGCTACTATTGCCACCCACCACATTTGAATTAGAATTTCAGCACATTTCTTCACCAACCACAAGTGGGGCCCACTAAATTCTAGAAATTTCCACCAAAATCATTTATAAACCTAATTTTCGAATCAGTCACCTCTTACAATTCATAACAAATCATACGTTCATTTTTAACGGTTCAAAATTTGTGGACATATACTCAACTTATATATGTATAACATATCCAAAAATCACAACGATCCAACGGTCGGATTAAAAATTATAACTGACGCAATATATCGTAAAAATACTGATTTGATTTTTAATACCTCCATTCCGACAAAAATACTGATAAAACACCTCAAAATTAATTCCTTCATTTATAACCACATAAATAAATCCATCATTTATATCCGCATCAAATAAATATTTCCTTATCATATTAATCAATAATTAATTATTCACAAATAATATAACAGAATCACAATTATGACAACCAGGTGGTTCCCAAGAAAGAGGGGGCTTTCCAATAAGGATTTCTCCTTACTGGGGCGCAATTAGGTGACAAAACCTCTCCTTAGACAGAACTTTCTAGACACTGCCAATAATGCTATCTAATAATATTATTCAAATAATATGAATTATTGATATGATAATGAGAAATACTTTGCAATGACAATTATTAAAACAACAATAATATAAAATATCAATGCAGCAATTATTGAATCAATTAAATAAAATATTGAACAGTAATTACTATAACAATTATTGAGTAGTGCCTTCTTACGTAAGGATCAATAATTCAAAAATATTATGCAATTCCGTGTGCTATTGTGCAACAACGCATATTACTGTATTTTTAATCACTGGGTATTCCAATAGTGTTAACGATAATAACTATGTCATTATTTATAAAAACTCATACTTTGTCATTTTCCTTCATCCAACCGTTTTCCATTATGTCGAATCCTGAATGTTGTTTTCTACTTGAAATTCTATTGGAACATGGATGCTAAGCATTTGGATTGTACATGGACTCTACTTGATGGAGAATTTCGGCTGGGATTTGTGTGTTGGACATCTATAACTCTATCAACAAGGAATTCAACAACACAGAAGGCATATTACGAAGAATAATTCCAGTTTTTCTTAGCAACATTGGAGGAAGATTTTGAAGAGATTTTTGGGACGATTACAATTCTAGGCTACGTGAAGGGTGTTTTTCAATATGCTTCTTCTTAGACTATTATTTGTAATTGAAAGAATGTTATCTTTGATTTATTTAGTAGTTATTTCATTTATAATGAACTAATTCACTTTTTAGGCTTATGACGGATCCTTAAGTGAATCGATGATTTTGTAAAGTTTGATTTCCAGTTCAATAAGCTATTTCCAGTTTATCTATATTAATTTGAACTTGAATTTATGAATTGTCTGATCAACAATTCTTTGTGGATTTGAATGGAATCGAGAGAGGATATTCAAATCTAGACTTAGTTAATATAGCATGTGTTCATGAATTTTGTGAATAGCAGAATCTTGATGAATGTTAAGGTAAAGATATACTTGACATCGCATGTAATCGGATAGAGAACTTAATCTTAAACCTTCTTTAATTGTAATTCACATAGAGATATAGTGAGTTAGTTGATTAAGGTGTTTAACTTGTTTCTATCTAATTTATGGATTTAAGTTAATATGGTATTAGTGCATCGAGAAGTGGTTAATACTACATTCGTGTTCTTGATTAATAAGCTGGGATAGTGAATTGAATTGGAATAAATGGGTTAAAATCAAAGTGAAGCTTAGGGTGAAATTATAAGTCTAATTCTCTATTAATTGTTTAAAATTCCAGATTTTGATACTTATGATAGTTTTGTGGTTATTTATTTATTTCTTAATTTAGTTTTTATAAAATTAATCATTGAATTGAATAGTTTAATAAAATTAGGATTAATAGGAAATTGATACTTGTAAGTTTGAGTTTCTTACTAATTTATCTCTGTGGGAACGATACTCTACTCATTACTATATTACTTGGTTACCACGTATACTTGCGTGTTGTGCGTATATAGATTTTACCCAATAAGTTTTTGGCGCTATTGTCGGGGACCAATTTAGTATAGATCTTAATATTTTTACAATATCAGTTTAATTAAACCAGTTTTACTTAAACATTTTGTTATTTTTGTTTTGTTCCTCTTATTTCAGGTGTTTGAAGCAGTTTATGCAAACTCGGTCCTAAAATCTAGACTTGCTGCCGTTTGAGGATGACATTGAGAAAAGTAAGTGGATCAAGGAAATGAGGCAAGAATTTGAAACATCTAAGAAAGAAGAGGAAATGGTAGCCGAAGATCAGAAAGCTTTAAGGGACTTCGCCACACCAAAGGTGACTGAACTGCAGTCAAGCATCACAAGGCCCTCAATTGCTGCAAATACATTCGAAATTAAGCCTAGGATAATTCAAATGATTCAGAATTCAGTTCAGTTTGGGGGATTGGCAAATGACAATTCGAATGAAAATCTAGTTAGCTTTTTGGAGATTTGCGACACCTTCAGGTACAATGGGGTGTCGGATGATGCGGTGAGACTTCGCTTGTTCCCATTCACGTTACGGGACAAGGCGAAGAGTTGGTTACACTCTCTACCACCGGGATCAACAACTACTTGGGAAGACCTAGCCTAGAAATTCCTTGCAAAATTCTTCCCACTGGCGAAAACTGCAAAAATGAGGAACGAGATAACGATGTTTGAATAGAAACACGAGGAGTCACTATATGAGACATGGGAAAGATACAAAGAATTGCTCCGAAAGTGTCCACATCATGGGTTGCCTAAGTGGTTGCAAATGAGCACGTTTTACAATGGATTGAATGGAAACCTCAGAACCGGTATTGATGCAGCTTCGGGTGGAGCGTTTATGGACAAGAGCTATGAGGAGGCGTACGAATTGATAGAGACTATGGCAGCTAATAATTACCAGTGGCCCATGGCAAGAATGACTCAAGCAAAGGCCGCGGGAGTGTTAGAAGTAGATGGGGTGATGACAATACAAGCGCAAATTTCAGCACTTTCAAAGAAATTAGATTCTATGACAGGGGTACAGGCACAACAGGCACAACAAGTGGCAATTATATGTGAGTTGTGCGAGGGAGAGCATCCTACGGATCAGTTCACAATTAATCCAGCATCCGTGCAATTTGTGGGCAACTATAACAGAATTCCACAGAATACATACCAGAATGCATACAATCAAGGGAGTAGGAATCATTCGAGTTTTCATGGAGCAATAACCAGCAACAACAAGCTCCATGACCATCATATCCTCCAGGATTTCAGAACCATCAACAACCAACTCAACATCAAGAAAGGAAATCAGATCTAGCGGAGTTGGTGATGAAATACATAACAAGCAATGAGGTGGCTATAAAAAATCAAGCAATGGCAATGAAATCACAAGAGATGGCTATCAAGAATTTAGAGAATCAGATAGGACAGATTGCATTAGCATTGAATAATAGACCACAAGGAACATTACCGAATGACACCGAGAGAAATCCGAAGGGTAATCACGAGCAATGTCAGGCTATTATGTTGAGAAGTGGAAAATAGCTTGAGGGTCAAGAAACAGAAATTTCGGTTACAAAGAAGGTTGAAACAGAGAAAGAAAATATAGCGGTTGAGGTCAAGCAAAGGGACGAGAAAGAAGTGGAAAAGAGGAAACCAGTTAACGGACCAGTTGCCTATCCTCCACCACCATTTCAGCAGAGGGCCCAAAAATAGAAATTGGATAAGCATTTCGCTAAGTTTTTGGAAGTTTTCAAGAAACTTCATATTAACATTCCGTTTGCAGAAGCCCTAGAGCAGATGCCAAGTTATACGAAATTCATGAAAGGAATTCTGTCAAGGAAGAAGAAATGGGAAGACTTTAAAACAGTGGCACTAACAGAGGAGTGTAGTGCAATGTTACAACAGAAATTACCACCTAAACTTAAGGACCCGGGGAGTTTCACTATCCCATGCACAATTGGGAACATGTCTTTTAGGAAGTGTTTGTGTGATTTGGGGGCAAGTGTTAACCTTATGCCATTGTCAGTATACACAGAATTGGGTTTACCCGCACCAAAGCCTACGAATATTTCATTGCAGTTGGCGGATAGGTCAGTCACATATCCGAGAGGCATAGTAGAGGACATATTGGTTAAGGTGGATAAGTTTATATTCCCCACGAACTTTATCATTCTTGATTTTGAGGAGGACAAGAACATCCCGATTATCCTAGGGAGACCCTCCTTGGCCACGGGTAGGACACTCATAGACGTACAAAAAGGAGAACTTACTATGAGGGTCCAAGATCAAGAATTCAAATTTAACGTGTTCAAGGCCATGAAATTCCCTACGGATGAGGAAGAATATTTTCGGATGGATTTAATTGAGCAAATCATCAATGAAGATATGGGCAAGAGTTGGTCAATGATCCATTAGAAATGACTTTATTGGGGGATGAAGAATTTGACGACCCAGAATTTGTGGACTACTTACAGATGTTAGATTCATTGCCACGAGTTAGCTGATTCAGAGCACCGTTTGAACCTTTGCACACTGAGGAGATAGCCGCAAAAAAATTAAAATCGTCATTGGAGGAGCCACCAACTTTGGAACTTAAGCCACTCCCTAAACACCTCAGGTATGCGTACTTAGGCAATTCAAATTCTTTATATGTTATTATTTCTACTGCACTTAACGATTTGCAGGAGGAAAATTTGCTGAGAGTGCTTAGGGAATAAAAATCAGCGATTGGGTGGACGATTGCAGATATAAAGGGAATTAGCCCTTCTTTTTGCATACATAAGATTCTAATTGAAGATGATACAAAACTGACGGTGGAGCAACAACGTCGACTCAACCCGATTATGAAGGAAATTGTGAAGAAGGAAATTTTGAAGTGGTTGGATGCCGGTATCATCTACCCGATTTTCGACAGTAAGTGGGTTAGTTCGGTCTAGTGCATGCTGATAAAGGGAGGAATGACTGTGGTTCAGAATGAGGATAACGAGTTAATACCGACAAGAACAATGACAGGTTGGAGGGTTTGCATGGATTATAGGAAGTTGAACAAGGCAACCCAAAAAGATCATTTCCCGCTGCCCTTTATTGATCAAATGTTGGACAGATTGGCGAGACATGAATATTACTGTTTATTGGATGGCTACTCGGGCTATAAACAGATAGTCATTGCTCCTGAGGATCAAGAAAAGACGGCATTTACATGCCCTTACGGCACATTTGCGTTCAGGAGGATGTCATTCGGGTTATGCAATGCACCTGTAACCTTCCAACGGTGTATGATGGCCATTTTCTCAGACATGGTAGAGAAAAATGTTGAAGTCTTCATGGACAACTTTTATATCTATGGGAACAACTTTGATACTTGCTTAGGGAATTTGGTAATGGTGTTACAGCGATGCAAGGACACGAACCTCATGCTTAATTGGGAAAAATGCCACTTCATGGTTGAAGAGGGCATAATTTTGGGCCATAAGGTATCGGCTCAAGGATTGGAGGTTGACAAAGCAAAGCTGGAAACAATCGAGAAACTGCCTCCACCGAGCTCAGTTAAGGGTATTAGAAGTTTTTTGGGACATGTTGGGTTCTACAGGAGGTTCATAAAGGACTTCTCTAAAATTGCAAAACCTTTATTCAGTCTTTTAAAGAAGGATGCTATTTTCAGTTTTGATGAGGAATGCAAGTTAGTGTTTGAATTATTGAAGAAGAAATTGACTACAACCCCCGTGATCATCGTATCGGATTGGAATATGCCATTCAAGCTAATGTGTGATGCAAGCGACTATGCGGTTGGGGCTATTTTGGGTTAATGACGAGACAAGCTGTTTCACGCCATATACTATGCAAGCAAAACGCTCACGGAGACTCAAATGAACTATACAACTATGGAAAAGGAATTTCTTGCAATAGTGTATGGGTTTGACAAATTCCGGGCATACTTGATCGGGACTAAGGTGATAGTCTACACGGACCATTCGGCGATTCAGTACCTAATTGCGAAAAAAGATGTTAAGCCACGCCTTATCCGGTGGATTCCCCTACTTCAAGAGTTTGACTTAGAAATAAAGGATAGAAAGGGGACAAAGAATCAAGTACCCGATCACTTGTCTAGGCTGGAAAACCAAGGGAAAGCGAAAGAAGACAAGTGTGAAATTAATGAATCATTCCCGGATGAGCAATTGTTTGGGATTTCTGCAGAATTTCCTTGGTATGCGGATTATGCGAATTATCTTGTAAGAAACATTCTTCCACCTGATCTCACAAGACAACAGAAAAAGAAGTTTCTTCATGACGTAAAATGGTATATGTGGGATGAACCGTATTTGTTTAAGCAGTGCGCCGACAAAATGATTAGAAGGTGTGTGCCCTACAGTGAAGTGAAGAACATTTTGCATGAGTGTCATTCATCTGCGTATGACGGTCATTATGGTAGTGATAGGACAGTAGCAAAGGTGCTACAAGCTTGGTTCTATTGGCCTACACTATTCAAGGACGCCCACCATTTTGTCAAATCATGTGATAGGTGTCAAAGGGTGGGCAACATTTCAAAAAGGAATGAGATGCCTCTACAAATGATTCTCGAAGTTGAAATTTTTGATGTATGGGGCATCGATTTCATGGGGCCATTCCCATCGTCTCTGAACAATCAGTATATTCTACTCGCAGTGGATTACGTATCGAAGTGGGTTGAAGCTGCAGCACTACCATCAAACGATGCCAAGGTGGTCCTCAAATTCCTACAAAAGAACATTTTCAAAAGGTTTGGCACGCCAAGAGCAATTATCAGTGACGAAGGTAGTCATTTTTACATCAAGTCATTCACAGCTCTTTTGGCAAGGTATGGGGTCAACCACAAGGTAGTGAAAGCTTATCACCCCCAAACCAGTGGGCATGCTGAGGTGTCAAACAGGGAAGTCAAGAAAATATTGGAGAAAGTGGTGAATCCGAGTCGTAAGGATTGGTCGCTCTGGTTGGACGACACATTCTGGGCATACCAGACCGCGTATAAGACACCACTCGGGATGTCACCATACCAACTACTGTACGGAAAGGCTTGTCACCTACCAGTCGAGCTACAACATAAGGCTTATTGGGCAATACAAAAACTTAATTTCGATCAAGCAGTTGTCGGGGAAAAGAGACTACTTCAACTGAATGAGCTCGACAAATTTTGCCTTCATGCCTATGAGAACTCCAAATTATACAAAGAAAAGGTAAAAAGATGGCACGACCAGAAAATTATGCATCGAACATTCGAGCCGGGTCAATCAGTCTTTTTGTTCAACTCACAGCTGCGATTGTTCCTAGGAAAGCTCAAGTCGAGATGGTCGGGACCATTCACTAAAAAGCGGATATTCTCTCATGGCGCTGTTGAACTCTATAGTTGCAATCCGTTAGAAACATTCAAGGTCAACGGTCATTGTTTAAAGCATTATTGGGGTGGCGAGGCCAACACCGATGTCATCGCCATCACTTTGGCCGACATACCATGAACATGAAGTAGTCAGGTTGAACGACTTAAAATCAAGCGCTAATTGGGAGGCAACCCAATCTTTAGTTTATTTCTTGTATTTTTCATTCATAGTTGTAAAATATAGTTTTACTAAGTTATTAGGTAGTATTATATAATAAAATTCTTGTTAATCTCTCCATAATACATTATGTTATCAACAATCCACTAATGCTTATGTTTTATATCTTGCAGGATGGAAAAAGGATCATTGAGTGGGTTACAATGAAGCAAGGTTGATAAACAGGGAAATTTAGCAGAAAGGATGGATCTGGCCAAGGTGAGCTAAAAAACATCGCAACACACTTGAGGCTGAGGGGGTCTCCTGAGTTTTAACAGAAGGCATACTGCACGGGCAAGGTAAGTAATGTCTAAGATTAATACCTTCGCTGTATGGGGTCCTGGAACTCAACAGACTTTTTGGCAGTTATGTATGTGCTAGGCTCCACAACTTCCACCTCAATTAAATCTCCCCATCACCTTCAACCACCACCCACTACACCCACGATTTCCAATGCTCCACTACCTCTACCCACCTCTTCAATCCACCAATAAAACCCCTCACACCACCTCTATATATTACCACATCTCATCCCATATTCCTCACAACACTCTTCAACTACACTCATCAAATTTTGAAGTAGGGCATTCATAGAGGCTACTTGTGAGCAATTGAGAGGCAATCATATCACTATTTTCAAGGTCCTCAACTTCATTCACCTTAATTACCACATACAATTGCCAAGTTTGGGGGATAGTCATCAGTGCACACCAAGTGTTTGACGAAGTGGGTGAACCACGTTTGGAGGGGTAAGGTATTGTAAGTCAAGCAATAGCGAGAACATGTCTTCGTAACCAACATCGAAACGTCAAAGGGGAGAGAATTCAAGGCCCGTAAAACCAACTCGGACCATTGATCGCCGGAAATTTGTGAGTACCGCCGCCGCCGACCAGTATGAGTACATGCTCACCAAAGCCCTTACACCAGAGCGGGGGTTGGCACCGGATCCCAGTGACGGGAGATGATGCCTCAAATCTATCAGAAGGGGTGGAAAAAATTCATAGAAGAGCCGAAACTCGTTGTGGTCAACATTGTCAAGGAATTCTATGCAAATGCTGAGGATAAAGCTCCATTCAACTCGTTTGTGCGGGGTCGCTTGGTTCTATTCAGTGCTGATGCAATAAACACCTACTATCAAATGCGGGTACCTCGCCAATGCCAATATACTCAACTACGAGATTTTGATCCAGACTATGAGGAAATACTCAAGGAGATGACTAAGCCAGGAACAACTTGGATAAAAGGTTGGAAGGTAGGCACAGTGTTCCACAGCAAGGACCTCAGCCGGTATGGAAAAATTTGGTATGCATTCTTATGCGCTAAACTGTATCCGTCCCAACACACCTCGGATGTGACCAAAGAGAAGGAGTTACTGTTGTACGCAATTGTGCAAGATTTCATCATCGACGTTGGGGCCATTATCTGTTTCTCCATCCGCCGGTGTTTACGTGGAAATTTTTCGGGCGGCTTGCCACACCCAGCACTCATATATGGGTTATGTCGCCAAGCAAGGGTGAGATGGTCCGACGATGAGCCCATGCAAATGTCGCTTGTGTTGCTTGACTCTAGAATGATAGTGCGGTATTCTGTATGGGTAGGAGGTGATTCAAATCCTCGTGGACTGGGCTTTATTTTTCCGTCGGCTTCGGAAGACGAAGTTGATGCTACAGAGACATCGGAGGATGATGATGAAGCTTTGGGAGATCAAGGGGATGAGCAGGTACCGTAGACCGTGGCACTATCTAGTCCTCAGTTCCTTGATTTTCAAAATCAAATGAATGCGCACAACAAGGCAGCACGTCGGGAGATGCGGAGACTCACATTGAGGAAAGATCACATATTTTATGATATGAACGCATCTTTTGCCTCACTTAACACAACCCTTCAGAGCTTCAACCCAGCGGCCCAATTTCCATATCAACAACCCGTGCCAATGCCGAGGTTTCCACCAAGTGATTCAGAAGAAGAAGATCAACAACCACCTCCTCAGACTTAAGCGATAGTAGGGAAGTCCTCACGTCCTTAATTTCGATTATTCATCCAATGAGGGCATTATATTACTTAAGTTTGGGGGATTTAAATTCATGTTTGCATGCATATGTAGTACTTAGGATTAAATTTTTCATTTTAATTCAAGTGTTGCATAGTAATTTAGGATTGCATGATAGCTTAGGTGCATACATAGTAGCTTAGGTTATTTTTGTCATTGCATTGTTTTTAGTTTTGTAAATAGTGCATTTTGTTATATATAAAAAAATTAGTTAAATATTATGTTTGCATATGTCCAGCAGTGTTGTAGTTCATGTTATTTGGGGGTCAATGATGAGATTGATAATAAGTTAACCAATACAACATTGATTACTAGAACTATGATACAATTTCTGTTATGAATCGAATCTTGCGCTCATTTGAAATTGGTATAAAAAGGTTAGCACAATTAATAACATCTTTGTTGACTGGTCAGTTCAAATTGATACATAAATAGTCTCTAAAGGATAATGCTAGAGTAAATGAGAAATCGACAAGGATAGGCAGTAAAGGCAAAAAAGTAGGCAAGAGCCTAAGTTTGGGGGATTATATGTGGGGTATATAAGCTTTATCTAAAATAAAGAGTATATATCGTGACTAGTCTTGTTTCGGGGCCTTTATTACTTGAACAAGTACGCCCGAGGGGATTGTCTTTACACCTAGTGCCCTAAGGTCTTTTATGGTCTGGGAGTTGTTGGTCGAAAGCTCGCTAGGGGGTAGTGTGACGCCCCCAAAATAGGTATACATCACCCATCTTGAGTCGCCAAATACATGGTACAAAATACAAATAAAAACTTAATTATACAACTGTCGTGTAAAATACGACAAAACATATGCTATGAGTTTTAATACAAATATTGTCATCTAGACAATATCCACACTCAATGGAGTCCTCATTACATTTATTATCACACTATTTTATAGAATAGTGAGGACTACTATGACACCATCTCAGACCATCACTCCATTCCCCGACTAGTCCCGGCTATGTTTTAATTTCTTGAAGAGAACAATGAAAGCAAAGGAATGAGCTCAACTAGCCCAGTAAGAAATATTATGACTAAGATAATGCAGAATAAATTATCATTAGCCCTCAACAATGTTAAACTGATAGAATATAATAGACAACAAGTTTAACTATAGCGGAACAAGAAATCTATTAGAAGAGTCAAGTAGAGCATAAAATCTACTATCTTCTATAATTTAAAAAGATTTTTATAAACTTTATTGCTGAGATTCAGCTTAATAAAAAAAAATCAAATCATCCTTGCACCATGACCAAGGATATTCATGTAATCATCAATGGTCATGATTATACCGAATGATCCCTGATCATAATCATACCAACAACTGTCCATCAATGAACTACATGCCAATGAGGACTTTCACCACATCATTCGTTACATTACGGTCATGATTATACCGAATAATCCCTGGTCAAATCATACCAAGTCCATCTATTCATGTAAGCCAAAGATGACTTTCATCACAATATAAGCATGAGGATGATGACAATGACATAATAATTCAATAAAACAAGTTCAAGGATAAATTTTAAAGATTTATAAATTAATTTATCCAGAAACCAATAACGTCAAAATTGTCAACATGATACTGCTTTATAGAGTAAAATTCAAGAATGCTCAGAAGAATATTTCCATGAAAAGATACTGGATGAAGTGCAAATATCAAGGATATTCCACTAATTTCATGGAGTATAGAAGCCAAAGCTTTAACCAATTGAGTATAATAGAATATATGAAACTGCAAATGGATTTTCGCCTGCCATGCGGTAATCCACGTAGACAGATGATTTCCATAATTTAATAAGGGATGAATACGAAGAATCATTCATCATGCATGTGGTAATCCACATAGACATGTTATTCCAACAGAATAATAAAGAATGGAACCAGGTCATGCGTAATCTGCACATACAGGATATTCCAATAGAATAATAAAGAAGGGAACCCTGGTCATAATCATACCATGTCCATCTATGCACGTAAGCTAAAGATGAATTACATCACAATATAAGCATGAGGATGATGACAATGACATAATAATTCAATAAAACAAGTTCAAGGATAAATTTTAAAGATTTATAAATTAATTTATCCAGGAACCAGTAACGTCCAAATTGTCAACATGATATTACTTTGTAGAGTAAAATTCAAGAATGCTCAGAAGAATATTTCCATGAAAAGATACTGGATGAAGCGCAAATATCAAGGATATTCCTCTAATTTCATGGAGTATAGAAGCCAAAGCTTTAACCAACTAAGTATAATAGAATATATGAAACTACAAATGGATTTTCACCCGTCATGCGGTAATCCACGTAAACAGATCATTTCCACAATTTAATAAGGAATGAATACAAAGGATCATTCACCATGCATTTGGTAATCCACATAAACAGGTTATTCCAACAGAATAATAAAGAATGGAACCAGGTCATGCGTAATTCGCACAGACAGGATATTCCAACAGAATAATAAAGAACGAAATCAGGTCATGTGTAATCCGCACAGACAGGATATTCCAATTGAATAATAAAGAATGGAATAGCAACAAAATTCACGTGCATCGATAGATAATTGCAGACGGAGTTATTCCAATGAGAAAAATAAAGAATGGAATAAAGAAGAATTTCACCATGTATGTGGTACTTCGCATAAACAGGTTATTCCAACATAATAATAAAGAATAGAATAACAACCCTTACGAGTATTGAATGAAAATAACTCTCTTCATGAATACGAAAGAATAATACCCCTTACCTTAGAAAAAACTAGATACTGGAATAGTGAGGTAGCAGACTTCTCTTCTTCTTTCTCTCTATAATTTCTCTCTATAATAATTGCTCTATGGCTTTTATGAATTGGTGAGAAATGAAGGAAGAATGAACTTCTATTTATAGGAAAATATAGTTTTGATAATTGCACGTTTTGGGGCTCGAAATATTACAGTATAATACCTTCCTCTTTTTTTTTCATTTTTAATTTAGTCCTGCAAGTATTATCAAACTTGCACCACCTCCCCTAATAGTAAATAATGTGAATTAATAGTAAATCATGTGAATCAATAGTTCTAGACATGTGAAAATACGAATTATAGTATAGTACCACCATCTATACCTCCATTTTTAACTTAGTCATGCAAGTATTATCAATCTTGCACCAACTCCCCTAATAGTACAATAATGTGAATCAATAGTACACACATGCGAACAAATAGTTATAATCGTGTGAATTAATAGCAATTAATTGCTTATTTATCCGATTAATTCCCCGATTGGTCAATATAACCTCCAGACATCAATTATTATCGAAATAAATATCGATTTTCACTAACACTAATAATTCCAACACAATGGAACTATCAAATTCATCTTTAATCAACACGAATGTATTCATCATTAATATTATAATTCATAATATTTAACAACGAGTGTCGTTCTGTGAAAGAGGGGCTTTTCAATAAGGATTTCTCCTTATGGTAGCGCAATTAGATGACCAAACCTCTCCTTGACAGAACATCTAGACATTGTAAATATTGTAATTTAATAATATGAATAACTTTATCATCTCAATTATTGATTTAATAATATATCATATTATGCGATGATAATCTTGTGACAATAATTGAATTAATAATATGAGAGATATGATGCAAAGAATTATCGTAGTAATAATTGAGTATAACTGGGTGACTTCTCAAGTAAGCATCAATAACCAATACCAGTGTGCTACTATGCAACCACGCAGCGTATTCTTGTACTTTTACTACCGGGTAGTTCAACAGTTTTACTAAATAACACTTTCGTAGTTATTTTTATAAAAGATAATTACATGCCGTTTTTCTTACTACGATAATACTTCCGTTGTAGGGTTTTAATGATTGTCTGCCGCATTTAATATTCCCTGTTAAAAGCGAATATTCCAGACCAATCGAATATTATATAACAACTTGCTTACTTTGCAAAATTTGTAAATATTACCCACAACTATAACATTATATCAAATCCACACCATAATATTCAAAAATATATTTCGAGAAAATTATTCTTTATTCATAAAAGTTGGGGTCTTACAACCTCCCCTTCTTATGAAATTTCGTCCTCGAAATTAGGGTACGTACCTGGTATATTGAAGAGGTGAGGATATCTTGACTTCATCTCAGATTCTAACTCCCAGGTCATTTCCTCCACATCGTGGTTTCTCAACAAAACTTTGACTTGAGGTATAACCTTGGAGTGTAGAATATGATCCTTCTTAACCAAGATTTTAACAGGTAACTCTTCATATGTTAAATCTTCCTCAATCTCGTCCGGTTCTAATTCAATAATATGGTTCGAGTCTTTCACATATTTACGTAACGTGGATATGTGAAAAACGTTATGAACACGAGACATACTTGGCGGTAAGGCGAGTCTATAGGCCACAGTTCCTACTCGATCGAGGATTAAAAATGGGCCAATGAATCAAGGATTGAGCTTTTCTCTCTTTCCAAATCTTATAACTCCTATCCATGGAGCAACACGTAACAACACATGATCTCCAATATTGAATTCCACATCCTTTCGATGAAGATCAGCATAACTCTTTTGTCGATCTTGTGAGGTTTTTATACGTTGTCGGATTGTTTGATTCTTTTCCGTAGTCATACGTACCAAATCCGGTCCCAACAACGTTGCTTCACCCACCTCATCCCAGTATACTGGAGAACGACACTTTCTTCCATACAACGCCTCAAATGGAGTGTAAGACCCCGAATTTTATGAAATAAAAGTATTCAATTTTTCTTATAATTATTATTCAGTAAATGGTTAAATTGATAAAAGTTTAAAGTTAACGGTGATATATATATAATTTTCAAAATACGCAAGTGGTTATAAAATACTCATTGTTGTCGGGGAATATTCATTTGGTCGTGGAATATTCTTTTTGTCGGGAATATCCAGAATTAATCGCACAAACCAGGTTATGGGCCCCATAATAGAATAACTGTCGGATGAAGAAAACGACAAGTTTGAGTTTTTATAAATAACGGTGTAGTTGTTACCGTTAACACTGTTGGAATACCTAGTGGTTAAAATACAATGTCTGGCGTGGTTGCACGAAGAGCATTGCAGATTGCAGCGATATTTTGAATTATTGATTCTTACGTGAAGGAACTACTCAATAATTGTTACGGTAAGAATTATTCAATATTTTATTTTATTGATTCAATAATTGCTGCGTTAATATTTTATATTATTGTTGTTTCAATAATTGTCACAACATAATATTTCAGATCAATAATTCATATTATTTGAATAATATTATTAGATAGAATTATTGGCAATGTCTACAAAGTTACATCAAGGAGAGGTTTGGTCACCTAATTGCGGCAAGAAGGAGAAATCCTTATCGAAAAGCCCCTCTTTCACAGGAGGCTATGCGGTTGTCATTATTGTGATTCTGTAATATGATTTATGAATAATTAATTATTGATAAAAAAATATTTATTTGATGCGGATATAAATGATGAATTTATTTATGAAGGAATTAATGCTGAAGTATTTTATTAGTATTTTGTCGAAATGAAGAACAAAATATGGGATTTTCAGAAAAATTAGTTTATTACTAGATTTTGTAAAATCTATAACTCTTTGTGTATAATGAGTTAGGAGATGAGACATATATCAAAAGAAAGCCCTGGAAGTAATCTAAATGTAAAAATTTGAATCACCCAAAAATCCTTTGTAGATTTATCGTGGTGAATTTTTGAATGAAACTGGTCCGAAGGACTAATAATCCGAAAAATCAGTGTTCTTGAGATATATTGCGTGAGTTATAATTTTTAATCTGACCATTGGATCGTTGTGATTTTTGGATATGTTATACATATATGAGTTGAGTATATGTCCACAAATTTTGAACCGTTAAAAATTATCGTATGATTTGTTATGAGTTTTAAGAGGTGACTGGTTCAGAAATTATTGAAGTTTCTAAATTTATCATTTTGGTGGAAAATTCTAGAATTCGTGGGCCCCACCTATGGTTGGTGAAGAAATGTGCTGAAATTGTATTTCAAATGTGGTGGGTGGCAATAGTAGCAGGTTAAGCCATTAGGTAGCAGGTCAAGTCTGCTTCGGCGTGCTAATATTTTCCTATAAATAGAGGGCTAAGTTAGAATTGAAAATTACACCAGAAACATAAGCTTTCTCTCTTTCTCTCTCTATATTATCAAGCTTATTTTGTGAGTATGTAAATACTTTGAGAGTTGCTATTCAGTACAAGGTTACTTCAGCTTTACATTCCGATCAGAAGTACTGCTCTTTTGAGGTAGGGGATTTTAAGGGTTATTATGTTTCTTCAGTTTCGTAATTTTTCTAATCTTCAAAAATTTAGGAAAAATTTGAAATGATATTTTGATGATTTTTCTGGATTGTGTCCAAAAATGGCGATTTTTGGATGTATAGATTAGGAGTTATGAATTTTTGGGAAAAAAACTATTTTAAAAGAAAACCCTTATAACTCCTTGTGGTTAACTCCAAAATTGATGAAATTTTTATTGGGAGTACATCTATAAAACATCAGTATATCCTGTAAATTACAGAATTTTTGGATAAATGTACAATTTATGATAAATGTATAAATATTCGGCAGTTTTGGCCATATGAAAAATAGTAAATGAATTTTAAAAATTTCGAGAAAAATATATGTTCAATATGGGACTATATTCTGCTAAATCCCATAAAAGAAATATTTTTGGAACTGATTTGGTATTTTTCATGAAAATAGACTAGTTATGAGTAAATGAATTAAATATGTTATGTGAAGTAACAAAATTGGAAAATAGGATTTTATGACTTGGGAATCCAATATATGGTATATGCAGATTTTTGATGAGGTTGTTGGTTATTGGTAATGAAATCTTATGAGTTTGGCATTTTAGGATGATTAAATGCATTAATTAGTAAAGTGTAAACAATTAAAATAAATTATTTATAAGTTTAAGAAATGATTAAAATATTGTGGTAATATTAATAATATTAGATTATGAGATTATTAAGTGATTTATAATATTTGGATTAAGGTGTTATGAAATCATTGATTCATGAATATTACTCTTGAAATTAAATGCGATTGTTGATCGTATTGTTTTTATTATCATATATAACATTTTATAATCCGGTGATGAAATTTCTCTTTGACTTAAGTGTAAAGATGGGTAGATTATTGGTATGATCGTGACTATGGTTTCTCTTTGGCCAGTAGTGCAAAGATGAATTGTTGACTGGTATGATCATGACCATTGGATTTACAATTGAATATTTTTAGCTTAAGAGCAAAGGTGAATTGATCAACATGGTTATAATTATTGTTTATATAAATTCTGAAATGATTATATATTTCTTTGAAATATTAACACCTTTGGCCTGTAGTGCAAAGATGAATTGTTGATGAATATCTTTGGCGTGTAGTGCAAAGATGACCTGTTGTTGAATATCTTTGGCCCGTAGTGCAAAGATGACCTGTTGTTGAATTTCTTTGGCATGTAGTGCAAAGATGAAATGATAATGAATATCTTTGGTCCGTAGTGCAAAGATGAACTTATTAGTATGATTATGAACATGAACTGTGATTTGGTATAACCATGATCTTTGATGTTTCAGGTAAAGACATGTGATGAAAAATATCTTCGTCTTGGATGAGAAGAGAAAATTAGAACTACAATTATGATTATGAGTTATTCACATGACTGTGAACATGATCTGTTGATTAATGTTACAGGGTTAAAGCATTGTTGGTGGACTTTTAACATGGTGAAGATAATAGACTTTATGGTCTATTTGACTCTTCTAATGGATTGCTCATTCCGCTGCAACTATGGTTAAAAAGTTTTATCATCTACCATATGTTCTAAATCTCTTATTTATTACTGATGAAGGCTATTGATAATTTAATTATCTTTAGTCATGATATTCTTTACTGAGCTAGTTGTGCTCACCCTTTTGCTTCACAATTCCTTTCAGGTAATAAGAGTGTAGCTGGGTCGAGCGGGGATAACAGGGGAATAGTGTGATGGTCCGAGACTGTCAAAGTTTCTCAACACATTAGAAAACGGCATGACATACAATATATAATTGTATTAAGGACCTAAGATGTGTGTGTCGTATATTATATGCCACTTAATAATTGATTTTGGTGAACAACAATTGGGTGAGGCGAACCCAACGTTGGAAGGGTGTTTTGCCACTATCATACAAGATGTCTAATGACATACAATCTCGTGTTATCATAAGAAAGGGTTGTACATCCATCTTCTTTGAGTATATCTACGAGCACTACCTATATGATCTTGGAGTTGGGTTGAAACATAATGTTCAATCGCAGACGGTGGAGATAGTTATATGTCAGGAGAAGACTCACCATTGGAAGGAACATGATAGTAACCTTCTCGTTTTTCTTTGGGGTCTATTGGAACAACCAAGGATAATTCTCTGGACATATGATATCTATCATAACTTAGATTCATGGCCTCCTATGTACGAAGGTTTCCTTGAGCAATTCCCAAAGATTTTAATTTCTAAAACAGTTCTAGATTGTACCTTTATGTAAGGTATCACTGTGAGGTGTTGTCCATAGTTGGGACATGAGTCACTGTTGGTATTAAAACTCACAGTATATGTGTTGTTGTATTTTGCACGACAATTGTAGTAATAAAGTTGTAGTTGTTTTCTGTACCATGTATTTGGCGACTCAGAATAGGTTGGATGGATTGGACCTACTTTGGGGGTGTCACATGGAGACATGCCAATACTTCCTTGATAGCTAATATTTTAAGAAAACTCCATCAATGGTAAGAACTTGTCCCAACTTTCCTTGAAGTCAAGGACATAGAGTCTTAATAAATGTTCAAGAGTTTGAATAGTCCTTTCCGACTGCCCATCCGTCTGAGGATGATATGCCGATCTAAATCATAAATCCGTGCCTATAGCTTTTTGCAAACTAACCCAAAATCGTGAAGTGAATCTTGGGTCTCGATCAAAATCTATGGATACTGGCATACCATGCAATCTTACAATCTCGTTTATGTATATACTAGCAAGACGTTCAAGTGTATAAGTTTCTCATATCAGTAAGAAATGAGCAGACTTGGTCAATCTATCAACAATGACCCAAATCGCATCTATGCCTTGAGAAACCTTGGGAAGACCAGTAACGAAATCCATGGTAATGTGCTCCCACTTCCATTCTAGAATTTCAAGTGGTTTCAATGGACCTTTTGGAACTTGATGCTCCCCCTTGACTTGTTGACAAGTTAGACACCTTGAGATAAACCCCGCTATCTCTCTCTTCATATTGCTCTACCAAAATGTATGTCGAAGATCACGATACATTTTGGTACTCCCAGGATGGATTGCAAACGGTGTGTTGTGCGCCTCCATCATGATTTTATACTTCAAGTCAGAATCGTTAGGAACATAAAGTCTGGAGTTGACTTGAAGTATTCCTTCTTCATCGATTCTTGCTTTCGGAATAACACCTTCTTGTACTTTCTTCCTCATACGTATCAGCTCCAGGTCTGTAGCTTGAGCAACTTTAACTTTATCGATTAAAGTCGGTTCCACTCGTATATTCGCCATCATCACATGGTCCCTGGAGTCTTTAACTCTATTTCCATCCTTTCCAAGTCATACAAAATGGGCCTTTGCGTTGACAATATTGCACTCGTGCCCGCATATGATCTTCTACTCAACGCGTCAGCTATTACGTTCGCTTTTCTAGGATGGTATTGGATGGTATGATCATAATCTTTCAACAACTCAAGCCATTGTCGTTGCCGCATATTGAGTTCCTTTTGAGTTAAGAAATATTTGAGGCTTTTATGATCTGTATAGATCCCCACCTTCTCTCCATACAGGTAATGCCTCCAAATCTTAAGCGCAAAAACGACTGCTGCCAACTCTAAATCATGAGTAGGATAATTCCTCTCATATTCTTTGAGTTGTCATGAGGCATAGGCTATGACTTTCCCATTTTGCATGAGAACACATCCTAACCCTTTGCTTGAAGCATCACTTTAGATGACAAATCCTCTCGAGCGATGATGGTATGTGCGTAAGCAGTCTTGAAATGAGTCTTCTCTTGAGTTCTTGAAAAGTCTTCTCACATACCTCGCTCCAACCGAACTTTGTATCTTTTCGAGTCAGCTGAGTTAATGGAGTAGCAATTCAAGAAAATCCTTCCACGAATCTCGATAATAACCAATTAAAGTTTAGAAAGCTACGTACTTGATCCATCGATTTTGGTTGCTCCCAGCTTTGAATTGCTTCAATCTTCGCTGGGTCAACAGATATTCCATAATTTGATATCACGTACCCAAGGAATGCAACTTCCTCAAGCCAGAACTCACATTTCTTCAACTTGGCATATAGCTTGTTTTCACGAAGCTTTTGGAGTATCAGCCTCAAGTGTTGCTCATGGTCTTCACGAGTTTTGGAGTATATGAGGATGTCGTCAATAAAGACGATCACAAAGTGATCCAAATATTCCTTGAATACTCGGTTCATCATGTCCATGAAAGCAGCAGGAGCATTAGTCAATCCAAAAGACATGACTAGGAATTCATAATTCCCGTACCGAGTTCTGAAAGCAGTCTTTGGAATGTCATCAGTTTTAATCTTCAATTGATGATATCCGAAACAAAGATCAATCTTTGAAAAGAATTTGGCTCCTTGCATCTTGTCAAACAGGTCATTAATGCGAGGAAATGGGTACCTATTTTTGATGGTGACATGATTCAACTCTCGATAATCAATACAAAGTCGCATACTTCCATCTTTCTTCTTCACGAATAGAACAGAAGCACCCCAAGGAGACGTACCAGGACGAATGAAACCGATGTCCAACAATTCCTGTAGTTAGGTTTTTAACTCCTGAAGTTCAATAGGAGCCATTCGATATGGGGCTTTGGAAATGGGTTTTGTATCGGATTCAAGGTCGATACAAAATTCAATTTCACGCTCTGGGGGTAGGACAGGAAGTTCTTTAGGGAATACGTCAGGAAATTTATTAACAATAGAAATATCATTCAAATCTGACATATTTTTATTTAAATTCGTGACATGGGCTAAAAAAGCTTGACATCCGTTTTACAATAAACGAATAGCTTTATGGCTTGATATGACAGTGATTGATTTTAGTGGTTTGGTTGCTTGAATTCACATAATAGGTTGGTTAGGAATATGAAAGCTAACAACCTTACGAAAACAATCGATTTTAGCATGATGAGTAGTTAACCAATCAATCCCTCAAATCACATCAAATGCAAATATTTTCAAAGAAATAAGATCGACAGGTAATGTGCGGTTACCGATTTGAATCAAATAAGACTTATAAACAGTGGATGTGATGAAGGTTTCTCCTAACAGAGTTTCAACAGATAAGTCAAAGTCTAATTTCTCCGGAGTCAAATTTAAACGTTGAGCGCAAGTAGGAGAAATAAAATAATGGGTAGAAGCAGTATAAAATAAAGTATAAACTTAGCTAGAGTTTATGATTAGCTTACCCATAATCACCTCGTTCGGATTCCTCGCTTTTTGGGAGGTTATGACAAATGCTCTCCCTTGAACTACCAGTTTTGTCTTGTCTGGGACGCCCTTTGATGCCTCCATTCCAGCTAGACTTGACTTTGGTGTACGACAAAATCGAGCTAGGTGACCTTGTTTTCCACAATTGTAACAAGCTTTGGACTGCATCACACAGTTTGGACTGATATGTCCCTCCCCTCCGCATTTGAAACATATGACCGGCAGTCGTTCTCCTTCCTTAACAACAGTCTTTGGTGACGCGTCTTTCCATCATTGTTGAATCTCCTCTTCTTGAAATGTCCACTCTTATTGTCATGACCATGATTACCACCAAAGTGATTACCATTTCTGGCATGTTGATTCCCTCCACGCTTGTTGTCACCGCTTCGATGACTGCTACCACTGGTATTATCGACTTGTCGGCTACTCTCTCATGGTTGGGTTGACTCATTATCGCGCTCTAATAACTGAGCCCTATTCACAACATCTGAATACAAACACAGTCTGTGAGAAATTAGGTATTGACGTATCTCGGGTTTCAAACCTCTTAGAAACATCCGCGTCATTCTCTCCTCATTATCAACCAAGTGGGACGCCTTAAAACCGAGACAACTCAAAGCAAACTTAGCCGTCTTTGATCGGGCCACGGTCATATTGTTTTGCTCAATCTTGATGAACTTTACCTCCTTCATGTGACGAACACTTTCAGGAAAGTACTTGTCGTTGAGCAGTTCTTGGAACTTCTCCCAAGACATCTTGATGCGGCGGCAGTTGAGTACGCTTTCTGATTCCCACCAAGAATCCGCCTCGCCAGCAACATGAAGGTGGCAAAGGGAACCTTTTGCTCCTCGAGCATCCCAAGACATCAAATATCATGTTGATCTGTTTTATCCACGTCTCCGCCTTAAGTGGTTTTGGCTCTCCAAAAAACACTGGTGGTCCCAGCTCCTTGAACTGCTTAGCGGTGACCGTCAGAGAGTTGTCAGTGTTTCCACCTGCATTTTGGACAGGAGCCGCTCTCTCCTGATGTTGCATGAATTGCATAAAGCCTCTGAACATCCCATCATTCACCATTTCATCGGTGTTATTGTTAAATGAGGATTATTATCTTCCTGTTGCACATTACCCTGGGTATTGATCGTTGGTGACTCAACGGTCTCATGTGCTTCATTGCTTATCTCAACATTTTCGGATGCCATTTTCAAATACTACCACAAAACAAGGGTTAATTAATATATCACATATTATCCCTATACTCTGACAGACCAATTAAATACCAAATAAACTTAGGTAGGTCATACTACTTGAAGAATTCCCGTCTCTCCCCTCCAAGTTCTTGTCTCACATCTCAGCCAGGGATCATATCCCTAAGCTTTGATACCAACTGTGATGCCCCCAAAATAGGTATACATCACCCATCTTGAGTCGCTAAATACATGGTACAAAATACAAATAAAAACTTAGTTATACAACTGTCGTGTAAAATACGACAAAATATATGTTATGAGTTTTAATACAAATATTGTCATCTAGACAATATCTACACTCAATGGAGTCCTCATTACATTTATTATCACACTATTTTATAGAATAGTGAGGACTACTATGACACCATCTCGGACCATCACTCCATTCCTCAAATAGTCCCGGCTATGTTCTCATTTCTTGAAGAGAACAATGAAAGCAAAGGGGTGAGCTCAACTAGCCCAGTAAGAAATATTATGACTAAGATAATGCAGAATAAATTATCATTAGCCCTTAACAATGTTAAACTGATAGAATATAATAGGCAAATTTTAACTGCAGCGGAACAAGCAATCTATTAGAAGAGTCAAGTAGAGCATAAAATCTACTATCTTCTATAATTTAAAAAGTTTTTCATCAACTTTATCGTTGAGACTCAACTTAATAAATAAAATCAAATCATCCCTGCACCACGGGCAAGGATATTCATGTAATCATTAATGGTCATGATTATACCGATTAATCCCTGGTCATAATCATACCAACAACTGTCCATCAATGAACTACAGACCAATGAGGACTTTCACCACATCATTCATTACATTTATTACCATGATTATACCGAATAATCCACGGTCATAATCATACCAAGTCCATCTACTACATGTACGTAAGCCAAAGATGACTTTCATCACAATATAAGCATGATGATGATGACAATGACATAATAATTCAATAAAACAAGTTCAAGGATAAATTTTAAAGATTTATAAATTAATTTATCCAGGAACTAATAACGTCAAATTGTCAACACGATACTGCTTTGTAGAGTAAATTCAAGAATGCTCAGAAGAATATTTCCATGAAAAGATACTGGATGAAGCGCAAATATCAAGGATATTTCACTAATTTCATGGAGTATTGACGCCAAAGCTTTAACCAACTGAGTATAATAGAATATATGAAACTGCAAATGGATTTTCATCCGCCATGCGACAATCCACGTAGAAAGATGATTTCCACAATTTAATAAGGAATGAATACGAAAGATCATTCACCATGCATGTGGTAATCCACATAGACAGGTTATTCCAACAAAATAATAAAGAATGGAACCAGGTCATGCGTAATCCGCATATATAGGATATTCCAATAGAATAATAAAGAAGGAAACCCTGGTCATAATCATACCAAGTCCATCTATGCACATAAGCCAAAGATGACTTTCATAACAATATAAGCACGAGGATGATGACAATGACTTAATAATTCAATAAAATAAGTTCAACGATAAATTTTAAAGATTTATATATTAATTTATCTAGGAACCAATAACGTCCAAATTGTCAACATGATACTGCTTTGTAGAGTAAAATTCAAGAATGCTCAGAAGAATATTTCCATGAAAAGATACTGGATGAAGCGCAAATATCAAAGATATTCCACTAATTTCATGGAGTATAGAAGCCAAAGCTTTAACCAACTGAGTATAATAGAATATATGAAACTACAAATGGATTTTCGCACGCCATGCGGTAATCCACGTAAAAAAATCATTTCCACAATTTAATAAGGAATGAATACGAAGGATCATTCACCATGTGTGGTAATCCACATGAGCAAAGTTATTCCAATGGAATAATAAAGAATGGAACCAGGTCATGCGTAATCCGCATAGACAGGATATTCTAACAGAATAATAAAGAACGGAATCAGGTCATGCTTAATCCACATAGATAGGATATTCTAACTGAATAATAAAGAATGGAATAACAACAAAATTCACCAAGCATGCGATAGACCGCACAGATAGGTTATTCCAACAGAATAATAAAGAATGTAATAAAGAAGAATTTCACCATGTATGCGGTACTTCGCATAGGCAGGTTATTCCAACATAATAATAAAGAATGGAATAAAAACCCTTACGAGTATTGAAAGAAAATAACTCTCTTCATGAATACGAAAGAATAATACCTTACCTTACCTTAAAAAAGCCGGATCTTTGGAATAGTGAGGTGCGGACTTCTCTTCTTCTTTCTCTCTATAATTTCTCTCTATAATAATCGCTCTATAGCTTTTGTGAATTGGTGAGAAATGAAGGAAGAATGAGCTTTTATTTATAGGAAAATATAGTTTCAATAATTGCACATTTTGGGGCTGAAAATATTACAGTATAATACCTTCCTCTTTTTCTTCATTTTTAATTTAGTCCTGCAAGTATTATCAAACTTGCACCACCTCCCCTAATAGTAAATAATGTGAATCAATAGTTCTAGACATGTGAAGATACGAATTATAGTATAGTACCTCCATCTATACCTCTATTTTTAACTTAGTTATGCAAGTATTATCAATCTTGCACCAACTCCCCTAATAGTACAAGAATGTGAATCAATAGTACACACATGCGAACAAATAGTTATAATAATGTGAATTAATAAAAATTAATTGCTCATTTATCCGATTAATTACCTAATTGGTTAATATAACCTTCAGACATCAATTATTATCGAAATAAATGTCAATTTTCACTAACACTAATAATTCCAACACAATGGAACTATCAAATTCATCTTCAATCAACACGAATATTTTCATCATTAATATTATAATTCATAAAATTTAACAACCAGGTCGTTCCCAGGAAAGTGGGGGCTTTTCGATAAGGATTTCTCCTTATTGGCGCGCAATTAGATGACCAAACCTCTCCTTAACAGAACTTCTAGACATTGTAAATATTGTAATTTAATAATATGAATAACTTTATCATCTCAATTATTGATTTAATAATATATCATATTATGCAGATGATACTGTGATAATAATTGAAATAATAATATGAGAGATATGATGCAAAGAATTCTTGATCAATAATTGAGTATAATCGAGTGACTTCTCACGTAAGCATCAATAACCAATATCGTGTGCTACTTATGCAACCCACGCGTAGACATCGTACTTTTTTACTACAAGGGTAGTTCAACGGTTTTAACGGTAACACTTTCGTCGTTATTTTTATAAAAGATAATTATGTCGTTTTCTTACTACGACAACACTTAGATTAATTAGGGTCCACAATGATTGTCTTGGTCATACGAATATTCCCTGTTAAAACGAATATTCCCCGACCAATCGAATATTATATAACCACTTGCTTAGTTTGCAAAATTTGTAAATATTACCCACAACTATAACATTATATCAAATCCACACCATAATATTCAAAAATATATTTCGAGAAAATTATTCTTTATTCATAAAAGTTGGGGTCTTACCGATAGCACTGTCAGCCTAATGGGATGAGACATTGCACAATCATGTGTGTATATAGAAAAAAATAAAAAAAAAACGAGAAAAGAGCAACAAGCCCCCGTGTAAAAAAAATGTAGATAAATGAAGTATAAGTACCCTGCATGAACCCTTGAGTTTGGTATTGCTTAGTTTTAGTTGGGATGAGCTTTTTCTTGATAATTTTGAGTTTGCACTAAATGATTCCATCTAAGAAATTGATTATGTATTGAATTTGAGTCTGTATCATTTATCATGGTTGTTGATCACACACGCACACTATACCAGTGTTGATGGTTTAAGATTTAAGGATTAATACAGAATTATGGATTGGTTTTGATAGTTAATATTGTAGAGTTGCTTGTTTTCTCTGAGGCCGATGAGATAATTTTGATTCTGCGATACTGTTGGATTCGAAAGCATATAGATTAGATCATATTCATTCCATCTCATCTCGTTGCATGACATAACATGTAGTTTGTTTTGTGCTCGAGGACTAGCACGGTTTAAGTTTGGGGGATTTTGATAAGTGGATTTTATATCCACGAATCGGTGTGCATTTCATGTTTATTTATTGCTATTTTCTTGTGTTCATGTTCGTTTTTACTTGTTTTGTGTTCTTTTATGTGTAGGATGGTTGTTGCGACATTTAACAAAGATTTGGAGTCATTTGGAATCATTTGGAGTCAATTCGGTGTAATTTTTGAAGAAGTCATGAAGCAACAATACTCATTCAGCAGAATTGACCCCTGCCAGGGCGGGCCTATTTGCCTTGTACAGCCCCGCCGGGGTGGGGGGTCTTCATATTGAATTAGCAGAATGGTAATGGTAGCGTAGGAAATGGAAACCCTTTAAAGGCATACACCACGCCAAGTGGAGGTGTCGAATCCTGAGTGTTGTGTTCTGCTTGAAATTCTATTGGAACATAGATGCTAAGCGTTTGGATTGTACATGGACTCTACTTGATGGAGAATTTCGGCTGGGACTAGTGTGTTGGACATCTATTACTCTATCAACAAGGAATTCAAAAACACAGAAGGCATATTACGAAGAATAATTCCAGTTTTTCATAGAAACATTGGAGGAAGATTTTGAAGAGATTTTCGGGACGATTACAATTCTAGGCTATGTGAAGGGTGTTTTTCAATATTCTTCTTCTTAGAATATTATTTGTAATTGAAAGAATGTTTTCTTTGATTTATTCAGTAGTTATTTCATCTATAATGAACTAATTCACTTTTTAGGCTTATGACGGATCCTTAAGTGAATCGATGATTTTGTTAACTTTGATTTCCAGTTCAATAAGCTATTTCCAGTTTATCTATATTAATTTGAACTTGAATTTATGAATTGCCTGATCAACAATTCTTCGTTGATTTGTATGGAATCGAGAGATGATATTCCAATCTAGACTTAGTTAATATAGCATGTGTTCATGAATTTTGTGAATAGCAGAATCTTGATGAATGTTAAGGTTGAGATATGTTTGACATCGCATGTAATCTGATAGAGAACTTAATCTTAAACCTTCTTTAATTATAATTCACATAGAGATATAGTGAGTTAGTTGATTAAGGTGTTTAACTTGTTTCTATCTAATTTGTGGATTTAAGTTAATATGGTATTAGCGCATCGAGAGGTGGTTAATACTACATTCGTGTTCTTGATTAATAAGCTGGGATAGTGAATTGAATTGGAATAAAGGGGTTAAAATCAAAGTGAAGCTTAGGATGAAATCATAAGTCTAATTCTCCATTAATTGTTTGAAATTCCATATTTTGATACTTGTGATAGTTTTGTGGTTATTTATATATTTCTTACTTTAGTTTTTATAATTTTAACCATTGAATTGAATAGTTTAATAAAATTAGGATTAATAAGAAATTGATACTTGTAAGTTTGAGTTTCTTTTTGAGTTTCTTACTACTTTGTCTCTGTGGGAACGACACTCTACTCATTACTATATTACTTGTTGACCCCGTATACTTGCGTGTTGTGCATATATAGATTTTACCCAACATCTCCCCAACTAGTTCTTGTCTCACATCTCAGCCAGGGATCATATCCCTAAGCTTTAATACCAACTGTGACGCCCCCATAATAAGTATACATCACCGATCTTGGGTCGCCAAATACATGGTACTGAATACAAATACAAACTTAATTATACAACATGAGTTGAGAGTTTTTACACGAATATTGTCTTCTAGACAATATCCAAACTCAAATTGAGTCCTCATTACATTTATTGTCACACTATTTTATAGAATAGTGAGGACTACTATAACATCATATCGGACCATCACTCCATTCCCCAACTACTTCCGGCTACGTTCTCATTTCCTGAAGAGAACAATGGAAGGAAAAGGGTGAGCTCAACTAGCCCAGTAAGAAATATTATGACTAAGATAATGCAGAATAAGTTATCATTAGCCTTCAATAATGTTAAATTGATAGAATATAATAGACAAAAAATTTAACTGCAGCGGAACAAGCAACCCATTAGAAGAGTCAAGTAGAGCATGGTATCTACTATCTTCTATGATTTGAAAAGTTTATCATTAACTTTATCGTTGAGACTCAACTTAATAAATAAATCACATCATCGAATCATCCCTGCACTACGGGCCAAGGATATTCATTAGTATCACGTCCATAAATTATTCTTGCATTACGGGCCAAGAATATTCATGTAAACATCAATGGTCATGATCATACCGAATTATCCTTGGTCATAATCATACCAATCAAAAGTCCATCTATGCACGTAAGCCAAAGATGACTTTCATCACAATATAAACATGAGGATGATGACAATGATATAAGAATTCAATTAAAAGAAAGTAAAGGATAAATTTTTAAAGATTTATATTTTAATTTATCCAGAATTCAATAATATTCAAATTGTCAACATGATACTGCTTTGTGGAGTAAAATTCAAGAATAATATCCATGTAGCAAAAATAATCAGAAAAGAAATAATTTTTTCGGTAAATAGTACCTCGTGAATAGTACCCTGTGAATAGAACTTCGGGAATAGTACCCCGACATGAAAAGTTCCCTGAATACCCGAGTGAACAATATTTAAGTGAATAGTAACTGGGTGAATAGTAACCTATGAATAGTAACTCGTGAATAGTACCCCGACATGAAAAGTGCCCCGAATACCCGAGTGAATAATATTATAGTGAATAGTAACCCATGAATAGTACCCCGGGTGAAAATATTGATATTTAATAAGAAAGTTTAGATCAAAATTTCAATAAAACGATACTGGATGAAGCGCAAAACTCAAGGATATTCCACTAATTTCAAGGATTATAGAAGCAATACTTACCATAGTAAGTTTTGATTTAAGAATATGAAAAGAATAACATACGAAACTACAAATAGATTTTCACTTGTCATATGGTACGTAATCCACGTAGATCGGTTATTCCGACATATTAAAGGATGAATATAAAAAATAGTATTCCTTATGAATACGAAAGAAATAATATCCCTTACTTTAATAGAAGGCTGGATACTGCAATAGTGAAGTAGCAGAATACTCTTCTTCTTGCTCTCTATAGTTTCTCTCTCTATAGCTTCTCTTGTGAATCTTAGTGAATTAGTGAGAATGAAAGAAGAATTAAGCTTCTATTTATAGGAGAATGGACTAAATAATAACTAATTCACGAACGGTCCAGATTGATTTACTATTAGAACGGACTGTTCATATTGACTACTATTAAAACCACAACCGACGGTCAAGATTGATTTACTTTTAAAATCACCACCGACGGTCCAGATTGATTAACTATTAAAACCACTATCAATGGTCTAGATTAATTAAATATTAAAACCACCATCAACTGTATAGATTGATTTAACTTATTACACTTTAGTACCCCTAAATTTTTCCAAGTTTGCATTATTCCCCTCTAACTTTTGTAATTCACTTATCTTCAATAAACACATTCTTAATACTTCAACAATTATTCATTATTATAACTCACAATATTTAATAACCAGATCATTCCCAAGAAAGAGGGGGCTTTCCGATAAGGATTTCTTCCTATTGGCGCGCAATTAGGTGACCAAACCTCTCCTCGAGACAGAACTTTCTAGACATCGTTAATATTGCAAATAATAATATGAATAACTTTGTCATCTCAATTATATAAAATATTAATACTATAACAATAATTGAATCGAATAACGTGAGATACTATGCAGCAATTACTGTAGCAATAATTGAGTATAATTGAGTGACTTCTCACGTAAGCATCAATAATCAATACTGTGTGCTACTATGCAACCACGCATATTACTGTACTTTTACCACCGGGTAGTTCAATAGTTTAACGGTATAACTTTTGCTGTTATTTTTATAAAAAGATAATTATGTCATTTTCTAACTACGACAATACTTCCATTGTCGGTTCCACCAATGATTGTGTCGTCGTACGAATATTCCCTGTTAAAACGAATATTCCTCGACCAATCGAATATTCCCTAACACAACGAATATTTTATATTAACTTGCTTACTTTGCAAAATTTTTAAATATTACCAACAACTATAACATTATATCATATCCACACCATAATATTCAAAAATATATTTCAAGAAAAATTATTCTTTATTCAAAAAAGTTGGGGTCTTACATGAATCGTCATTCATATTCTGAAATTTGATTTAAACCATATATCTTGAATAATGTAGCGAACCTGAATTTATTATTCTTAAATATTTTGAGGGAGGTGTCTAAGCCATTTAATTCGGCTAGACAAATACCTGTGAATTAGAAAGCTATCCAAACCAATTGCTTTGGTGCACAATCTTATAAATCTACTGAGATGAACAACCCTCATTGAAGGGGAAATTATATAACTGTTGGAAAATCGACATGCACACAAACAACGTGCTTAAATATTATGCATAATTTAGGGTACTTTAGGCTGATCACCTGTTGTGCTTGTTTATATTGAATCATCAGTATAATACTGTTAATTCTAGCAGGAGTTCTTGATCCATAGTGGCCACAAAGTGTTCAATCTTCTTTGAACTTTAAAATGATTAAACCTTTGAATTTTGTGATATCTTTCAATTCATAGCGACTCTTATTTCAATTCAAAAGAAAGATTTAGAATAATTGATTCTTCTTATTTGCGATGTTATTCTTTTAATTAATGAACTATTATTTACCGTTGTACCCTTGAGATTTTGAACTTTATATTATATTTGTTCACCCTTATTGCTATATTACTTGCTGATCAGCAAATTCGTTGCTCATTCTTGTTTTCTTTAAACCTTTCAATTAAGGCAGAACATGTTGAAACATCAGGCAAGGATATGGGCAAGGGCAAGACTACGACGTAGCTTTGTTCTTCTATGTTAGAAGATTTATCCTTTTGTCATGTTAAGATGTATCCATGGCTTATGTATTAAAACTTTATTTATAATATGTATTAAGTCATGTTTGGTCTTAACTTATGTATTAAGTTAGTCATGGTTGCGAAACCTTGGGACGAGAATAATTATATTAAATTAATTTATATTATTCTATTGTTCTATTGTATGAGTTATTATTATGTTATTAGAGTTATGTGCACCAAATTCGAGATATAAGTGTCTGAATTTGGGGGTGTCATAGATTCTCTATCAAAAGAGTGTAAGTCCTGAAATTGCTCAAACTGTCCCATAACATCTAAAAGATGGTACGTAGTCGCACCTCTTAAGCCCGCCAATGGGAGAAAGTCTATACCAGTGGCATGTGTGATAAAGCTAAATAGAGAACAATAGCCAAAATAAACCAATATAGAAAATGGCTCCTCAATCATAGTCAAGAAGACAAATTATGATGGTGTATCTATGCAATTAGTAGGTAAATAAGAGTGGGACATCACTATGTCATGTGTAAAGCAATATCCATAACGCCTGTAGATACTCAAAATTTTGTATTCCTGTTACTAACATTGCAAGAGGGTAGAATCGTCTTTTAGAGATAACCCTGGAAGACAAAGCAGCTCCAATTCCGGAGACAACCCCAGAATTGTCAGTCTTACGATCTCGGAGATAACCCCAAGATAACCAGTTCTAGTTTCGGAGATAACCCCAGGATTTTCAGTTTTAATCTCGGAGATAACCCCGAGGAGTGCATTCTAGTTCCAGAGATAACCTCGGAATCATCAGTTTTCCATCTCAGAGACAACTCTGAGATACTCCATCCCGGATACAACCCCAGGAATTCTAGTTCTAACCTTAGAGACTATGCCAAGGAGTGCAGTTGCAGTTCCGGAGATAACCTCGAAAATGCTCATTTTAACCCCTTATAGTCAACTTCAACCTTAGAGATAACCCCGAGGTGCTCAGTTCTCACCCTATAGATAACCTCGAGAGGTCAGGCACACCTCAAAGACAACCATGAGGACATTCTTCACTCACTGTAGCCTAATCTCATAGATAACCCTGAGCAACGACTGCTACATCTGCCCAAACCGGAGATAACCCCGGTAAGGGGCAAAATCATTTTTTTGCCACCTTGATCCCACATTGCGTCATCTCAACAACATTTCAACATACATTCTATACAATAATGTTCTACAAGAACTAGAGCTCCAATCTCGATTGACTATTACACAAGACAGCACACCGGATATAATTTGAAGCCTGAAGACCTGGGCATGGTCCCATCTTCCTGACTTCGTACAACCTTTAATTCCATGTCATTTGTGTAACTCTCAACAATAGAATTCCAAAAAAGGTCTTATACACCTCAATTAGATGCCAAGATTGAAGTTCTAAAAGTTCAAGCGGACATCGCGTTGCATGCGTACACGTACTTCGAGACGGGGGGACCCACGGAGCTTGGGGCACCCCGGGCAGCTGCAAGTGCATCTGCAGCTGTTGGAGGTACACCTGCGGTTCCCACCTCTATAAATAGAGGGCCTAGGGTGGCCATTTTGCATAAGGAAAAGACGAGGAAGCCCTGTCCAATTTGCTATGTACACACTATAAACTGAGTGCTTTCTCATTATAAACACTTGTGAGCTTATATTTTGCTACATTTTACCAGTGGGAACTGAGTGTTCATCCATTTAAAGCTATTGAAATCTTCTTTGGCAGTCCACTATAAGCATTGTTACATTTCTTAAAGCCTTTCTCCACTTTTTGCACACAATTAGTCATGTTGAGAGTCGTGTTGTGTATGTATGCCTGGACTTCGGTCCGTGGCTTTTTATTTCTTTTGTATATATATATATATATATATATATATATATTTGTACTAACATTATCGAGTTATGCCTCGATTGAGCCTAGACTCACGTCAAGAGCGTTTATTGCTTTTATATATATACTTATATATAAATTGTTGTCGAACTCTGTTCGATGAGCCTGTACTCACGTTCGGAGCATTTATTTCTTTTATATATATATATATATAATTATATATAAACTATTGTCAAACTCTATTTGATGAGCCTGGATTCACATCCGGTGAATTTATTACTTATATATATATATATATATATATATATATATTATCATCAAACTCTTTTTGATTGAGCCTGGATATAATTCCGGTGTGTTTACTACTTATATATATATATATATCCTCGAGTTGACGAATAGAGCCTGGATCGATATATATCTAGTGCATTTATAGCTTATATATATATATATATTTACATTTCTGTCAGGCCTGAAGTTTACTTCGTGGCCATTTATAGCTTTATTTACGTTTCGTCCCGCCTGGAGTTTACTTTTATATATTTACATTTCTAATCCCCCATGGAGTTGCTTCGTGGTGGTTAATCGTTCATATATATATATTTATAGCTTTTATATATATAACTACTTATAACTTTCATACAAACTGTTACATCGCGTGAGCCTAGGAATTATGTGATCACAGATTCAGTCTCCTGAATCTAGATTCGGTTCACGTGATGGAAATTTTCGGCTGTAATCAGCTTGTACATTATTCATGGTGTTTGAATTTCCTTAGATAGCTATCATGCCCACAAAGAGTTTGATACTGCTATGTATATTATTTTATCAAAGATGCCTTGAATCTCAAAAATAAAAGCAATCCAGCTGAACATAAAATAAAATGGAAGTATTAAAGGCCTCAATTACTATTGAGCATAAGGGTTTGAAAAACCTCTTTTACAAAATATCATTTCTATATCTTGTTAAAACTGAACTTTTATACAAAATTCAAACCCTTTGTATATAGGTTTAAATGAGGTATAACACTACTTCTAGATAATTGCACATTAACCCACACACCCACACACATATATTTGTATAATAGTTTAATTGAAAAGTGGTGATCACCGTGGTAACACGGATGTCGAGGGGTGCCTAACACCTTCCCTCTGCATAATTAAGCCCCCGAACCCTAACGATTCTTGGTTTCACAGACCAGTTAAACAGTGTCACATCACTGGGTCAATGTGCAAACCTTTTCTCGGTTAAGGTAGTGCAACCATTTAAAAATACCAACTTGTGACTCTTACAGTCCAATCGTCGACGTATACATATTGGACCTTTTCACAACTTATTTTTCAAACAAATCTCACCTAACATGAGAACACCAAAGGACAAGAACAGAAAAGGGAAAGTAAAAATCCCGACGTCGACAGGTGGCGACTCTGCTGGGGACTTCCAGTAAGAGGGCTTAAGTCGCTACAACAAACTTTTCAAACTGTTAAATGCTTATGTGTGGATGTTATATTTACATTTGAATGAATGTGTACGACTGCATTTACTTACTGCACTTATTGCTTCACACTATATCTACTTGTGGTATTAAAGTACTTCGAACATGTCATCATTTCCATAAACGGTGAGACACGTTGTCTGTAAATGTATGTTGTATGGTCCCTCCACCAAGAGACTATCTTATCGGCGTTTGATTACTGGACTCGTAGGGAGACTAATTCCAACGAGGCTCAGGAAGGCACCACTCAGATTCGTTCCAGTGGAAAGGCCGAATTAACTTCCCGTCGAGTAAATTGCGATGATCTGGGAACCTTCATGCCAAAAAACTGCAAGAGTAACCTAGGATATGTTAGCCTCTGATAAACCAAACGCGGAGGGAAGTTTCTTCATACTTACTTATTTCAATTACTTGTAAAATACTGGTAATTTCATTCCACGTCAATCTCTATGTAATGGAAAGTATGAAGGAAAATGTGTACATGCATTCATTTTTTTCCATGCTAACTTACAAACAACTAACATCTGTTTTGCAGGATAATACTTCTAAAACGGACACATCATATAACATGTAACATTTATACATTCCCGATGACTAAACTACATAAGTTTTTGCAGGTAAACAATTGGGCTTATAACCCGTTCAAAGTTCAAAAAGGCAAAAAGCCTACAAACAATTATGTCTTCATCTGACCAGTCTAATCTTACTCTTGTCTCTCGTGAGGAGTTTGAACAATTAAGTAAACAAATTACAAATTTGACTGTTCTGCTTAAAGAACTACACGAGTCTACTCAGTGTCCACGAATACCCATACATAAAAAATCCTCTGCATATGGAGGAACCTAGGATACGGACAAAGAAACTCTAGTCCCTAAGTCTTAGTTGGATAAAACCAACAAAACCCCTGAAATTACACATCTCAAAGAAGATCCAGACATTGGTGATATCAGAAAGAAAGTCCTTTAAATGGAAGAAACCATTCGGTCTATTAAAGGGATTGGAGCACACGGGAGTGTTTCATATGCTGAGAAGCTTAGAATGCAGCTGTTCCTGAAAAGTCTAACTGGAGAAGCCCGATCGTGGTATACCAGATTAGACAATTCCAAAATTCATAGTTGGGAAAAGCTGGCTCATGCCTTCCTCAGTTAGTACAGTTTCCAGTCTCAGATGGCTCCTGACCGGTACCAAATTACCAAGGTCAAGAAACAAGCCAATGAGTCTTTCCGAGAGTATGCTCAAAGGTGGAGGTGCCTTGCTGCTCAAGTTATTCCCTCTATGACTGAGTCAGAAATGGTGATGACCTTCATAGACATACAAAAAGCTCCCTTCTATAAGAGAGTCTTAGCTAGCATTGGCAAGCCATTTTCTGAAATGATTAAAAATGGAGAGATGGCTGAGATAGGATTGAAGTCGGGAAAGATTCAAGACCTAGCCTCTTTAAAAGCTGTTGCTGAGCACATCCAGTCTGGAAATTATGAAAACAACCCCAAGAGGGTCCATAAAATAAAGAGGAGGATGTTTCCTTGATACTATAAAGCCAGAAAGGTAGTGAGAACATGTCTATCCAAAGGAGAAACTACTCCCCTTTTCAAGCACAGTCTTCTAATCACACATTGCCAAAAAGTGGAGAAGTCTGATGCAATCGAGTGTTCACACCCCTAGGGGACTCACTTGAGAATATTCTCAATATTCTGACTACCCATAAGAAAATTACCCATCTTCTTCCACCAGCCAACCTGAATAGGAAGGGTTTCAATGCTACTCAGAAGTGTGCCTATCATGCTGGAGCTCTAGGACATGATACTCAGGATTGCTGGGCCTTGAAACACTAGATCCAAGATTTGATTGATAATGGTGAGATTGTGGTGACTAAACCCGACCAACCTCATGTGCAAGACAACCCTCTTCCTCAACATAGAGAAGAAGAGGTTAATATGATTAATTAGAGCAGTGGACAGAGTTCCAATTATGGTGGTGAATCCTCCCAAACCAGCAAGGATGGTGCTTATAAATAGGATTATGCACAGTTCAATTTTATAATGGAATAAAAAATGAAGGCTCTGTGTGAGCAAGTTAATAAATTTGCAGAACTGGTGATCCATCAGCACCAAGTCACACACCAATCAGTCAGCTAAGAGCATGCTAGTCTCCTTCTTTTGGTTACGAATACTCCATCATTGACTCCAGAAAGTGAAACTATGGAGGATAAAATTAAAAAAAGAGCAAGTGCCAAAGCCCGTCCGGATTTTGCAAACAAGAGGGAATTTACCTATCTGGTCCAACCAATGGAGGAGATGATTCAGATGATGATCAATGAAGGAAGAATCATAGCTCTGCTACCTCCAATCAATCCTCAATCAAGACGGTTCAATTCTAATGGAGTATGTCAGTATGACTCCCACTCTCGCGGACACAACACTGAAGAATGTCGGGCACTTTGCCATCTTATTCAGAACTTAATTGATAGCGGTGTCCTGCAGTTGGCAGACAATGACACTGTGTTACTCGAGAATGGGGACATATTTCCTTTAAAATGGAAGGAAGTCATAACAATGATATCTGTTGAGGATGATTTGGCTGCCAGACCACCCCCAATACAAGCAATTCAACTCAAAGGTGTTGACAATCCTTGGAAAGTGGCTGTGCCAAAGTAAATTACATTGCCATACAAACCACAGTATCCTGTTGTCAGCCTAAAAAAAGTTCCATGGAATTATGGGGAGGCTGAAGGATCCACATCCCATATAACTGTTGCAGTGTTGAATGAGAATCCACTGTATCTTCCCCAATGGGTAATGAAGCCCACCATTAGGTCAAAGGGGAAAGTTCCCACAGAGAAGATTGAAAAGTTCCTCTGTACTATGGGCCATAATAAAGCCAAGGTGGTTTTAAGCTTGAGAGAAGCTCCACAATAAATTTCCATACTAGACTTGGTTTTCTCTTCCGAAGATCACATGAAGGTCTTACTAAAGGTTTTGGAAGAAGCCCACTTACCAAAATTAGTGGATGTCAAAAAATTCCAGCAGCTGGTTGATCACATTTTTAACAACAATGTGATATCTTTCATTGATGACGACATACCTCCCGTAGGGACTGGTCATTCCAAACCATTGCATATAGCGATTCTGTCCTCCGGCTATATGGTGGGAGGAGTTTTGATAGATGGAGGGTCATCTTTAAATATCTGTCCTTATGCCACTTTGGAGAAGCTGAACATCAATCTCAAGAGGATCAAAAGAAGCCATAAGGTTATTAAAGCTTTTGATGGATCCCGACGTAATGCTATCAAAGAGATTGAACTGCCTGTGGAGCTTGGTCCACATACTTTCTGCGTATCCTTTCATGTGCTCAAAATAACCATAGGATACAACCTTCTCTTGGAAAGACCGTGGATTCACATGGTGTGAGCTATTCCTTCCACCCTTTACCAGCAACTTAAATACATCATTAACAATAACCTAGTCACTATTAATGCTAAGCCAGAATGTCCTAAACAAGGTGATATACCACTAATCAACTTCAATATAGAAGTTGAGCCGGTCAGATTCCATGCCCTAGAGGTGAGAAACACTCATTATCATCCTATTGGGGTGCCACCTCTGATACCCAAGATTTCTGCTGAGGTAATGTCGATAACTCAAGAGATGATGTCAATGGGTCATCAACCTATACAAGGGTTGGGCAAAGATCATCAGGGCATTAAGTGCCCAATTCAAATTCCCAATCAAACCGGGACAACTGGACTAGGCTATTCTGCTAGCTCCAGTCACATGAATCCTCATAAGCATAAACAGATTCCTTCAACTTCAGCCACATGGTGATTATCTCAACCTATAGATCCTAAGCCTGTACGGTCACCGGTAAAGGTGCATGCCTATGTAATGGCTATGTTATTTCCCAAACCGATATCGGTCAAAGCAAAAGAGGTCTTGATTCCAGATCACGAAGTGGAAGAAAAGGAATGAAGACGTAAACAAGACATCGCCAGGCGATTGTCAAACATACGCATCATTGTCCATACTGAGGGCATTAATAGAGACATCCCAGACGATGATTGTCCAGATATCATGGTCATCATTCGGGAGAAGGAGGACGATGACAACCCCTTCATCACTGTCATCCAACATAATTTCACCCTTGGCAATTGGAGCAGCATTCCATGCATTTTTTGACAAAGGTAAAGAGGGCAAAAAATCCCTATGACCTGTAGATAGCAATAAATGCTTACTTTTTTATACAGTATTAGCAGTTATTTTGTCATTATGTGCTAACACTTTGTATTATTGAATAGTTTCATATATTAAATGAAATCATTTTTGTTTCAGGACTCTAAATTTAGATGTGCCTAAACTTGCTGACGAGGTGCCTATTCTCCACAAGGACTGTAACTTTGTTCTAAAGTTGGACTCAGACTTCATGGAAGTACAAAAGGACTATGAGACACCTCTGGAGATCAAAGAATGGGCCGTGGAAAAATCCAAACCAAATCTTAATCAAACCTCCTCTTTCAACCTCGGAACCTTAGAAAACACTAAGCTAATCTAGATTGGTACGGACCTTACTCCAAACCAAAGGAATGACATGGTTACTTTATTAACCCAATTCCAAGATGTGTTTGCATGGTCTCATGAAGACATGATGGGTTTGTCCACTGACATTGTCATTCATCACCTCCCCATCGAAGAGGGATTCAAGCCAGTCCGGTAGAAGCTTAGGCGATTAAAACCTGAGTGGAGTTTAAAGGTTAAAGAAGAAATTGTGAAATAATTTCAAGCTGGCATCATTATGGTGTCAACATACCCTGAATGGCTATCCAACATAGTCCCCATGCCTAAACCAGGAGGAAAGGTGCGAGTTTACGTGGATTATAGGGATTTGAATAAAGCTTGCCTTAAAGATAGCTTTCTCATGTCATTTATCCACATTCTCATTGACAATAACTTGCTTTCAATACGATATATGTACTCCTTTTCTTTGATTATTATTTTGTGGGGTACCATCAAATCATGGTTGCTGAAGAGGATGGTGAGAAAACTGCATTCATCACGCCTTGGGGAACCTTTTGCTACAGACGATTGCCATTCGGCTTCATCAATGCCGGAGCTACATATCAGTGGGCTATGATGGCTCTTTTTCATGACTTAATGCACAAAGAGAGATAGAGATCTATGTGGATGACATCATTGTCAAATCACGAATGGAAGAAAACCACAAAGGCCATCTCAGAAAGCTCTTCAACATGTTATGTAAGTACAACTTGAAGTTGAATCCAGCCAAGTTCGCCTTTGGCATTAAATCAAGTAAGTTGATAGGTTTCCTAGTCAGCCACAAAGGGATTGAGCTAGATCCCACCAAAATCCAAGCCATCAAGGAAATTCTCATTCCTCAAACATAGAAGGAAATACAGGGATTTTTGGGAAGGATCAACTTCATTAGCCGATTCATCTCCCAACTCACAGCAACCTGTGAGCCTATCTTCAAGCTGTTAAGGAAGAAATCCTCCATGAAATGGAATGATGAGTGTCAGAAAGCCTTCCTTTCAATCAAAGAGTAGCTAGTCAATGCTCCTATTTTGGTACCTCGCAGGGATGGTGTTCCCTTGTTCATGTACCTGTCCATTAATGATAATGGCATGGGCTGCATTTTGGGATAGAAAGATAATAGAGGCCAAGAGCGAGCTATCTATTACCTCAACAAAATATTCAGCAACAGTGAACACAATTACACTCTAATTGAGAAGACTTGTTGTGCTTTAACATGGGCTTCCATGAGGTTACAACATTACCTCCATGGTCACACAACCCATCTCATATCCCGCGTGGATCCTGTCAAGTATGTGTTTAGCAAACCCATGTTAAATTATTGGCTGTCCAGATGGCAATTGATCCTATAACAATTTAACATCGTCTACATGATGCAAAAGTCTATCAAAGGTCAAGGAATTGCGGATCAACTGGCCATCGCACCTTCAGAGGATTTTAAACCCTTTAAAACATACTTCCCCGATGAAGGGGTAATGACAGTCCAACAACACCATCTGTACGATACACACCAGTTATGGAAGATGTATTTTGATGGAGCTATAAATATGGAAGGTTCTGGAGCTGGAGCAGTTCTAGTAGCCATTACGGGGAGAAGAGATATCCGTCGTCATTACAAATTCTGATTTGTCGCCAAACAACAACACAACTGAGTATGAAGGCTGTATCATGGGACTAAAACTTGCCTAATCAATGGGCATCAGACGGTTAACTTTCTTTGGAGATTCTAAATTTGTAATCAAACAAACCACCAAGATCTATCACACCAAAGAACTACATTTGCTTCCTTACCATCGACAAGTTATCCAGGTGGCTTCGAAGTTTGAAGAAATAACCTTCCTCCACATTCCTAGGAATAAGAATGACTTTGCGGATGCATTAGCAACTTTGGCCTCCTTGACCAACATACTTGACAAGGAAAACATGCCAAACATCACATTTACCCTGCAAAATGCTCCAGCCTATGGGAATTATATTGGAGAATTATCAAATGAACTACCTCCCATCTAACACCCTTGGTATCAGCACATCAAGGAGTATTTACGAGATGGATCTACACCCACTGAGGTGAATCCTGCTGAAATAAAGTGGATCCATCGAATGGCTATGAAATTTTACCTGAGCGGAGATGCACTTTACAAATGAGATGAAGGACTAGGTATCCTCAGATGTCTGGACAAGGACCAAGCTCAGAGGCTCGTGGATGAAATCCATGGTGGAGTATGTGGCCCACACATGAGCGGCCCTCTACATGTCAAAAAGATCCTCAAAATAGGGCATTACTGGCTCTCTCTCTCAAAGCTGACTATGATGATCACATAAAGAGATGTTATCAATGCCAAATTCATGGGAATGCTATCCACACCCCTCCAAGGGATCTCCACAATATGAGTTCACCTTGGCCCTTCTCAATGTGGGGAATGGACGTGATCAGGCCCATCGAGCCCAAAACCAGTAATGGGCATTAGTTCATCTTCACCATGATCGACTACTTCACCAAGTGGGTAGAAGCAGCCTCCTTCCCCAAGGTTACCAAAGAAGTCATCATTGGTTTCATCAGAATCAATAGCATTTATCGATATGGACAACTATAGGTAATTATTTTAGACAATACTAAGAACTTTAACAACAAAATGATGGAGGAGTTATGTAGTAAATTCCACATCATACATCTCAACTCCGTCATCTATCATCCAAAGATGAATGGTGTTGTTAAAGCAGCTAATAAGAATATCAAGAAGATCATACAAAAGATGTCCGCCAACCACAAAGGATGGCCTGACCTATTACCTCTAACTCTATTAGCCTATAGAACTTTAATGCGTAATTCCACTGGGGCAACCACCTACTTATTAACCTATGGGATAGAAGCAGTGCTCCCCATAGAGGTGGAAATGGAATCCCTCAGAGTGTTGATAGACGCTCAGCTGGATGAAGACCAATGGTTACAAGATAGGTATCACCAACTGTCTTTAATAGAAGAAAGGCGAACCAGTGCTATCTTTCATGATCAATTATACCAACAAAGGATTGTCAGATCCTACAACAAGAAAGTCCGGCTATGGCAGTTTAAACAACATGACTTTGATTTGAAGAAAATCATTAACAACAAAGATCAATCCAAAGGAAATTTTGCCCCAAATTAGGAAGGCCCATTTATTGTCAAAGATGTATTGACACGAGGTGCTCTCAGATTATAGGAAATGGACGGCGATGAATTTCCACAACTCATCAACTCGGACACCGTGAAATGGTACTATGTCTGAGGTTACCATCAAGCAAACATCCTAGTTTTGGATCACCAGATCACCAGTCACTTCAGGTTTTCTAACCCTTCACTACATACAACCCTTCTTTATACCCATCTGCCCCATCACGGACAAACAGACTTTTCAAACCCGCAGCCTGGTTTTCAGATCATCAGATCTTTCACTCCATTTCATTTTAAACCTTTCAGGTTATCCCACCAGGGATTAAACCTTTCACACCTGCAGTTTTGTCCCACTAGGGATAAAAATTTTCACACCTGTAGTTTGTCTTGTACATGGGATCAAACTTTTCACCTACAGTTTGTCCTAAACACGGGATCAAACTTTTCAGCAGCAATTCGTCCTGCACATGGGGTGAACTATGTCGACCTGATCTCCCCAATACACGGGAGTATATAGGCAACCATTTTTAATGGCCCGATCACACCATAAAATAAAAAAAACAAAAACACACTTCTACACCTTTCTAAACCCTTTCTCATACAGCGTTGAACCTCTTACACCAGGTTCAAACTATGCAGACCTGATCTCCTCTTCAATAGGAGTACGTAGGCAGCCTTTTATGGTTGGGTCATACTCCCTACCAAAACACAAAAACTTGTCATATGGTACTAGGATCAACCTTTAATCCACCACATTTCATCGACTTCAGACCAAAGAGATGGAACTAACTGATCTCCCCACACAAATAGGAGAATTGGCGACCATCTAAGCTGCAGTTGAGTCCTCAAAGAGAAACACCAATCCATAAGAGATTGATCTACCTGGGCTACTCCATACAAAGGAGTACCGGTGACCATCTGTGGTGCGGTTAACCTTAGAGAGGAAAGCCACACTCCTCTCCATTAATACATATAGAAACCAGTCCCAAGACACCAAAGGGTAGGGATACACACAGATCAATGATCCATTCTGAAAGATCCTGAGACATGTCAATGTCCACCCGTCAAGGATGAGTTCAGAGTACATCAAGATCACAAGCCCAGAAGAAGCAAGCAAATATCAAGTAAGTAACAAGGCACAACTAAAAGGGAAGTGAATTAAAATATATTTCCCTGCTATATATAATGTTGTTTGATATATACAATATGTATTGTACATGACAAAATGGCTAAGCTAGTCTGTGTAGGAAAATACAAGCTCATCTACAATCCAGTGGATATGCGTGCTATCAAGGCCAACATCGCATCTCTCTTCATGGAAGGAGGTAACGCTGTGAGCTCCTGCCCGAAGGTATCTACACGAGAGAACAGATCCACATCCAACTGCATGGTGACATAGTGCTCATCAATATATGCGCTTATCTCAGCAATAATACTAGTGGTAAAGGATCTCACTGTAGTACTATCTGTAACGGCTACGTCCCAGGTAGATATAGCGTCATCCTGCTCAATAATCAATACATCTTTGGATGATCTAGCCTCATCCTGCTCAACAATAGTGGTGTCTCTATGAGCTAAGGCGTCCTGTCTTTAATAGAGCGACATCTCTACTAGCAAGAGCTATCAACATCAAGGCCCTAACATGATCTCTCTCAAATATCATCAGATTAAAACTCTGCTCTAAATACTCTGCTGAATGGGGGGTCACAGTAGCAGTCACACTAGGAGAATCCATCACAGCTCCTGGCAACCCAGTAAATAGCTCCTCTGCGGTAGGAGAATTAGTGTCCTCTATGGGCTCTCAGCCATCAGAATCGATCCCCGGCAATATGGATACAACCTCAGCCGATGCAATCTCTATCTCCATCCATGCAGAATACTCTGTCAAACAGCCCGGATGGCTAACAAAAAATTCCGCTCGCTCACGCTAATCCCAACAGGCATACACCCTGGAGCCATCCTCTGCTGACAAGTGGCGAGAACCCAAGCGTTGACCCAATGCCCCCTCAAAAGAATGGAAGTCCTTAAACTGGTCAAACTGTGACATCATAGCCAGTGGGTGGTAAGTAGTCATGCCCCTCAAACTAGCTAGAGGGAGATAATCCATGCCACGTGCATGAGTAATGAAGCTGTAGGGTGAACTGAGCCTTGTACACGACAAAATGTCAAACGAATCTTCGATCCCTGCCAAAAACACGGACCAAGATGCAACATATATACACTCTGCTGGCTGAAAAGAGTAAGACATGGATATCTCATGGAAAAGCAGTACCCATGTTTTCTGTGACGCCCCCAAATTGGTGCTTGAAACCCGAACTCGGTGCTTCACGATACCATTACTATGAGCGGAATAATACTAATACTAATAACAATAATATAAATTCCAAACTTAATTTACATTTATATCAGAGTCTAATCCCAAGTACCCAACCTTTAATACATTCATTACAATACATGATAATTAATATATATCATCCTTATCATAATAAAGTCAAATTATTACATAATATAACACCAACTTATTCTGTAACCTTCCCATTCCCTTTGTTCTTAGCCGAACCTTCTAGTTGTTCACACTTAGCTGAAAACATTTAAATTAAGCAAGGATGAGCATTTGAGTGCCCAGCAAGTAATAGCAACAATAAAAGTTAGCTGAAAGAATTAAATCTTTTCTTTGAATAACACTTCTACAATGAATCAACAGTTGTGAAGTAAGCTGAACCAATAATAACAACATAACCATTCTATATCAAATTTTTAAAACTACGTACTGACTATAAATGAAGATCAATCGACAGACTATGAACATTGTTTTTAATTTTTGCTAAGGTTTAGCAGAACCTCAACCGTAAACCGTTATAACTTACGAACGCGAGGGTGATCTGCCCAATATGCCCTGTATTGATCAATACTACATACAAGAATGATATTTTCATTCAATACATCCGCCTTAGGTGCATAAAGTTTTCCCATATTCGGGATGTTCATACTTAGTCGGGAATCTGAACCAAAACAATTCGGTTAGATACAAAAAAAATTCTATCATGTTCAACGATATTTCTAAATCTGTGTCTAGCCGGGTCAAATAGCTTAGACGATTTTTAATTAATGTATACATATCAGGAATCAATAGGTATATATCAACATGTGATTAAATACAATGATTATACAAGTGAGGTCACTTGTATAACCATGCTTAGAAATTAACGAACAGAATATAAATCTTGATCTATAATAACAGAATTAATGAACTTGTACAACTGATTATGATCTAATAACTTACTTATACAGAATCATTGCATAAGTATATACAAAAGTTAAGATATTTGAACAATGAATAAGAATAGTTCCGATGTTCGCTTACGCATATCCATTGCATAAAGTAAATGCAAAGATAAGATATTTGCCTGGTCTGCTGCTTATAGTTATGCAACTTAGTTTTATCTTTTATATCAAGCCTTATCATTAATAAGATCATTTATTCGATTAGAATAATATACCATAACATATAGTACTGCTATTTGCAGTCAACACATAACCTAATCACATTATCACATATGTTTAACGACCATTGGATCATAGACAAACACTTATCAAATCAACCTACCTAAGTCCGGATCAATTTCTGAAACATGTCGGTGTACCGATGACTTTATTGGTAATTAACGAGTCTAAGACTCTATACCGAAGTTCAATATAACTTAAACATCGGTCAAATTATTTTTAAATGACTTATAATAATTTTTAAACAATTATTATAATTTATCATGATTTTTCAAACACCAAAATCATTATCAAATGATTTAAATATTAAATAATTCTATTATCATTAATATTTAATTAGTATTAAACTATTAATGAAACCATTGCCAAAATATTGAAGATATTTATAATAACTTAAAATATTTTTAAAGTATTAATATTACACTTAAATGATTTTTAAAATAATTAAAATCATTTTTAAATAATTACCATTAATATTTAAATATTAATGCATTATTTATCAAAATATTAAAAGTCATTTATTATAACTTCAAATATTTTTAATTCATTTATATCCTTTTAAATAATTTTTAAATCAATAAAATCATTTTAAACTCTTTATTTAATATAATTAGTAAATAAATCTAATATCATTAATATTAAATTATTAATGAAATTATCCTTTAAATATTAAAAGTTATATTTTATAACTTCAAATATTTTTAACCACTTTATTTTCATTTAACATAATTTTATAATTTTAAAATCATTTTAAACTAATTTATTTAATATATTTATTAAATAATTCTAATATCATTAATATTAAATAATTAATGAAATTTACTTTAAAATATTAAAAGTTATATTTTATAACTTCAAATATTTTAAATACATTATTATCATTTATAATGATTTTTAATATATTAAAATCATTTTCAATAAATTTATTTAATGGATTTATTATATAAATTAAATATTAATAATATTCAAATAAATACTAATATTTATGAAAAATATGTCAAATTATTAAAAGTTAATTTTATAACTTCAAATAATTTTAAAATTAATTTTGTAATTTTCAGAAATTAATTTCTATTTTTAAATGATTTTTAGAAATTTAAATAATTAAAATTATTAAATCTTGAGAAACCTAGATCTTCAAAGACAATGATCGAGTGAGCACGTTTGACCAAGAATAATTCTTAATATGTGATGTTTTAAGGCATGGTTTTGGTCAGATCTTGTAGTGCTAGTGTAAGACTACATGATCCAACAATAAACATGGCCAAACAGCATCACACTAAGGAGATCTAAGCATGCAAAGTGGCTGTCAGAGCTGTTCTTCATTTCTGGGTTACCCAGAAATGAAGAACAGTTCGAGCAATCACTTTTGGGCTTCCACAACTTGCAATTCGTGCATTATTTTTGTGATATAATGGATCCAGTGTGTAGCCAACATGACAAGGAAGAGATCTATCACATTAAATCGCTTAAAACAACAGATCAAGCAGATCTATGCCGGTCAAACCATGTCAGACGACATGTTCAAGCATTTTCTGGGTTACCCAGAAAACAGCTTCCATGATCGTCTGACCTGGTTTGACTGTAAGACCCCAACTTTTATGAATAAAGAATAATTTTCTCGAAATATATTTTTGAATATTATGGTGTGGATTTGATATAATTTTATAGTTGTGGGTAATATTTATAAATTTTGCAAAGTAAGCAAGTGGTTATATAATATTCGATTGGTCGAGGAATATTCGTTTTAACAGAGAATATTTGTACGACGACACAATCATTGGTGGACCCCATAACGGAAGAATTGTCGTAGTAAGAAAACGACAGAATTATCTTTTTATAAAAATAACGGCGAAAGTGTTACCGTTAAAACTGTTGAACTACGCGGTAGTAAAAGTACAAAGAATGTCTGGCGTGGTTGCATAAGTAGTAACACCGGTATTGGTTATTGATGCTTACGTGAGAAGTCACCGGTTATACTCAATTATTGCTACAAGAATTACGTGCATCATATCTCTCTCATATTATTAATTCAATTATTGTCACAGTATCATCTGCATAATATGATATATTATTAAATCAATAATTGAGACCACAAAGTTATTCATACTATTAAATTGCACTATTTACAATGTCTAGAAGTTCTATCAAGGAGAGGTTTGGTCATCTAATTGCGCGCCAATAAGGAGAAATCCTGGTCGGAAAGCCCCCTCTTTCTTGGGAACGACCTGGTTGTTAATTATTGTGAATTATAATATTAATGATGAATAAGTTCGTGTTGATTAAAGATGAATTTGATAGTTCCATTGTGTTGAAATTATTAGTATTAGTGAAAATCAACAATTATTTTGATAATAATTGATGTCTGGAGGTTATATTGACCAATCGGGTAATTATTCGGATAAATGAGCAATTAATTGCTATTAATTCACATGATTATAACTATTTGTTCACATGTGTGTACTATTGATTCACATTCTTGTACTATTAGGGGAGTTGGTGCAAGATTGATAATACTTGCATGACTAAGTTAAAATGGAGGTATAGATGGAAGTACTAATACTGTAATTCATATTTTCACATGTCTAGAACTATTGATTCACATGATTTACTATTGATTCACATTATTTACTATTAAGGGAGGTGGTGCAAATTCGATAATACTTGCAGGACTAAATTAAAAATGAAAAAAGAGGAAGGTATTATACTGTAATATTTCGAGCCCAAAAATGTGCAATTATCAAAACTATATTTTCCTATAAATAGAAGCTCATTCTTCCTTCATTTCTCACCAATTCACAAAAGCTATATAGCAATTATTATAGAGAGAAATTATAGAGAGAAAGAAGAAGAGAAGTCTACTAGCTCACTATTCTAGTATCCAATTTTTTCTAAGGTAAGGGGTATTATTCTTTCGTATTCATGAAGAGAGTTATTTACTTTCAATACTCGTAAGGGTTGTTATTCCATTCTTTATTATTATGATGGAATAACCTGTCTATGCGAAGTACCGCATACATGGTGAAATTCTTCTGTTATTCCATTCTTTATTATTTCATTGAAATTACTCCATGCATGCGGTCTATCGTATATGCATGGTGAATTCATTGTTATTCCATTCTTTATTATTCAGGTTGGAATATCCACATGCATGCGGATTACGTATGACTGATTCCGTTCTTTATTATTCATTTGAATATCTCAGATGTATGCGGATTACGCATGACACAGTTCCTTCTTTATTATTACATTGGAATATCACATGCATGCGGATTAGGCATGACCTGGTTCAATTCTTTATTATTCTGTTGGAATAACCTGTCTATGTGGATTACCACATATATGGTGAATGATCTTTCGTATCCATTCCTTATTAAATTGTGGAAATGATCTGTCTACGTGAATTACCGCATGGCGGGCGAAAATCAATTTGCAGTTTTATATATTATATTATACTCAGTTCGTTAAAGTTTTGGCTTCTATACTCTATGAAATTAGTGGAATATCCTTGATATTTGTGCTTCATCCATTATCTTTTCATGGAAATATTCTTTTGAGAATTCTTGAATTTTACTCTACAAAGAAGTATCATGTTGACAATTTGGACGTTATTCTGTCCAAATTATTTTTGGTACATGAATATTATTCTTGAATTTTACTCTACAAAGCAGTATCATGTTGACAATTTGGACGTTATTGATTTCTGAATAAATTAAATTATAAATATTTAAAATTTATCCTTGAACTTGTTTTATTGAATTATTATGTCATTGTCATTATCCTCATGCTTATATTGTGATGAAAGTCATTTTTGGCTTACGTGCATAGATGGACTTGGTATGATTATGACCAGGGATTATTCGGTATAATCATGACCGTAATGTAACGAATGATGTGGTGAAAGTCCTCATTGGCCTGTAGTTCATTGATGGACAATTGTTGGTATGATTATAACAAAGGATTATTCGGTATAATCATGACCATTGATGATTACATGATATCCTTGGCCGTGGTGCATGGATGATTTGATTTTATTTATTAAGCTGAGTCTCAGCGATAAAGTTGATGAAAAACTTTTTAAATTATAGAAGATAATAGATTTTATGCTCTACTTGACTCTTTTAATGGATTGCTTGTTCCGCTGCAGTTAAACTTGTTGTCTATTATATTCTATTAGTTTAACATTGTTGAGGGCTAATGATAATTTATTCTGCATTATCTTAGTCATAATATTTCTTACTGGGATAGTTGAGCTCACCTCTTTGCTTTCATTGTTTCTTCTTGTGAAATGAGAACGTAGCTTTGGACCGGTCGGGGAATGGAGTGATGGTCCGAGATGGTGTCATAGTAGTCCTCACTATTCTATAAAATAGTGTGATAATAAATGTAATGAAGACTCCATTGAGTGTGGATATTATCTAGATGACAATATTTGTATTAAAACTCATAGCATATGTTTTGTCGTATTTTACATGACAGTTGTATAATTAAGTTTTTATTTGTATTTTTTACCATGTATTTGGCGACTTAAGATGGGCGATGTATACCTATTTTGGGGGCATCACATTGACCGTCCACTATAATCACCCAGTTTGATGTTTAGGAGATTTTAAGGCATAAACATGTAGTATATATAACATATTACAACTTAGATGCAATGTAACGCCCCGAAATCCGGTCTATTTTCACATCCGGATTCCGTACGTCACGATCCCATTTTCTTCCGAACATACATCATTATATAGCTAAATATAACAACATACATCCTCAAATCCCAGGTTCTAAAACCTTAAAACCTCTTTCATTACAAATAATGATAATTACATTATTCTTTACATCCTGTACAAGTGACTTTTATCCGCCACCAAGGATACATAAACGTTCATTAAACTATTCTATAGTTTAATTCTATCATTCTATATTACAAGTCTTCACTTGATCATCACGCTCATTCATATAATGAATGATTCTTCTTCCAGATACCGATCAGCTTGATCTTTACGGGATCCTTATGTTCTTTCTAACATCGTTTGCTGAAAATGTTTTTATTTAAAGCAAGTGTGAGCATTCAATTGCTCAGCAAGTCATAGCAGTTGAACAAACAACTTCAAGAGTTTAACATTCCTTTGTAACTTCGATAACCAAACAAAGGTTATGAAGCCGCTTGAGCAATAGGAATAATCTCGATTCCTATCATTTTAAAACATTAGTTACGTTCACTTTGAAATACTTTCATTCTCTACTCTCTTTCATACACATTCTGTCTAGCTAGAATCAATAACACGGACTTAACAATAACGGTTCATGTATATACCTTCGCTCCCTGAAGGAATTGTTTAGCCCAGCTCCCATATGTCAACCATTAAAGGTTACGATTGTACTACAACCTAAATTCATCCTAACTTATCCGAACTATTAAACTATAATGTTCGATAAGTTAATTTCTTTTTCCTTATGGCTTTATGACAATTAAATGTCATACCTCAGGATTCATTCATCGTTGTCTAAGTCATACAATCTTTTGTATGCTCGGAACAATCATTAAATATTCACTTTACGCATTTATAGCGTTAAGCATTTTACATTACCTTATTCTTATCTTACAACATCTGGTTCATTTGACTCGAAACATCATCCAAGTTATACACATTAACTCAGCTTCTTTACGTTATACATACTTGTCTTTAACTCAACTTCTTCATCAATCATAGGTTTAATCATTGGTCTTGATTATCCTACAGTCAAACCATACACGGAGTGTAGGTTTTACCCGTTTAATATTTGCGTACACTCAATCTTCACGTCGGTTAAAGTGTTCAATGCTTACATTTCATTCTAACATTCTTATCTGACTTACGTTTAGCTTTCATTAACCTTACTACCGTTCACTACGACTTTCTTGATAAATCATATCTTACTTACTACTTTTGTCAACGTCTAAGTCATACAACCAGGGTATGCTTAGAACGTTCGTCCAATGCGAATACGATTTATGAGAATCATTTACGTATTCAACGTTCATGTTGCTTGTCTCTTAATCTCTCATTACAATGTCATAACATCAAAATGTTAGACATTACTATCGTCCATCAACATCTAAGGAATTACCATCATAGCAATACCTCACATTCGATTCATTGCGACTACGGCCCCGGATATCGGTTCCGTAACCCGCATCTACAGTCTTTTAATCTCGATTAATCTTTCCGTTTAACCTTCATTAAAGGTTTAATACGCTTGATTAAGTGTTACATTAATTGAACTATATGTTCTTATTTCTTTCTTGCACATCCCCCAGAAATTGAGCAGTTAAAATCTCATTTCTGGCATTGCTCTGCACTGGCGCTGCGGCACCACCTTCAACACTGATTCTCGCACCACGATGCGAGTTAGCAGTACGTGACCCTCTGGCCTGGCGCTGCAGTGCCACCATTCAAGGCATGACTGGCGCCGCGGCGCCAAGACATTCTTCCCAAAAAGTTTTCTAAGTCTTTGGTCGTTCTGAGACGTGTACTTTGAAATCTCATAACTTCTTCGTTATAACTCAGAATGAGGTTGTTCCAAAGCCATTTTCTTCGTTATCGAACATAATTTGATTACCCCTAGATAGAACTTTGTTCTAAATCCGTTAACATGCCTTTGATTGGTTTAATCTTCACGCTTCGTTCGTTTTATGTTTTTAACGTTCTTCGTTCGTTCGTCCGTAGTTTGGTCATCCGAACTTGGAACTCATTCATTCTTGAGTCCACGACTCACGTTTTCTACGTTTTCTTACATTCTTATGAAACCCCACATGTTCGGGTTCATTTACTAACTTTCAAATTCTCGATCTTCTTTTACGAAATTTTTGCCTTAACTTCGTTATAGCTCAATTTTAATCCGTTCTTCAAGAACGTTTCTAACGTTCCTAACCAAACAACAAGCAACTAACTTATACGCAATGGTTTTAAACTTTTCCATCAACAACAATTATCCTACGATGGTTTTAAATTTGTCCATCAACAACGTTCTTCGCGTGTTCTTCGTGTTCTTCGTTCGTTCTTCATTTTTAATCAATATTTTGGATTATGATTTTACTTTTTCTTAGAATTTGATGTTATAAAACATCATTCCTTACTTATTTAACCTACTCACTCATAATATTCATTCGGATCGCTCAAAATCCTTACGAATCTTACACTTCCTTAAGAAATTTATTTACTAAACTTCTAATTTCTTATTTCTTCTTTTCTTATGATTTCAACCATATGAAATCATTTCTAACATCCTTTACTCCTTATTCTCATTAAGCTATGTTTTTGAACATAATATACTTAACGAAAATGAGAAGGAACTAGAATTCGGATTACCGTTCATCCTTAAATTCCTTCCATCGGACAAAGCGTGCAATCGAGCTAGCTTTTCCTCTTCCTTTTCCTCTCTTCCCCCATTCGAAGTCTCTCTCTCTCTCTCTCAAAGTTGTTGGATTTTTCAAAATCCCAAAATAATGAAATGAGCTCTCTATTTAAAGAAAACCAAGGCTATGGGCATTTTGGTCTTTTCACCCTTAACATCCTTACTATTCATTACTTAGCCACCAAGTTTACTTGGTGGCCAAGTGGCCGCCCCACCTCCTTAGGTAGCTTCCCTTGGAAGCTTTGTGCTTTCGTCTTTCAGATTTCATCCGACAGTTCAAAAACTGCTATTCTCGGAATCCAAATATTTTTGGATATTTCGTCTTTCCTTTACCGATTGAATATTACGTATTCTTCGAATTTTAAAAAAACTGAAAAACACTTTTCGACATTAAGCATTTTCCTTCACGTTTTACCCTAACGTAGCTAAACGAGTGAAAAGTACATAATAATACTTTTTGTCGTTTTTATTTTATCCGATTTCTGTACGTTTTTTGAGAAAAACTTTTATCGGCTTAATTAACATTTCACAATATATTATCGTCAAATCTTTCGACGGAATGTCATTTTGACATACCGAACTCTCAGAACGGCTTAGGTTATTCAAACCCTAACCCTTAGGGTTTTGTTGGGTGAATAGTGCCTATTTCGTCTTTTTCCCTGGAAATATTTTTGTTCCCAAAAATTTTCATTTTTGTCTTGAAAATTCCCTACTCGTTCAGTCTAGCTCGTAGCCAGAATCCTCCTGATTAATAATCATTCTAGGTTATAGAATGATTACTAAACACATAACACATAATAGTATTAATAAAATTCATTTTATTAATAACTAATTCTTTAACTCTTAAATTCTGGACAATCCGATTTTCTGGGTTGTCACATGCAAAGTTAAACACAAACAATCAACACACTGTCAGATCCAGGCCTTCAAACTTCTTGTTAGACCGAACTGAGTAAGTTCTGGGTTACCCCGAACTTGTTCAGTCATGGTAAGTCAACAGGTTTTGACCACCCATATCTTGAAATCTGGATCTGATATATGCATGATTTGAAGTCTAGATAAAAGACAACATTACATACTACAAGTATAAACTTTCAAAACACAAAAATAATTAACAATCACTGAGATATATGGTCTGACATTAGTTGTCAGACATAAAAAAAACATATTTTCCAGATTTGCAAAAACATCAAATCTGAGCCTATGGATGTTATAGATCTAACATCTATCAACCTAGATCATCAATATAGACTACAAACAACATGCTTTATCATAAAAATCTAACATTTAACACAAGATAAACGATCAGATTTGATATAGGGTTTTATACCTTTCTATGAACTAACTTGAATCTGGCTTCTGGATTTTGTTATGGGTGTTAGTGGGGCTTATTTTTGGGACTAAAATGCCAAAGAATTTCATGGGTTTTAGAGAGAGATGGTGCAAGAACCCAACTTTTTTAAATAAAGAATAATTTTTCTCGAAATATATTTTTGAATATTATGGTATGTATATGATATAATGTTATAGTTGTGGGTAATATTTGAAAATTTTGCAAAGTAAGCTAGTTGATATAAAATATTCGATTGGTCGGGGAATATTCGTTTTAACAGGGAATATTCGTACGATGGCACAATCATTGGTGGACCCCACAATGGAAGTATTGTCATAGTTAGAAAATGACATAAATATCTTTTTATAAAAATAACGATGAAAGTGTTACCGTTAAACTGTTGAACTACCCGGTGGTAAAGTATAGTAATATGCGTGGTTGCATAGTAGCACACGGTATTGATTATTGATGTTTACGTGAGAAGTCACTCAGTTATACTCAATTATTCTACAGTAATTGCTGCATAATATCTCTCATATTATTGATTCAATTATTGTCACAGTATTAATATTTTATATTATTAAATCAATAATTGAGATGACAAAATTATTCATATTATTATTTGCAATATTGGCAATGTCTAGAAAGTTCTGTCGAGGAGAGGTTTGGTCACCTAATTGCGCGCCAATAGGGAGAAATCCTTATCGGAATGCCCTCTCTTTCCTGGGAATGATCTTGTTGTTAAATATTGTGAGTTATAATATTAATGATGAATAATTTTTAATAGATTAAAAATGTGTTTATTAAAGATAAATAATTTGTGGTAAATATTTATTCAATTTTTGATATAAATATAAGGATTGTTATGAGGCGTTTGTTATAAGTTTGACTTAGTATTTCATGGGAAGATTTACTAATTTTATGAACCGTTGATGGTGGTTTTAATAGTAAATCAATCTGGACCATTGATGGTGATTTTAATAGTAAATCAATCTGGACCATTGATGGTGGTTTTAATAGTAAATCAATCTAGACCATTGATGGTGGTTTTAATAGTAAATCAATCTGGACCATTGATGGTGATTTTAATAGTAAATCAATCTGGACGGTTGGTGGTGGTTTTAAAAGTAAATCAATCTGGACTGTCGGTTGTGGTTTTAATAGTAATCAATATGGACTGTCCGTTCTAATAGTGAATCAATATGGACCATTCGTGAATTAGTTATTATTTAGTCCATTCTCCTATAAATATAAATTTAATTCTTCTTTCATTCTCACCAATTCACTAAGATTCACAAGTGAAGCTATAGAGAGAGAAACTATAAAGAACAAGAAGAAGAGTATTCTGCTACTTCATTATTGTAGTATCCAGTCTTCTACTAAGGTAAGGGATATTATTTGTTGTATTCGTAAGGGGTATGATTTCTTTCGTATTCATAAGGAATACTATTTTTCGTATTCATCCTTTAATATGTCAGAATAACCTGTCTACGCGGATTACGTATCGTATGATAGGTGAAAATATATTTGCAGTTTCATATGTTATTTCTTTTCATATTCCAAAATCTAAACTTACTATGGTAAGTATTGCTTCTATAATCCTTGAAATTAGTGGAATATCCTTGAGTTTTGCGCTTCATCCAGTATCGTTTTATTGGAATATTGATATGAATTTTCTTATTAAATATCAATATTTTCACCTAGAGTACTATTCACGGGTTATTATTCACCCGATTACTATTCACTATAATATTATTCACTCGGGTATTCGGGGCACTTTTCATGTCGGGATACTATTCATAGGTTACTATTCACCCGATTACTATTTACTCAAATATTATTCACTCGGGTATTTGGGGCACTTTTCATGCCGGGGTACTATTCACGGTGTACTATTCCCGAAGTACTATCCATAGGGTACTATTCACCGAAAAATTTATTTCCTTTCTGTTCAAATTATTTTTGATACATAGATATTATTCTTGAATTTTACTCCACAAAGTAGTATCATATTGACAATTTGGACAATATTGAATTCTGGATAAATTAAGTTATAAATCTTTAAAAATTTATCCTTTGCTTTCTTTTAATTGAATTCTTATATCATTGTCATCATCCTCATGCTTATATTGTGATGAAAGTCATCTTCGGCTTACGTGCATAAATGGACTGTTGATTGGTATGATTATGACCAGGGATAATTTGGTATGATCATGATCATTGATGATTACACGAATATTCTTGGCCCGTAGTGCAAGAATAATTTGTTGACGTGATACTAATGAATATCCTTGGCCCGTAGTGCAGGGATGATTCGATGATGTCATTTATTTATTAAGTTGAGTCCCAGCAATAAAGTTAATGATAAACTTTTTAAATCATAGAAGATAGTAGATATCATACTCTACTTGACTCTTCAAATGGATTGCTTATTCCGCTGCAGTTAAACTTCTTGTCTATTATATTCTATCAGTTTAACATTGTTGAAGGCTAATGATAACTTATTCTGCATTATCTTAGTCATAATATTTCTTACTGGGCTAGTTGAGCTCACCCTTTTTACTTCCATTGTTCTCTTCAGGAAATGAGAACGTAGCCGGAACTAGTCGGGGAACGAAGTGATGGTCCGAGATGGTGTTATAGTAGTCCTCACTATTCTATAAAATAGTGTGCCAATAAATGTAATGAGGACTACATTTGAGTTTGGATATTGTCTAGAAGACAATATTCGTGTAAAAACTATCAGCTCATGTTGTATAATTAAGTTTGTATTTGTATTCTGTACCATGTATTTGGCGACCCAAGATGGGTGATGTATACCTATTTTGGGGGTGTTATAGATGGTCTTGGATGAGTATTGGTGACTAAATGGGCTAAAATATGAACATTTCTCTCTCTTGATCTATATATATATTGAATGTAAATGATTTGGCTGGGCTATATGGCTGAGTTGTGTTGTTATTAATCACATGGGCAATCTTGGTGGTTTACCAACTCAATATTTTGCCAAGATTTGAAAGCAACACAATAGAGAATTTCAAAAGGGCTTTTTGGACAATTGGCTCATGATTTTAATGGCAAACTTGACATTCTATTCCTACCCTTAGGGTTTAACCTTAAGGTTTTAGAATTTTAGTTTCTAGGATTTCCATTTAGGGTTTAAAATAAAAATTTTAGTTTCCTAAAAATATAATTTAGAGTTTCCTAATTACAATTAGTTTTCTAATTACATTATACTTGCAAATTAGGTTTAGGCTTTACAAATTGTAATTAAGATCGCTAATTTAGCAATCAGGGCTTACAATTTGATAGTTAGGGTTCCTAAATAACAATTAGAGTTTTAATAAGTAATTATGGTTTCTAATTAATAAATAGGGCTTTCCCTAATTAACATTAAGTTCTATACTTTAACGATTAGAGTTCTAATTTAGTAATTAGGGTTTCTAATTACTAATTAGGGTTTATAATTTCGAAGTTAGGGTTCCTAATTTAGTAATTAGGATTTCTAATTTCACGATTACGGTTTTGAGTCAATAATTAGGCTTTATCTAATTAGCATTTATATTTATATTATCAGACATTAATCACATTATCATGATTACCTAACAATCTTGTACTCTAATTTGAGTTTCAAATTAGGGTTTATCTTGGTAATACTAGGGTTCATCATGATACACCATAATTAACCAAACATTACCGGTCAACACATATAACACATATTTATAGCACTAAAATAAAAATAATATTATATTATTATTCTCATTCCTTGATCAAAATCCAAATTTAGGGTTTGAATTCCATATCTGATTTACCTTGCATATAAAGCATTATTAATTAAGTTAAAATAATTAACTAAATAATCTGAACTAAAATTCATTTAATAAAATAATTATTATAATAATTCCAATAATCCTTTCATATATTATTTAATAATATAATAATCATATTTTCATAGAAAATAAATATTAAAAATATTTTTACTATAAAAATCAATTATTATAAGAATATGCTTTATAATGGTCAATAATTCTAAAATAAAATTATTTGAAAATATTCATGTAATAAATATATTTTTATTTATCACATAAATACATACGCTTTACCTAGCACGTATTCCTACCTTTAATTTTTTTTTTAAAAAAAATTACGCAAAATTTCTGATTTAATTATATAGAAAATATCTGGTTGTTACATCGTCGGAAGGTGCCAATCGGTCTCAAGTGTGACACGAACCACATATACAACATGACCGAGCTGCCTATAAATACCCCTGCAGGATAGGTGTGGCAATATGTGGTCGATCTCAATGTCTCTGTCACAATCATCGGCACAATGGTATGAACCTCCCTGAGAGCTCTCACTGCCATGACAACACCGATGTCCAGCTCATCCATATACAGTGGCATATACACATAAGCCACTACACACATCATGAGCATGTCTACTCTGGTAACACGCCACTGATCCTCCGACGTGGTGAAATCACCAGAGTGCCGTACTTAACTTTCCTCTGAGCCAAATCTGTCTCTTAGAAAATGATGGGATACCATATGGCCGGATGTAATCTCATCCTGTACTACTTTACGCCTCAGCCCGGTGAGGGTAATGAACTGTCGGCTCATGTCGCCGATAGACATCCGCACGCAAGGTCTATCCAGTGATAGCACCGTCAACCGCGCATACTCCTCTAAGGTGGGAGTCAACTCATGGGTCTCGAATTAGAAAATCTACCTCTCCAATACCCAATTCTCTATCATACCATCTACATAGCCCACAGGAACCTGGAACATTAGGAGGGTCATGGAATGCTGTAATAACTGATCTACGGTCACCCGGTCTGGAGGTGACAAACTATCATACCATGACCTCAGACGGGAGGCTACCAGTACTTGTGGAGTGTGATCAATGCGGCTGACTGTCGAAGAAGACATCTGTGTGGGCCGTATCATAAGACCATCCAGTGGTTAATGCTGAATATCTCTGGACATACATATGCATAACATAATACATGCATGTTAAACCATAGATGATATTATGATGTAGGGAATAGAAAATAATACATACATTCCTACGTACATCATCATCTAATACATCATCTCTATACAGCTAAAAATACAGGGAAATGGGGCACAGACGCCCAACAACAAATAGAGGCCTATCAAAAGATATAACGAGAATGGGGCACATCCACCCAGTATCTAACAGAGGCCTATCAAAAGATATAGCAAGAATACACATCAGAAGAAGATAATGATGTCAATGTCTACATCATCAATTCTGTCCACCTGATGTTACTCCTCCGGAGTCACTAGATCTCCGCCATGAGGGATGTCAGACCTATACAATGGAGGATCTACACCGGCAACGCCATATGTGTCACCTGAAGGGCCAGCCATAGAGCTGGAAGGATCAAAAGTATCTGCATTTGAAGGATCTACGCTAAATCTGGGATAAAGAAATGTGCGGTATCATTTGCCGAGTAAAAATCGTCGATCTGCAGGTCAAATGAGTTGGATCTCAGACACAGGCCATCCAATCCATCATCATCATGGATCCAGGAACCATATCCCCCATGAGTGGCGCGGGTCTGGGCTCCAATGGTACGAGGGGACCACCAGCGATGGAACATATCCTGAGTATACGGACCCTTTGACAGTGTAGCTATCAACTCCCATCAATGGGATATCAATGGCGGGCGACTATATAATTATGACTCACAAACTTACCATAAGTATGAGTTTTAAGAACTCACAACTTAATCTTATATTCATATAGAAAATAAAGATTTCATTCATACAAACATATATATTTACATATGTTCACACATCGTTCTTGATATTAAAACCTTTAATATCATATCCTACTACCAAAAGATACTACCGCTCATATTTAAGTTATCTACCGTCTACTCCCTTCACTAGTCTTCTTTATACTGAGACACTTATTGAATCCGTGACCCATTCTTCTACATGAAAAACACTTTCTCATATTCATCTTAGGACACTATAGAGAAATATGCCCTTCCTATTTATAGTTGAAACACACGTTCTTCCATATCATACACTCTCCCAAGAGAGTCTTTCCACACTTACCACAGACTTGCTTTTTCTTAGGGTTTTAATTTTCAAAATTATCACTGTCGTTGTCCCTCTTTCTCTTATTGCTTCATCCTATTTTCTTGACTGTTCCATCTTACGATCCACCACCTTCAGCTTTCATTCTATTCACCTGCGCCTTCAACTCGTTCTGTTCTTCGGTCATCTCGTGTAACGCCCTTTCTGTCTTCCATAACTCCTCAAAGAGAAATAATGTACTCCGGAGTTCTTGAATTTTTGCAGATTCTTGATCTTTTTCTTTAACTTTAGTCTTACTCTTCGACTCCACCTTAGCTTCTTCGGACTCCGCCTCCTCATCTTCATTCAAATACATCTCGGGATAATCATCATAATCACTCTCCAGATTCACCATGGGTTCATCTTTTCCCTCCTCCTCAACTGACTCGCTCTGCGCTGGCACCTCGCTACTGGCACTGGTGCAACAGCCGCTAGCATCTTCGTAATCATTTCATCTTCTCCTGACATCCTACAATCAGTTTAACAACTTGATTAGTACTTCATTAGTACAAAATTCTCAAACTATTTGTCCACATATCTCACTATCGATACACTTTATCAATCCCTTACTTAGTACTCTAAATGAGTATTCTCTATCTCGCTTGTGGTTATAATCCTAAGGTTCCCCCCCCTCTTATGGTTTATAACCTACAGCTCTGGTCATTACCTTTTTGTTGGGCTGACTCATTATCACACTCTAATAACTGAGCCCTATTCACAACATCTAAATATAAACAAAGTTTGTGAGAAATGAGGTATTGACGTATATCGGGTTCAAACCTCTTATAAACATTCATGTCATTCGCTCCTCATTATCGACCAAATGGGATGTGAACCGGGAAAACTCAACAAATTTATCCTCGTATTGCGACACGGTCATATTGTTTTGCTCCAACTTGATGAATTCCACCTCCTTCATGTGACAAATACTTTTGGGAAAGTACTTGTCGTTGAACAACTCTTGGAACTTCTCCCAAGACATCTTGATTGCGTTAGGCTGGGTACGCTGTACAGATTCTCACCAATAATTTGCCTCTTCACGCAACATAAAGGTGGCGAAGGGAACCTTTTCCTCCTCTGAACATTCCAAGACATCAAATATCTTGGTGATTTGCTTTATCCACGTCTCCGCCTTAAGTGGTTCTGGCTTTCCCAAAAACTTCGGCTGTGACGCCCACAAAATAGGTATACAACACCCATTCTGAGTCTCCAGATACATGGTACAGAAACAACTACAACTTTATTAATATAATTGTCGTGCAAAGTACGACAACACATAAACTGTGAGTTTAAATACAAATATTTTCATCTAGACAATATCCACACTCAAATAAGTCCTCATTACAATTATTGATACACTATTTTACAAAATAGTGAGGACTACTAAGACAACTTCTAGAACCATCATTCCACACCCCGACTAGTACTCGCTACATTCTCGCCTCCTGAGAAGAAAAATGGAATAAAAAAGAAAAGGGTGAGCTCAACTAGCCCAGTAAAAAATATTATGACTAAGATAATATAGAACAAATTATCGTTAGTCTTCAACAGGAAAAATCTGATAGAATACAATAGATAACAAGTTTTAAATCAATATTCGCAGCGGAAATAATAATTCATAGAAGAATTACGTAGAGAATGAAATCTACTATTATCTATGAATTTAAAAGTACATCCTCAATATTGTATCCCTGTAACATCAATCAATATACATCTTAAGTCAAATATTCATCTTTGCACTATAGGCCAAAGATATTCATCAGTTGGTCATGTTCATCTCAACACCTGTTCATCTTTGCACTATGGGCCAAAGATATTCATCAAAAATTCATTCATCTTTGCACTACAGGCCAAAGATATTCAGTAATATCATCATTTAGGAGTGAGGAAGATGAAAAATATTTTAAAGAAAACGAATCCAGCGAAACAAAAGAACAAATATTAAGGATTCGTACTTTAAACAATCCGAGTTCAAAAATACTTCATAAATAATCATAGTGGAGTAAAATTCAAGAATGATCAAAACATGGATACAATCAAAGCTAGTATCCACAATAGATATTTTGGACAAAAAACAAAAATTTAATTTTCCTGTGAATAGTGTCGTATTCGTGAATAGTGTCATATACGTGAATAGTAACCCTGACACTAAAAGACAAGAATTTCACAAGAAAAATCTTACCAATACTCCGGCTTAATGATATTAGAAGAAATAATATTATTTTTTTAAAAAAATAACATTCCTTACCTCGAAAAGACAATACTTTTGACTGGAATACTGGATATAGTGCTGAAGGGAACTTGTACCGTATAACAACACTCAAAGTCTCAAAATACTCACAAGAATATGCTCGATAATATAGAGAGAGAAAGAGAGAAAACTTGTTTCTGGTGTGATTTTCAATTCTAACCTAAGCACCCTATTTATAGGAAAATGCTTAGAACACCAAAGTAGAAAATTTAATAAAATATTAATATATTTATATAAATTTCCTTAGCCCACTTTTTTTTTGGTCAAAAACACTAGCCACCAACCCACCAAAATCACAAAAAACGTTTTTGTTAATAAAATTATTTAAAACTCCAAAAATCAATTCAGACCCAATATACAGGAACTTCAATAATTCACAATAAATAGCCCTTTTATCAGACAAATTCAAATCTTATGTCCATTCCATAGGAAATTCAATTCTCTACAACTTTGTAAGTTTAAGTTTTTCCAAATTCCAAACTGAGATTGACCGAAATCCACATACGGACAATTTTACAGGCTATAATCAAATTTCAGTCAAGAAATGGGGTCCACAAACATGAAAAATATGTTTTAAATATTTTTAGTAACAAAAATACTCTTTCTCCTCATTTATTCATATATCCCACATTCATTGTAAAAATATCACCATTATTATATTATTAAAATATACTAATATATTTAAATGAATTATTTTATCGAAAAAGATAAAATATCAATTTTCAACAATTGTCACATTAAAAATTTTCTCCATCTATATCCACATAAAATGAATATTTTCCTTTTCATAACAATCAATAATTAATTAGTCATAAATAATATTACAGAATCACAATACTGACAACCAGACCATTCCCAGGAAAGAGGGGGCTTTCCAATAAGGATTTCTCTTTACCGGCGCACAATTAGATGACCAAACCTCTCCTTAGATAGAACTTTCTAGACATTGCCAATAATGCTATCTAATAATATTATTCAAATAATATGAATTATTGATTTGATAAAGGAAAATACTGTGCAGTGATAATTATTGAAACAACAATAATATAAAATATCAACGTAGCAATTATTGAATCAATAAAATAAAATATCAACGTAGCAATTATTGAAACAACAATAATATAAAATATCAACGTAGCAATTATTGAATCAATAAAATAAAATATCGAACAGTAATTACTATAACATTTATTGAGTAGTGTCTTCTTACGTAAGAATCAATAATTGGTGCAATACCGTGTGCTACGTTGTTTTAACTACCAGGTATTCTAACATTATTAACGGTAACAACTACGCCATTTTTTATAAACAACTTATACTTGTCGTTTTCTTCATCCAATCGCTTTCTGTTATGGGGCCCACACAAGGCTGCGCCGTCGTACGAATATTCCCCGACAGTAAGAATATTCCACGACCAAACGAATATTCCCCGACAACAATGAATATTTTATAACTACTTGCTTATTTGAAATATTTGAGCATTTTACCCATAACTAACCACATTAATCAAATCAACCCTTACTATTTCAAAATAATAAATAGAGGAAATTCAATTTTATTTATAATAAGTTGGGGTCTTACAACCTCCCCTCCTTATGAAATTTCGTCCTTGAAAATGACGTAAGTACCTGGTGTTTCGAAAAGGTGAGGATACCTTGCCTTCATTTCCGTTTCCAACTCCCAGGTCATTTCCTCAATGGCATGGTTTCTCCACAAAACTTTAACTTGTGGTATGACCTTTGTGCGTAGGACATGCTCCTTCCTATCCAAGATCTTGATAGGTACCTCCTCGTACGTTAAATCTTCAGCTATTTTGTCTGGTTCAAACTCAATAACGTGGTTTGGGTCTTTCACATATTTATGAAGCACAGATATGTGAAAAACATTATAAACACGAGACATACTTGGAGGTAACGCAAGTCTATAGGCCACATTTCCTACTCGGTCAAGAATTTGAAATGGACCAATAAATCATAGATTGAGCTTTCCTCTTTTCCCGAATCTTGTAACTCCCTTCCATGGAGCAACACACAACAATACATGATCCCCAATACAAAATTTCTCATCCTTTCGATGAAGATCCTTATAACTCTTTTGTCGATCCAGTGCTGTTTGTATATGTTGTCAAATCATTTGGATCTTTTCTGTAGTAATACGTACCAACTCTGGTCCCAACAATGTTGCTTCACCCACCTCATCCCAACATACTGGAGAGCGACACTTCCGTCCATATAATGCTTTGAATGGAGCCACACCTATACTTACCTGATAACTGTTGTTGTAGGAGAATTCCACCAATGGAAAATACTTATCCTAACTCCCTTTGAAGTCTAGGACACAGAGTCTTAATAGATCTTCAAGAGTTTGAATAGTCCTCTCTGATTGTCCGTCCATTTGAGGATGGTATGCCGAACTGAATCGTAAATTCGTGCCCATAGCTTTTTGCAAGCTAACCCAAAATCTTGAAGTGAATCTTGGGTCACGATCCGAAACTATGGATATTGGCAAGCCATGCAATCTCATAATCTCATTTACATACATACGAACAAGACGCTCAAGGGGATATGTCTCCCGTATCGGCAAGAAATGAGCAGACTTGGTTAGTGTATCAACAATAACCCAAATAGTATTTATGCCTTGAGAAACCGTGGGAAAAACCGTAACGAAATCCATGGTAATATGTTCCCACTTCCATTTCGGAATATCAAGTGGTTGCAATAGACCCTTAGGCACTTGATGCTCCGCCTTTACACGTTGACAAGTTAAACACCTCAAGATAAACTTTGCAATCTCTCTCTTCATATTGTTCCACCAAAATGTATGTCGAAGATCACGATACATTTTGGTACTTCCAGGATTGATTGCAAATGGTGTATTGTGTGCCTCCATCCTAATCTTATACTTCAAATTAGAGTCGTTAGGAACACAAAGTCTGGAGTTGACTCGAAGTATTCCTTCTTCATCGATTCTTGACTCTAAGATAACACCTTCTTATACTTTCTTCTTCATACGCATCAGCTCCGGGTCTGTGGCTTGAGCAACTTTAACTTCATCGATTAAAGCTAGTTCTATGCGTTTACTTGACATCATCGTATGGGTCCCCGGAGTCTTGAATTCTATTTTCATCTTTTGTAAATCACACAAAATGGGCCTTTGCATTGACAACATCGCACTCGTTCCCGCATATGATCTTCGACTCAACACGTTAGCTACCACGTTCTCTTTTCCAGGATGGTATTGAATGGTGTGGTCATAGTCTTTCAACAGTTCGAGCCAACTTCGTTGCCGCATGTTGAGTTCCTTTTGGGTTAAGAAATATTTGAGGCTTTTATGGTCAGAATATATCTCCACTTTCTCCCCATATAGATAGTGTCTCCAGATCTTTAGCGCAAAAATGACTGCTGCCAACTCTAGATCATGAGTAGGATAATTCCTCTCATATTCTTTAAGTTGTCGCGAGGCATAGGCTATGACTTTCCTATGTTGCATGAGAACACATCCTAACCCTTTGCCCAAAGCATCGCTGTAGATAACAAATCCATCCGAATCAGATGGTATTGTCAGAACAGGTGCCAAAATGAGTCTCCTCTTAAGCTCTTGAAAACTCTTCTCGCATTCCTTGCTCCATACAAATTTTGTATCCTTCCGAGTCAGCTGAGTTAACAAAGTAGCGATTCGAGAAAATCCTTCCACGAATCTCCGATAATAACCAGCTAAACCCAAAAAGCTACGTACTTCGGTCACCGACTTCGATTGCTCCCAACTTTGTATTTCTTCAATCTTCGCTGGGTCAACAGATACTCCATGTTTTGACAGCACGTGCCCAAGGAATGCTACTTCCTCAAGCCAGAACTCACATTTCTTCAACTTGGCATATAGCTTATTTTCACGAAGTCTTTGGAGTACCAACTTCAAATGGTGTTCATGATCTTCATAACTTTTGGAATATATGAGGATGTCATCAATAAAGACAACAACGAACTGATTCAAATATTCTTTAAATACTCGATTCATAATATCCATGAAAGCCGCAGGAGCATTAGTCAATCCAAAAGAAATGACTAGGAATTCAAAATGGTCGTAGCGAGTTCTGAAGGCAGTGTTTGGAATATCCTCAGTTCAAATCTTCAACTGATGATATCCAGAACGAATATCGATCTTTGAGAAGAATTGTGCTCCTTTCAACTGGTCAAACAGGTCATCAATGCGAGGTAGCAGATACCTATTCTTGATAGTGACATGGTTCAATTCCCGGTAGTCAATACAAAGTCTCATACTCCCGTCTTTCTTCTTTACAAATAAAACAGGAGCACCCCAAGGAGATGTACTAGGACGAATGAAACCGATGTCCAACAACTCCTGTAGTTTGACCTTTAACTCCTGAAGTTCAATAGGAGTCATTCAATATGGGGTTTTAGAAATGGGCTTTGTACTAGGTTCAAGATCAATAAAGAATTCAACTTTATGTTCTGGGGGTAGACCGGGATGTTCTTCAGGAAATACGTCAGGAAAGTCACTAACAACGAGAATATTATTCAAATCTGACATGTCTTTATTCAAATCCATAACATGGGCTAAGAAAGCTTGACATCCATTTTTTAATAAACGAATGGCTTTATGGCTTGATATAACAGTGATTGATTTTAGTGGTTTAGTTGCTTGAATTCGAATAACAAGTTGATTAGGAATATAAAAACTAACAACCTTACGAAAACAATCAATTTTGGCATGATGAGTAGTTAACCAATCAATCCCTAAAATCACATCAAAAGCAAGTATCTTTAAAGAGATAAGATCAAAAGGTAATGTGATGGTGCCAACTTGGATCAAACAAGATTTATAAACAGTGGATGTGATGAAAGTTTCTCCTAACGGAGTCTCCACAGATAAGTCAAAGTCTAATTTCTCCGGAGTCAAGTTTAAACGTTGAGCACAAGCAGGAGAGATAAATGAATGGGTAGCACCGGTATCTAGTAATGTATAAACTTCACAAGAATTTATGATTAGCTTACCCGTGATCACCTCGTTTGGGTTCCTTGCATTTTGACCAGTCACAACAAACGCTCTTCTAGGAACCGTTGACTTTGACTTTTATGGGACAGCCTTTTGAGTCACCATCCCCGCTGGACTTGGTTTCGCTACTGTACAATCTCGAGCGATATGTTCTTCCTTTCCATAATTATAGCATACCTTGAACTATTGTGGATAGTTTGGGCTGATATGTCCCTCTTTTCCGCATTTATAGCATACGACCGGTGGTCGTTTTCCTCCCTAGAACCGATTCTTTGTCTTTGGTGCCGACGTCTTCACATTGTCATTGTTGAATCTCCTCTTTTTAAAATCTCCCCCCGACTCGCTTCTTCTATTTTCATGGCCATGATTACCACCTGAGTGGTTACCACTTTTGTCCGTATTTTTCTTTCTCCTCTGATTATCGTTGTCGATGATTGCTTGTCACCCAGATGATCCTGGTTGTGGTCCCTCGGTTGAACGTACTCGTTATCTCGCTCTAATAATTGAGCCCTGTTGACAACATCTGAATAGAGAGAAAGTTTATGAGAAATGAGATATTGACGTATGTCGGGTATCAAACCTCTCAGAAACATCCGCGTCATACGTTCCTCATTCTCCACCAAATGAGGTGCAAACCTGGATAACTCTGCAAACTTTACCTCAAACTGGAACACCGTCATGTTGTTTTGTTCTAGTCTAATAAACTCCACTTCCTTCATATGATGAATACTTTCAGGAAAGTACTTGTCATTGAACAGTTTCTGAAACGTCTCCCAAGACATGCTGAGTGCGGCTGGATGGGTATGCTTCACAGATTCCCACCAGTAATCTGCCTCATTTCAAAACATAAAGGTGGCGAATGGAACCTTCAGTTCCTCCGTACATCCCAAGACATTAAATAACTTGGTAATTTGCTTGACCCACGTTTCTACCTTAATCGGATCCGGCTTTCCTCAGAATTCTGGTGGTCCCAACTCTTTGAACTGCTTGGCTGTGACAAACCGTACGTTGTTATCATTTCCACCTATATTTTGTACATGAGTCTCCCTCGTCTGATTTTGCATGAACTGCAAAAATCTTCTAAACATCCCGTCATTCATCGTCTGCTCAGTGGTGTTGTTTACAGGAGGAACATTGCCGGCCTGCTGCACGTTCTCCTCATTGGTGAGTAAAGGTGTCTCCACGGTCTCATTTACTCCATTGTTAATATTCTCAGTCGCCATTCTCAAATACTGCCATAAAATAAGGGTTAATTAAAGAAATTAACATATCACATAATATCCCTATATACTGACCAACCAACAAATAAGCTTAGGTAGGACACACTTCCGAAGGATTTACTCGTCTCTCCCCTCCTAGTTCTATTCCCCGATCTCCGCCAGAGATCATATCCCTAAGCTCTGATACCAACTGTGATGCCCCCAAAATAGGTATACAACACCCATTCCGAGTCATGAGATACATGGTGCGTAAACAACTACAACTTTATTAATACAATTGTCGTGCAAAATACGACAACACATAAACTGTGAGTTTAAATACAAATATTGTCATCTAGACAATATCCACACTCAAATAAGTCCTCATTACAATTATTGATACACTATTTTACAAAATAGTGAGGACTACCAAGACAACTTCTAGAACCATCATTCCACACCCCGACTAGTACTCGCTACATTCTCGCCTCCTAAGAAGAAAAATGGAACAAAAAAGAAAAGTTTGAGCTCAACTAGCCCAGTAAAGAATATAATGACTAAGATAATATAGATCAAATTATCGTTAGTCTTCAACAGGGAAAAATCTGATAAAATACAATAGATAACAAGTTTTTAATCAATATTCGCAGCGAAAATAATAATTCATAGAAGAGTTACGTAGAGAATGAAATCTACTATTATCTATGAATTTAAAAGTCCATCATCAATATTTTATCCCTATAACATCAATCAATATACATCTTAAGTTAAATATTCATCTTTGCACTACAGGCCAAAGATATTCATCAGTTGGTCATGTTCATCTCAACACTTGTTCATCTTTGCACTACGGGCCAAAGATATTCATTAGAAATTCATTCATCTTTGTACTACAGGCCAAAGATATTCAGTAATATCATCATTTAGGACTGAGGATGATGAAAAATATTTTAAAGAAAATGAATCCAGTGAAACAAAAGAACAAATATTAAGGATTCGTACTTTAAACAATCCGAGTTCAAAAATACTTCATAAATAATCATAGTGGAGTAAAATTCAAGAATGATCAAAACATGGATACAATAAAAGCTAGAATCCATAATAGATATTTTGGACAAAAAATGAAAATTTAATTTTTCTGTGAATAGTGTCGTACTCGTGAATAGTGCCGTATACGTGAATAGTGCCGTATACGTGACATTATCCTTAGCCTTAGCAGAATAAATTATCATTAGCCTTCAACAGTATAACAACTGATATAATAGACAAGAAGTTTTAGATCAACAATTGTAGCGGAATAAGCAATCCATTAGAAGAGTTAAGTAGAGAATAAAATCTACTATCTTTCATGATTTAAAAAGTTTTTCAACAATTTTATCGCTGAGACTCAGCTTAATAAATAAAATCGAATCATCCCTGCACCACGGCCAAGGATATTCATGTAATCATCAATGGTAATGATTATACCGAATAATCCCTGGTCATAATCATAACAACAACTGTCCATCAATGAACTACAGGCCAATGAGGACTTTTACCACATCATTCGTCACATTACTATTCCATGATTATACCAAATAATCCTCGGTCATAATCATACCAAGTCCATCTATGCACGTAAGCCAAAGATGACTTTAATCACAATATAAACATGAGGATGATGACAATGACATAATAATTCAATAAAACAAGTTCAAGGATAAATTTTAAATATTTATAATTTAATTTATCCAGAAATCAATAACGTCTAAATTGTCAACATGATACTGCTTTGTAGAGTAAAATTCAAGAATAATATTCATGTTCCAAAAATAATTTGGACATAAAAGAAATATATTTTTGGGTGAATAATACCCCGTTAATAGTACTTCGGGAATAGTACCCCGTGAATAGTACCCCGACATGAAAAGTGTCCCGAATATCCGAGTGAATGATACTAGAGTGAATAGTAATCGGGTGAATAGTACTCTGACACGAAAAGTGCCCCAAATACTAGAGTGAATAGTAACTGGGTGAATAGTAACCCATGAATAGCAACTCGTAAAAGAAAAATAACAAAGAAAATGATATTCCATGACGAGTACAAAGAAATGATATCTCATACGAGTATAAAAGAATATACGAAACTGCAAATGGATTTTCATCCGCCATGCGGTAATCCACGTAGACAGATCATTTCCACAATTTAATAAAGAATGAATACGAAGGGTCATTCACCATGCATGCGGTAGTCCGCGTAGACAGGTTACTCTAACAGAATAATAAGGAATGGAATTTGAAGCTTGAAGACCATGGGCATGGACCCTTCTTCCTGACTTCGTACAACCTCTAATCCATGTCATTACGTAATTCTCGACACAAGCGGTCCAAAGAAGGTCACATATACCTCGTTCGGATGCTCAGATTGAAGTTCTGCACGTTCGACCGGACATTACAAAGGCACTGCAGTGCACGATTTTGAGAAGACGGGACCCATGAAGCGGGGACACCTCGACCAAACATTGGTGTAACTACGGTACTGTGCCGGGTACACTCATGGCCATCGATCTATAAATATAGACCTTGAATTGTTGACCATTTGAGGAGAGAGAAGAGAGAAAGGCAAGGAAGTCCTGTCCAATTTACTCTGTACACACCCATATTGAGTGTTTCCTCATCTCTAAATATCTGTTAGCTCACATATAGTTATATTTTATCCGACGGGAGCTGAGTGTTTATCCATATAGAGTCATAGAAGTCTACATTGGCAGCCCACTGTAAGCCTTCTCACATTCTATAAAGCCTTTTTCTCATATTAGCACACACTGTTATACACATTAAGAGTCGTGTTGTGTGCGTTTGCGGACTTCATCCGTGGTTTTCATTTTTGTCTCGTATATATATACTTATATATGTATATATTTCATATATGGACTAACATTATCGAAGTTATGCCTCGATTGAGCTTTGAACTTATGTCCGGAGCGCTTACTTGCTTATATATATATATATATATATATATATATATATATACTTATATATATAATTGTTGTCGGACATATCTGATGAGCCTGGATTTTATATAAGAGCATTTACGCTTTTATATATATATATATAAATATATATACTTATATATATAATTGTTTGGACATATCCAATGAGCCCGGATTTTACATCCATGCATTTATTACTTATATATATATATATATATATATATATATATATATATATTTACATTTCATCAAGCACGGAGTTTACTTGTGGCCATTTATAGCTTTATTTACATTTCGTTCTACTTGAGTTTACTTTCGTGGCGGTTGATCGCTTTTATACTTTATTTTTATTTACATTTCGTCCTGCACTTGGAGTTTACTTGTGAGTTGATCGCTTTTACTGACTTTTATTTACATTTTGTCCCACCTGAGTATACTTCGTGGTGGTTGATCAAGTCTGTATATATATATATATATATATATATATATATATATATATTTATAACTTATATATATAATCGCCATCGCTTTCCATACAAACTGCAGATATCGTGTGAGCCTAAAAATCATGTGATCATAGATTGATTGGGCCATGAATCTAGATTGATGCCCATAATGGACCTTTTTCGAGGTTGTGGCGACTTGTACATTATTTTCTGATTGTTCGAATTTCCTTGGATGGTCATCATCCCCATGAGGAGTTTGGCATCACAGATATTATTTTCTCGAAGATGCTTCGCATCTCGAAAATAAAAGCAAACAAGCCGAACATTTAATAATAAAATGGAAGTATCAAAGGCCTCAATTACTATTGAGCACAGGGTTTGAAAAACCTCTTTTTATAAAACTTCATTGCTATATCTTGTTTAAAACTGAATTTTCCTATAAATTCAAACCCTTTGTATATAGGTGCGAACGAGACGTAGCACTACTTCCAAAAAATTGCACATTGATCCACACACACACACACACACATTTGTATAACATTTTCTTTGAAAAGTGGCGATCACCGTGGCAACACGGATGTCGGGGGGTGCCTAACACCTTCCCTCCGCATAATCAAGCCCCCAGACCTAAATGAATCTCGGTTTCACAGACCCATTTAGTAGTGCCACATCACTGGGTCAATCTGCAAACCTTTTTCGGTTGCGTTGGTGCAACCAGTTAAATACACCAACTGGCGACTCTGCTGGGGACTCCAGTAAGAGAGCTTAAACCGCTATTACAAGCTTTTCAAAACTGTTCTATGCTTGTGTGTGAATGTTGCATTTACATTTATGATGAATGTGTACGAATGCATTTTACTTACTTCACTATACTATATCTATATGTGATATTAGTGCTTCACACATGTCATCATTTTCATAAATGGTGAGACACGTTGTATGTGAATGTATGTTGTGTGGTTCCTCCATTAGGAGGCTATCCTGTCGATGTTTGATTACTGGACTCGTAGGAAGAATAATTCCAATAGGGCTCAGGAAAGGCACCACACAGATTCGCTCCAGTTGAAAGACCAGATTAACTTCCCGTCAAGTAGATTGCGATGATCTGGGAACCTTTATGCCAAAAAGTAGCAAGAGAAACCCTAAGATACGTCAACCTCTGATAAACCAAACGCGGAGGAAAGTCTCTTCATGCTTTCCATTTTCAATTACTTGTAAAAGCATTTACTTGTAATTTTATCCCATGCTCATCTTTATGTAATGGAAAATATGAAGATTATCTGTGCATACATGTTATCAATTAACACCCAGTTTTGCAGGACAATATTCCTAAAACATACATGTTATGATAACATTTACATTACCCTATGACTAAACTACATAAGTCTTTTGTAAGGAAATCATTGGGCCTGTTACCTGCTCAAAATCCAAAAAGGCCACGAGCCTACAGCCAATCATGTCTTCGTCTGACCAGTCTAATCCAGTTTCTCGTGAAGAATTTGACGGATTAAGTCAGCAAATCACAAATTTGGTTGTCTTGCTTAAAGAATTGCATCAGTCCACTCAGAGTACAAAGATTCCTTCACATACAGAATCCTATACACAAGGAGGAACACAAGGTCTAGATAAAACAAATCTAGAACTTCCGTTGGATACGACCAACAAAGACCCTGAAAACAACCATCTCAAAGGAGATCCAGACACCGGTGATATCAGGAAGAAAGTACTCCAAATGGAGAAAACTATCCGTGTTCTCAAAGGGATTGGAACACATGAAAGTGTTTCATATACTGACCTTTGCATCTTCCCTGGTGTTCATTATCCAGAGAAATTCAAAACCCCTAATTTTAAAAAGTATGACGGATTAGGGGATCCTTATACACATTTAAAAGTGTTCGTTGGAGAACTTGGGTCTTACGTGGAAAATGAAAATCTTAGATTGCAGCTGTTTCAGAAAAGTCTGACTGGAGAAGCCCGTTCACGGTATACCAGATTAAACAACTCAAAGATCCATAGCTGGGAAGAGCTGGCTCACGCCTTCCTCACTCAATACAGTTTTCAATCTCAGATGGCTCCTGACCGGTACCAAATTACCAAGGTCAAGAAATAGTCTAATGAGTCTTTCAGAGAGTATGCTCAAAGGTGGAGGCGCCTTGCTACTCAAGTTATTCCTTCTATGACGGAATTAGAAATGGTCATGACATTCATAGATATACAGGAAGCTCCTTTCTATGAAAGAGTTTTAGCTGGTATTGGCAAACCATTTTCTAAAATGATCAAACACGGAGAAATGGATAAGATGGGATTGAAATCCGGTAAGATTCAAGACTTAGCCGCTCTTAAAGCAGTTATTGAGCACATCCAATCCGGATCTTATGGAAACAACCCCCGGAGGGTCCATAAAAAGATAGAGGAGGATGTTTCCTTGATACTACAAGGTCAAAAAGGCCATCAAAGCGTTCCTATACAGAGGAGAAACTACTCCCCTTTTCAAGCACAATCTTCAAACCCTCCATTGCCTAAGAGTGGAGAAGTAAAGCGCCCTCGAACGTTCACACCCTTAGGGGACTCGCTCGAGAATATTCTTTCTCTTCTGACTACTCAGAAGAAAATTACACATCTTCTTCCGCCAGCTAACCCTAATGGGAGGGGTTTTAATGCTACTCTGAAATGTGCTTATCATGCCAGGGCACCTGGACATGGTACTCAAGATTGTTGGGCCTTAAAACACAAGATCCAAGATTTAATAGACAACGGTGAAATCGTGGTCACCAAACCAGATCAACCTCATGTATAAGACAACCCTCTTCCTCAACACAAAGAAGAAGAGGTCAACATGATCAGTTGGAGCACTGGACATAGTTCCAATTCTAATGGTGAATCATCCCAAACCCTCAAAGACGGTGTTGACAGATGGGATTATGCAAAGTTCTAGTTTACTATGGAATGAAAGATGAAAGCTCTTTCCAAACAAATTGAGCAATTGGCATCAAGTCACACACCAATTAATCAGGAAGGAGCATGCCTATCTCCTTCCTTTTGTTATGAATGCTCCATCACCACCTTCATAAAGCGAAGCTATTGAGGATAAGGTTACGAAGAGAGCCAATGATAAAGCCCATCAGGATTTTGCCAATCAAAGGGAATTTACCTATCTTGGCCAATCTATGGAGGAGATATTGCAAATGTTGATCAATGAAGGACGAATTACCTTCCTTCTGCCTCCAATCAATCCCCGCTCAGGGTGGTTCAATTCTAATGAAGTGTGTCAATATCAATCACATTCTCGCGGTCACAGCACAGAAGAATGTTGGGCACTCCGCCATCTCATTCAGAATCTTATTGATAGCGGTGTCCTGCAACTAGCAGATGATTACACTGTACAAATCAAAGGTGGGAATGAATGTCCTACCAAATGGAACGGATCAATAGCAGTTATATCCGAAGTGGATGATGATACTATCAAAGTATTTCTCATATAACCAATTCAACTCAAAGGAGCTGACAATCCTTTGAAAGTGGCCACACCAGAGATAATTTCTTTACCATTTAGACCACAATATCCTGTTGTCAGCTTACACAAAGTTCCATGGAATAATGGAGAAGTTGAAGGATCCACGTCTCATACTACTGCTACAGTGTTGAAGGAAAATCCATTGTATCTTCCTCAATGGGTTATGAAACCTACTTGCGAAGCAAAGGGGAAGATTCTTATGGAGAAGATTGAAAAATTCCTCCACACAATGGGCCACAATGAAGGTGCCAGGCCATGTTGATACAATCTCCAGTAAAGGTGCCAGGCCATGTTGTGGCCATGCTGTTTCCTAAACCTGTGTCAATCAAAGCTAAGGAGGTGCTGATTCCTGATCCCGAAGTGGAAAAAAAGGAACAGAAACGTAAACATGACATTACCTTGATGATGGAAGGCATACGCGTCATTGTTCTTGATGAACATACAAACAGATACACCCTAGACGATGATTGCCCAGATGTCATGGTTATCATTCGGGAGAAGGAGGATAATGACAATCCTTCCATCACAGCAGTCCATCAAGACTTTGCCCTCGACAATTAGAGCAACACTCCATGCATTGGTCGACGAGGGTAAAATGGGCAGAAAAACCCCTCTGCCCTGTAGATAACTTTAATCGCTTTCTTTTCTTTATAGTACTAGCAGTTATTTTATCAAGTACATACTAACACTTTTGTATGATCGAACAATTGCATATATTAAGTGAAAGCATATTTTGTTTCAGGACTCTGAATTTAGATGTGCATGTACTTGTTGATGAGGTGCCTTCTATCCACAAGGGTTGTAACTTTGATGCAAAGTTGGACTCAGACTTGATGGATATACAAGAGGACATTGAGACACCTCAGGAGATTAAGGAATGGGTCACAGACAAACCCAAACCCAATCTTGATCAAACCACTTATTTCAATCTTGGAACCTTAGACAAACCTAAGCTAATCCAAATTGGTTCAGACCTTACCACAAATGAACGGAATGACATGGTTGCACTATTAACCCAATTCCAGGATGTGTTTACATGGTCTCATGAAGACATGTTGGGTTTGTCCACTTACATTGTTCTTCATCGCCTTCCCATTAAAGAAGGATTCAAGCCATTTAGGCAAAAACTCAGGCGATTGAAACCTGAATGGAGTTTAAAAGTTAAAGAAGAAATTGTGAAACAATTTCAAGCTGGCATTATCATGGTGTCTACATATCCGGAGTGGATATCTAACATTGTTCCTGTGCCTAAACCAAGAGGAAAGGTGCTAGTCTGCGTGGATTATCGGGATTTGAACAAAGCTTGCCTTAAAGATAGCTTTTCCGTGCCCTTTATCCATATTCTTATTGACAAGACTGCTCAATATGACATGTACTTCTTTGCTAATTTCTTTGTGAGGTACCATCAAATTATGGTCGCTGAGGAGGACTGTGAGAAAACTGCTTTCATAACGCCTTGGGGAACTTTTTGCTACAGACGGTTGTCATTCGGCCTCATAAATGTCGGGGCAACTTATCATCGAGCTATGATGGCTCTTTTCCACGATTTAATGCACAAGGAGATAGAGATCTATGTGGATGACATCATTGTCAAATCCCAAAAGGAGGATGACCACTTAGACCATCTCAGAAAGCTTTTCAACAGGTTGCGTACGTACAACTTAAAGTTGAATCCAGCCAAGTACGCCTTTGGTGTTAATTCAGGCAAGTTGCTAGGCTTCCTAGTCAGCGACAAAGGGATTGAACTGGATCCTACCAAAATCTAGGCCATCAAGGAAATGCCCATTCCTCAGACAGAGAAGGAAATACAGGAATTTTTGGGAAGAATCAACTTCATTAGCAGGTTCATTTCTCAACTCACAGCAACTTATGAGCCAATCTTCAAACTGTTAAGGAAGAACTCCTCCATGAAATGGAACGATGAGTGTCAGAAAGCCTTCCTTACCATTAAAGATCAACTGATTAACGCTCCTATTTTGGCACCACCCAGGGATGATGTGCCCCTATTCATGTACCTGTCCATAAATGACAATGCCATGGGCTGTATGCTGGGGCAAAAAGATGATAGAGGCCAAGAACGAGCTATCTATTACCTTAGCAAAAGATTCAGCATCAGCGAACACAAGTACACTCTAATTGAGAAGACTTGTTGTGCTTTAGCATGGGCTTCCATGAGGTTACAACATTACCTCCATGGTCACACAACCCATCTCATATCCCGCGTGGATCCTCTCAAGTATGTGTTCAGTAAGCCCATACTGAATTATCGACTGTACTGATGGCAGTTGATCCTACAACAATTTGACATCGTCTACGTGACGCAAAAGTCTGTCAAAGGTCAAGGAATTGCGGATCAAATGGTTGCCGCACCTGCAAGGGACTACAAACCTTTGGAAACATACTTCCCCGATGAAGGGGTAATGACAGTTCAGCAACAACATCAGTACGATACATTCCGTACATGGAAAATGTATTTTAATGGAGCTGTCAACGCAGATGGTTCTGGAGCTGGAGCAGTTCTACTGTCCGGTATGGGGGAGCAGTATCCCGTGGCCGTCAAATTACAATTTGTCAAAGACTAACAACACAAACTAAGTATGAAGGTCATGATCGAGGGCTAAAACTTGCAGATTCAATGGGCGTCGGTTAACTCGTCTTTGGGGATTCCGAATTGGTAATCAGACAATCCATAGGAATCTATCAAACCAAAGAATTACATTTACTTCCTTACCATCGGCAAGTTCTATAGATGGCTTTGGAGTTCAAAGAAATCTCCTTTCTACACATTCCTCGCAATAGGAATGATTTTACATATGCATTAGCAACGTTGGCCTCCTTGGTTCACATACCTAACAAGGAAAACATGCTGAGCATCACATTTGCTCTGCAAAAAGCCCCAGTCTATGGGAACTATGTTGGAGAAGTATCGGATGAACTACCTCCCATCCACAACCCTTGGTATCAACACATTAAGGAGTATCTGCGAGATGGATCTACACCCGCTGAGGCGAGCCTAACTGAGAAGAGGAAGATTCATTGACTTGCTATGAAATCCTACTTGAGCGGAGATGCACTCTACAAATGAGATGCAGGATTAGGTCTCCTCAGATGTCTAGATAAAGACCAAGCTCAGAGACTCATAGATGAGATCCATGGTGGTGTACGTGGCCCTTACATGAGCGGACCCCTACTTGTCAAGAAGATCCTCAGAACATGGCATTATTGGCTTACACTCAAAGCTGACTATGATGATCACGTCAAGAGGTGATATCAATGCCAGATTCATGGAAATTCCATCTAAGCCCCTCCAAGGGAACTCCACAATATGAGTTCGCCATGGCCCTTCTCAATGTGGGGAATGGACGTGATCGGGCCCATCGAGCCCAAAGCCAGTAATGGACATCGATTCATATTCACCATGATCGACTACTTCACCAAATCGGTAGAAGGAGCATCCTTCCCCAGGGTTACTAAAGAAGTTATCATTGCTTTCATCAGAAACAATGCTATTTGTCGATATGGACAACCAGAGGTTATTGTGTTAGACAATGCTAAGAACCTCAACAATAAAATGTTGGAAGAGTTATACAGAAAATTCCACATCAAACACCTTAACTCCGTCATCTACCATCCAAAGATGAATGGTGATGTTGAAGCGGCTAATAAAAACATCAAAAAGATCATGTAGAAAATGTTCGCCAATCACAAAGGATGGCTTGACCTCTTGCCTCTGACTTTATTAGCTTATAAAACTTCTATGCGTACTTCCACTGGGGCAACCCCCTACTCATTAGCCTATGGGATGAAAGCAGTGCTCCCCATAGAGGTGGAAATGGAATCCCTCCGAGTGTTGATGGATGCTCAGTTGGATGAAGACCAATGGGTACAAGACAGGTATCACCAATTATCTCTAATAGACAAAAGGCGAACCACAGCTATCTTCCATGGTCAATTATATCAGCAAAGGATCGCATAATCCTACAAAAGAAAAGTCCGGCTACGGCAGTTTAAACAACATGACTTGGTTTTGAAGAAGATCATTGACAACCAAGATCAGTCTAAAGGAAAATTTGCTCCTAACTGGGAAGGCCCATTTGTTGTCAAGGAGGTATTGACAGGAGGTGCTCTCAGATTGCAGGAAATGGATTGCGATGAATTTCCACAGCTTATCAACTCGAACACCATGAAACGGTACTATGTCTGAAGTTACCATCAAACAAACATCCTGGTTTTGATCAAATCACCAGTCATTCCGGTTTTGAACCCTCTCCTTTTCACATACTCTTCTGCCCCTTAGGGAAACATACACTTCAAACCAGCAGCCTGGTGTCACTTTATTTCAAACCTTTCATACAATTTTGGTTATCCTGAAGACGGGATTGAACCTTTCACACTTGCAGTTTATCCTGAAGACGGGATTAAACTTTTTCACACTAGCAGTTTATCCTGAAGACGGGATTAAACTTTTTCACACTTGCAGTTTATCCTGAAGATGGGATCAAACTTTTTTCCACACCTGCAGTTTATCCCCGTTATGGGATCAAACTTTCTTCTCCCCACAGTTAGCCTGCATATGGGATTTACATTTCTCTTTAGTTGAGATTCATCCTGGGGGGTGAACTACGTCGACCTGATCTCCTTGATACCTGTGGGTACATAGGCAACCATATTCTATATGGCCCGGTTGCAATAAACAATAAAAAAACAACAAAAATATTTCTGCCCTTTCTCAACGAAAAACAACAAAAACAATTCTACACCCATCTGCCTTTCACATTCAGCATTAAACCTCTTACACCAGGTTCAAACTACGCAGACTTGATCTCCTCTTTAATAGGAGTACGTAGGCAGCCATTTATGGTTCAGTCTAACCCCTACCAGAACAAAAATACTTGTCACACAGTACTGGGATCAACCTTCAAATTTACCACATTTCATCGGTTTCAGGTCAAAGGGATGGAATTACCCAACCTCTTCTCACAGATAGAAGATTCGGTGACCATCTAAGATGCGATCGTGCTTCAAAGAGCAATACCAACCCATAAGAGATGGAATTAACTAGGCTTCTCAAAAATAGAAGTACTGGCGACCATCTATGGTGCGGTCAATCTCAGAGAGGAAAAACCACCCTCCTCTCTATTTTTCCATACAGATACCAGTCCCAAGACACCAAAGATAGTAGGGATATACAGAAATCAATGATCCATTCTGAGAGATCTTGCGACGTCTCAATGTCCACCTATCAAGGATAAGTTTAGAACGCATCAAGATCACAAGGCCCTGGAGAAACAGGAAAATATCAAGCAAGTATCAAGCCATAACTAAAAGGGAAGTGAATCAAATTATATTTCCCTGTCATACATAATACTGTTTGATATATACATCTGTGATGTGCATGACAAAATGGCTAAACTATTCTGTGTAGGAAAATACAAAGCTATCTACAAATCTGTGTGTATGCGGACTATCAGATCTATCATGGCATCCCTTTCTGAAGACGGAGGTAGCGCTGTAAGCTCCTGCCCAAGGGTATCTACACAAGCTAGCATGTCAGAGGCTAACTGCATGGTGGCATAATGCTCATCAATGTAAGCACTCATGTTGGCAAGACCGATCATCATCCGATCTAATCAAGTCTTTCTCAGAATGGCCACATCCCTAGCAGATAAGGCGACATCCCGATCCACAATTAATGCATCCCTGGCTGATCTAGCCTCATCCCTCTCCAACAGAGCGGCGTCTCTCTCATCAAAAGTTGTCAACATCGCGGCCCTAGCCTGATCTCTATCATAGGTCATCAGATGTAAGCTCTGCTTCAAATGATGTGCTGAATACTGAGTAACAGTGGCACTCGGGGTGGGAGAATCCATCACAAATGCTGGCAGGCCAGTACTCAAGTCATCGATGGGAATATCAGCCTCCTCTTTAGGCTCCTCATCGTCATAATCAGTCTCCTGCACTGTGGATACTACCGCAGCCGATGCAGTCTCTGTCTCCATCCATGCAAAATACTCTGCAGAACAACTCGGATGACTAACAGAAAATCCAGCCAGCTCTCGCTAATCCCAACAGGCATACAACCTGGATCTGTCCTCTGCTAATAAACGGTGTAAAGCGAAGCACTGATTCACTGCCCCCTCATAAGGGTGAAAATCGTGAAACTGGTCATACTGACACATCACGACCAGTGGGCGGTAAGTAATCATGCCCCTCAATCCAGCTAGAGGGAGATAATCTATACTCGGAGCATGAGTAATGAAGCAGTAGGGTGAGCTAAGCCCTGAACATGGCAATATAACAAATGGATCTCGTAATCCTCGCTGTAAAAGTGACCAAGATGCAAAGATTCAGACAAATTCAAGCAGTGAAAAAGAGTATGACATGGCTATATCATGGATGAAACAAAACCCCTGCCGTCTAAGTGTGCCAATCGGTCTCAAGTGTGACATAAACTACACATACAGTATGACCGAGCTACCTGTGAACACTCATGTCGGATAAGTGTAGCAGTATGTAGCTGACCTCAGAGTCTCTGCAATGATCATTGGTATAATGGTATGACCCTCCCTAAGAGCGCTCACTGCCATAATGACACCGATATCCAACTCATCCATGTCATGCGATATGAAGACGTGTGACAATATGCATAAAAGCAGTACATCCACCCTGGTTGAACGCCAATGGTCCTCCGGTGTGGTGAAATCCGCGGGATGCCATGCATAACTATCCTCAGAACCAAATCTGTCGAACAGAAAATGCTAGGATATCATGTGGCCGGATGTAATCTCGTCCTGTACCACTCTACGTCTCAATCCAGTGAGGGTCATGAACTGTCTTCTCATGTCTCCAATAGCCATATGCACGCAAGGTCTGTCCAGCGACAACATTATCAACCGTGCATACTCCTCTAAAGTAGGAGTCAACTCCTGAGTCAGTGGATCTCTATCTACAAGGATCAGGCCGATACAAGGGAGGATCTGCACCGGTAAAGCCATATGGGTCACCTGAGGGGCCAGCGCCAGAGCTGGAAGGATCAAAAGTATCTACCTCTGAAGGATCTCTGCCCAAATGCCGAATGAAAAGATGTGCCCAGTCCAGCTGCTGGGTCAATTTGTCAATCTATGTCACATGAGTCAGATCTCTGACACAGGCTAGCTAATCCTTCATCATCACGGATCATAGAACCATATCCCCTATAAACTGTGTGGCACGGGTCTGAGCTCCAATGGTATGAGGGATCCACCAATGCTGGAACATCTCCTGAGACCAGGGGCCCTTTGATAATGTAAAACTGTCAATCCCCATTAATGGGATGTCAATGATGGGTGACTACGAAACAGGCCAATAACGCCTGGCAGGAGGCAAGATTGGCATACGGATCTCTCCTGTAGTGCTCCTAATAGCACGCTCTCCTAAATAAAGCTCCCATCCTCCATCTGTAAAGAGAGGAATCCTGCGGGTGGAAATGACGTACTCTACTCTAGTCGGGTACCCGTCCTCAAATCCAACTCCCAAATGCTCCCCAGAGTAGGGAACCCATGTGATGACATCCGCTGTCAATAACTCCAGCTGTAGGAGACAATGAGTGAAACCCTCAGCAATAGAGACCTCCGCCAGTATGGAATGATGCCATCTCCATCCTCGTGGGTAGGTGTCTAAACCTAGCATGCTCACAGGACGCAAACATGGAAGCCTCTCATAGGCCCAAAACTGCCAACACAAAGGCAACATCTGCTGTCAGTCAACAATCTTAACGTATACATGGGAAAAGACAAGAGAAGCACTCACCATCAGAAACGGGTAAAATCCTAAACACACCTCGGTCAAGCCCTGCGATCGCATGTGCATTCCCCTTAGGAAGTAAGCAAAGGTGTAGGAACCCCAATCATACTCTCCTATATGGTCCACGTGTCGAGTGACGCTGATCAAATCGAAGGACACCATAGAGGAATTATCTGCTATGAAGCAGCCCCTAATGATCATCTAGAACAATCGCCGAAGAATGCGATCCCTGACTCTCACATCATCTGGTATAGGCTCACTCAACAGCCCGCTCATAGCATCTACGCTCAAAGGACCTGTACAAATAGTCCTGCCCTTGAGCGCGTCCGCCTGAACTCCATACAAGGATCTGACGGCAGTAGTGGTAATATCTGATGTGCAAGGCACTGGATCCCCTCCAAACTCCATACCTATTATAAACCACCAATCCATCAGCATCATCATCACCTCATAGTCCAGCAAATGGAGTGACTGAGTCTGGTGAAACCATCGCTTAGATAATGCCCTGAGGTAACCCCAAGGACAGCGACGGGGAAGAATGGAGAAAGAATGTCCCAAATCTCCATCCATGTACAATCGCTCTGTAGTCATCATGCAAAGCCTGATACATAGAGTTGATGCTAAACTAATTCCCTCGAGGCTGTGTTAAGCTGGGAACCTACATCAAATGTAGATCAACATCAGAATCCTTAACTCCTCATTAATAGGAAATAAGGAAGATTAAAGATCTAACTTCATACCTCGTTTGAGTACAGGTATACTGAAGGATGCCTACTCAAGTCACCTAGAAGATCTGGGTTTGCCACTTGAATACCTGGCAATTCCCTATGGGGAACACGTACAGCAGGAGCAAGAACCTCGATCGGTACATCCTCCTCCTCGTCCTCGACATTCGGCACTTCAACCTAAATAGGACGTATCACCGCCTCCACCAAACAGCGATTTAGGTCATCGATGCACGGTGTGTGAGGCTCTTTGGAAGCCCTCCTCCGTACACCAAAAGTGGTCCTGCGGGAACTACTCGGCTGATCTGGATCCATAATATCTGGACAACAAGTCTCCAAATCACCTCAAAAAGGGTGTGGTAAATGCATTTTATGATTACATGCATGCATGCATTATTTTAACATACGTCTACAGTAGAGTTAAAAATGCATGACCACCCAATACCTATATTTTGGGAAAATTTTGCCATAGCCCCCTTTGTAAATGGGACTATCCACATGCACATAGGCATGACTAGGTGGCCATTCAGTAGCACACCTATACACTGTCATATACATCTTACATGAATTAATCACATCACAGTAAGAAATTCGTAAGTGTAGTCTAATTACCAGGATTATTTTGCTTTTCTACGTTTACTCATTTGTCCTTAGATAGGATAATAAATGATAGTAAAAGGTGACAATTTGACTGTTTTAAAAGTTAAATTTTTTTCACATCATTATGTTCAGCATGGTTTAATACTAACATTTGCTATGTTGAATATTTTTTATCAAGTCATATCAGCATGCATATTCACTACTATGTGTCTAAATGCATTTCATGTGATAAGTCATTTTCCAATGGAAAGAAATTAGAAAAAAATACATGTATATGTTACCAAGACAGTGAAAAACGCATGCGGTGGCGAGAATATGCGAGAAAGTTACTTAGAACTCGGCCAAATCGAAGAAGAGCTCTCAGATTTCCTTCGCAGCGCAACTTAAAATGACTTATGAAAGCAACCTTTGGGCTTTACATAGCCACAGTTGGCCGCAGGTCCACATATGACTGTTACAGGTGTACCCGTGGCACTCCTACGTGGGTCCCACACTTCTGGCTCACTCTAGTTAGAGTTGCAAAGGAGGTCTCACAAGCTGAAAAGGCCAAATCAGGAATAAAAATGCTACGCAATTGAGCGGAATAGCTTGGAATCCTGGTTTTGTACGGGTCAGAATTGAACTCCCGTCATCTCATTGGTATTCGCCTGAATACAGGGTATACTATACCAATGAGCTCAGCTTTCACAAATCATGCTCGACAATACATCACAAAGGTCCTATACCGTCATTGCAGGGTCACAACCCTAAACCTCCCCGGCGGGGGTTACAACGCTAAACCATGAAATACCAAACCTCCCTGGCGGGGGTTACAACACCGAAGTTATCAACTGATGAAGTATCCCTGGCGGGGGTCACAATGCATATCCTTCAAGCATCCACGTATCCCCGACGAGGGTTACAACGCAATGCGACCATTGATACACACATCAATAAAGGTCAAGCAACCTTGGCGTCATGTCAGCCGATGGCAAGTAAATCCATCGAAGCAACTTATACATGTGTCCCCGGCAGGGGTTACAACGTAATGCGACCATTGACACATACATCAATGAAGGTCAAGAAACCTTGACAATGAACCCAGCAGGGATCTATCCGGTGATACACACATCAAGGAAGGTCAGGCAACCCTGACAGCGATAGACTGTTGGCAGTAACTCTGATAGAATAAGGGAATATGTTATACACATCCTTAAATAGACAAAGCTTTATCCCCACAGATCTCTTATACGCAAGAGGTACCTCCATGGAATATAAGCCAGTGTCTAGGATTTAAGACTTTGGTGATAGTCCCAACGTCAACATCCTTGAAGACTTGGATCGCATGTCCAAGCCATCACTGATTGTCATCCCGATAGGATCACCAGGGAACCGACAATCATTTCCATCATGCATCATACATTTGCATCATGTTGCTGTACATAGCATCATGTTTACCTTGCTTGCATTTCAAGTGTCTAGGATTCTTTATCATATCCATGCCTTTCATTGCATGAATATAATAAAGAGGGGCATCTGTAGACACTCGAAATTTTCTGCACGCCTATTACTAACATTGCAGGAGGGCAGATTCGTCTTTCGGAGATAACCCTGGAAGATAGCTTACATCCATTCCAGATACAGTGGACGAGTGCAAGTACTTCGAGACGAAAGGACCCGCGAAGCCCGGGGACACCTCGACTAGCCGTAGGTACACCTGCGGCCATCAGTCTATAAATAATGACCTCGGGGTCAGCCATTTGAGGGAGAGAAGGAGAGAGATAGGTGAGGAAGCCCTGTCCAATTTACTCTGTACACAACCATATTGAGTGTTTCCTCATCTCTAAACATCTGTTAGCTCACATATAGCTATTTTTTTTATCCGGCGGGAGCTGAGTGTTTATCCATATAGAGTCATAGAAGTCTACATTGGCAGCCCACTGTAAGCCTTCTCATATTCTATAAAGCCTTCTTCTCATATTAGCACACATTGAGAGTCGTGTTGTGTGCGTTTGCCCAGACTTCGGTCCGTGGTTTTCATTTTTGTCTATATATATATACTTATATATGTATATATTTCATATATAGACTAACATTATCGAGTTATGCCTTGATTAAGCCTAGACTTATGTCTGGAGCGTTTACTTGCTTATATATATATATATATATATATATATATATATATACACTTATATATATAATTGTTATTTGGATATATCCAGATGAGCTTAGATTTTACATCCGGTGCATTTACTTACTTATATATATATATATATATATATATATATATTTACATTTCTGTCAGGCCCAGAGTTTACTTCATGGCCTTTTATAGCTTTATTTACATTTCGTCCTGCCTGGAGTTTACTTCGTGGCAGTTGATCGCTTTTACAGCTTTATTTATATTTCGTCCTGCCTTGAGTTTACTTTGTGGTAATTGATCGCTTTTACAGCTTTATTTACATTTCGTCCCACCTGGAGTTTACTTCGCGGTGGTTGATCAAGTCTGTATATATATATATATATATATATATATATATATATAACTTATATATATATAACTGCTTACTGCTTTCCATACAAACTGCAGTATCATGTGAGCCTAGGAATCATGTGATCACAGATTCAGTTTACTGAATCTAGATTCGGTTCCCATGATGGACCTTTTTCAGCTGTGAGCAGCTTGTACATTATTTTACAGTGTTTGAATTTCCTTGGATGGCTATCATGTCCATGACGAGTTAAAGCATCATCAGATATTATTTTCTCGAAGATGCTTCGCATCTCGAAAATAAAAGCAAACAAGCCGAACATTTAATAATAAAATGGAAGTATCAAAGGCCTCAATTACTATAAAGCACAGGGTTTGAAAAACCTCTTTTTATAAAACTTCATTGCTATATCTTGTTTAAAACTGAATTTTCCTATAAATTCAAACCCTTTGTATATAGGTGCGAACGAGGCGTATCACTACTTCCATATAATTGCACATTGATCCACACATACACACACACATTCATATTACAGTTTCTTTGAAAAGTGGCAGTCACAATGGCAACACGAATGTCGGGGGGTGCCTAACACCTTCCCTCTGCATAATCAAGCCCTCGGACCTAATGAATCTCGGTTTCACAGACCCGTTTAGCAGTGCCACATCACTGGGTCAATATGCAAACCTTTTTCGGTTGCGTTGGTGCAACCAGTTAAATACACCAACTGGCGACTCTTAAATTCAAATCGTCAACATTATACTTGTCGGACCTTTTTCACTTATTTTTTGAAAGAAATCTCACATTAACATGAGAACACCAAAGAACAAGTAACGAAAAGTGACACTAAAAAATCCCGACGTCGACAATGAATACGAAGAGTCATTCACCATGCATGCGGTAGTCCGTGTAGACAGGTTATTCCAATAGAATAATAAAGAATGGAATAACAGAAGAATTCACCAGGCATGCGATAGACCACACAGACAGGTTATTCCAACAGAATAATAAAGAATGGAATAATAGAAGAATTCACCAGGCATGCGATAGACCGCACAGACAGATTATTCCAATAGAATAATAAAGAATGGAATAACAGAAGAATTCATGAAGCATGCGATAGACCGCACAGACAGGTTATTCCAACAGAATAATAAAGAATGGTATAACAACCCTTACGAATATTGAAAGAAATAACTCTCTTCATGAATACAAAAGAAATAATACCCCTTACATTAGAAGAAACTAGATACTGGAATAGTGAGGTAGCAGACATCTCTTCTTCTTTCTCTCTATAATTTCTCTCTATAATAATCGCTCTTGTGAGACTTAGTGAATTGGTGAGAAATGAAGGAAGAATAAGCTTCTATTTATAGGAAAATATAGTTTCGATAATTACACGTTTTGGGGCTCGAAATATTACAATATAATACATTCCTCTTTTTCTTCATTTCTAATTCAGTCCTTCAAGTATTATCAAACTTGCACCACCTCCCCTAATAGTAAATCATGTGACTCAATAGTTCTGAACATGTGAAAAAATTAATTATAGTATAGTACCTTCATTTATACCTCCATTTTTAATTTAGTCATGCAAGTATTATCAATCTTGCACCAACTCCCCTAATAGTAAATCATGTGAATCAATAGTACACACATGTGAACACATAGTTATAAGCTTGTGAATTAATAGAAATTAATTGCTCATTTATCCGATGAATTACCCGATTGGTCAATATAACCTCCAGACATCAATTATTATCCAAATAAATGTCTATTTCCACTAACACTAATAATTCCCACACAATGGAACTATCAATTTCATCTTTAATCAACACAAACTTATTTATCATTAATATTATAACTCAAAATTTAACAACCAGGTCGTTCCCAGGAAAGAGGGGGCTTTTCGATAAGGATTTCTCCTAATTGGCGCACAATTAGGTGACCAAACCTCTCCTTAACAGAACTTCTAGACATTGTCAATATTGCAAATAATAATATGAATAACTTTGTCGTTTAAAATTATTGATCTAATAATATAACATATTATGCAGATGATACTGTGACAATAATTGAATCAATAATATGAGAGATATGATGCAACAATTACTGTAGCAATAATTGAGTATAACTGAGTGACTTCTTACGTAAGCATCAATAATCAATACCGTGTGCTACTATGCAACCATGCGTAGACATCGTATTTTTTACTAGGGTAGTTCAACAGTTTTAACGGTAACACTTTCGCCGTTATTTTTATAAAATGATAATTCTGTCGTTTTCTAACTACGACAATACTTCCATTGTGGGGTCCACCAATGATTGTGACATCGTACGGATAATCCCAATAAAAAGAATATTCCTCGACCAAATGAATATTATATAACCACTTGCTTACTTTGCAAAAAATTTCACATATCACCCTTAACTTTAACCTTTTATCAATCTAACCATTTAAGAAATAAAGTAATAATTATAAGAAAATTGAATACTTTCATTTCATAAAATTCGGGGTGTTACAATCTCCCCTCCTTATGAAATTTTTCCCTCGAAATTTACGTACGTACCTGGTATGCCGATGAGGTGAGGATGCCTCGACTTCATTTCAGATTCTAACTCTTGAGGTATAACCTTTGAGTGCCGAATGTGAACCTTCTTATCAAAGATTTTAACACGTATCTCCTCATACGTTAAATCTTCGGCTATTTCGTCTAGTTCCAATTCAATAATGTGGTTCGGGTCTTTCACATATTTACGTAACATAGATATATAAAAAACGTTATGAACACGCGACATACTTAGTGGTAAGGCGAGTCTATAGGCCACAGTTCCTACTCGATCGAGGATTTCAAATGGGCCAATTAAATCGAGGGTTGAGATTTTCTCTCTTCATCAACTCTTGCTTCTAGAATAACGCCTTCTTGAACCTTCTTCTTTGTATTCACCAGCTCTAGGTGTGTAGTTTGAGTGGCTTTAACTTTATCGATTAAAGTCGATTCTAATCGTATATTCGTTATCTTCACGTGGGTCCCTATAGTCTTTAACTCTATCTTCATCATTCGTAAGTTATACGAAATGGGTTTTTATGTTAACAACATCACACTCGTAAATGTATACGATCTTCTACTCAATGCGTCAGCTACCACGTTCGCTCTTCCACGATGATATTGAATGGTATGGTCATAATCTTCAACAGCTCGAGCCAACGTCTTTGGCGCATTATACATTCGTTTTGGTTGAAGAAATATTTAAGGGTTTTAGAAATGGGTTTTGTACTGGGGTCAATACAAAATTCGATTTCACGCTCTGGGGTAGGCTAGGAAGTCTTCAAGAATACGTCAGGAAATTTATTAACAATAGAAATATCATTCAAAATTGTGACTCTCATCCAAAACTTGGATAGTATGTCACATTGATACCTATCAACTTGCCATCGTCATTCATGACGTCGCCTACAGAAAGTCTGGCTTCGGTGCATTCCACACAAGGAAGTCAACAACGAAAGGATCGGGGCTCTTTACTTCTGGCTTGATATGACAATGATTAACTCTTAGTAGTTTGGTTGTTTGAATTTACATAATAGGTTGGTTAGGAATATTAAAGCTAACAACCTTACGAAAAATATGATGAGTAGTTAACCAATCGATTCCTAAAATCACATCAAAGGCAAGTATTTTCAAAGAGATAAGATCGACAGGTAACGTGAAAGTGTCGATTTGAATCAACAAGATTTATAAACAGTTGAGGTAACGAAGGTTTCTCCTAATGGAGTTTCAACCGATAAGTCAAAGTCTAATCTCTCCGGAGTCAAATTTAAATGTTGAGCGCAAGCAAGAGAGGTAAAAGAATGGGTAGAACCGGTATCTAATAAGGTATAGACTTCGCAAGAATTTATAATTAACTAACCCGTGCTAACTTCGTTTGGGTTACTCGCTTTTTGAGAAGTCCCAAAAAATGCTCTTCTTGAAACCACCGACTTTGTTTTGTCCGTATCCGCCTTTGGTGCCAACGTCCCAGCTGAAATTGACTTTGGTGCACGACAAAATCGGGCTAGGTGACCTTCTTTTCCACAATTGGAACATGCTTTGGACTGCATCATGCAGTTTGGACTGATATGTCCCTCCCCTCCGCATTTGAAGCATACAATTGGTGGTCGTTCTCCTTCCTTGAAAACGGGTGTTGGTGTTGCTATCTTTTAATCGTTGTTGAACCTTCTCTTCTTGAAATTTCCACTCCTATTATCTTGGCCACGATTACCACCAAAGTGGTTACCATTCTTGGCATGATAATTTCCCCCACGATGGTTATCATTGTTCCGTTGGCCGTTGCCACCGGTATGATTATTATCGTGTTGCTGGTCATTACCTTTTGGTTGTGCTGACTCATTATCGCGCTCTAATAACTGAGCCCTATTCACAACATCTTAATATAAACAAAGTTTTTGAGAAATGAGGTATTGACGTATATCGGGTTTCAAACCTCTTAGAAACATTCGCATCATTCGCTCCTCATTATCGACCAAATGGGATGTGAACCGGGATAATTCTGCAAATTTAGCCTCGTATTGCGACGCAATCATATTGTTTTGCTCCAACTTGATGAATTCCACCTCCTTCATGTGACGAATACTTTTGGGAAAGTACTTGTCGTTGAATAACTCTTGGAACTTCTCCCAAGACATCTTGATTGCGTCAGGCTGGGTACGCTTTACAGATTCCCACCAATAATCTGCATCTCCACGCAACATAAAGGTGGCGATGGGAACCTTTTGCTTCTCTGAGCATTCTAAGACATCAAATATCTTGGTGATTTACTTTATCCATGTCTTTGCCTTAAGTGGTTCTGGCTTTCCCAAAAACTCTGGCAATCCCAGCTCCTTGAACTGCTTAGCAGTGACCAGCCGTGGGTTGCCATTGTTTCCACCTGCATTTTGAACAGGAGTCTCTCTCGCTTGATGTTGCATGAATTGCATAAAGCCTCTGAACATCTCATCATTCATCATCTGGTCGGTGTTGTTATTTACCTGAGGATTATTGTCTTCCTGTTGCACATTATCCTGGGTATTGATCATTGGTGACTCAACGGTCTCATGTGCTTCATTATTTATCTCACATTTTCGGATGCCATTTTCAAATACTGTCACAAAACAAGGGTTAATTGACATATCACATATCATCCCTATACTCTGACCGACCAATTAAATACCAAATAAACTTAGGTAGGTCATACTAGCGAAGGAATTCCCCGACTCTCCCCTCCTAGTTCTAGTCTCAAATCTCAGCCAGGGATCATATTCCTAAGCTTTGATACCAACTGTGACGCCCCCAAAATAGGTATACATCACCCATCTTGAGTCGCCAAATACATGGTACAAAATTCAAATACAACTTAATTATACAACAGTCGTGTAAAATATGACAAAACAAAACATAATCTAAGAGTTTTAATAAGAATATTGTCATCTAGACAATATCCACACTCAATGGAGTCCTCATTATATTTATTATCACACTATTTTATAGAATGGTGAGGACTACTAAAACAACCATCTGGACCGTAAATCCGTTCCCTGACTCGTCCCAGCTATATTCTCATTTCCTGAAGAGAACAGTGAAAGAAAGGGTGAGCTCAACTAGCCTAGTAAGAAATATTATGACTAAGATAATGCAGAATAAATTATCCTTACCCTTCAACAAAGATAACAAGCGATAGCATATAAAAAGACAACAAGTTTTAGATCAACAATCGCTGCGTGAATAAGCAATCCATTAGAAGAGTCAAGTAGAGCATAAAATCTACTATCTTCTATGATTTAAAAAGTTTTTCAACAATTTTATCGCTGAGACTCAGCTTAATAAATAAAATTGAATCATCCCTGCATCACGGCATAATCCCTGGTCATAAATCATCAATGGTCATGATTATACCGAATAATCCCTGGTCATAATCATACCAACAACTGTCCATCAATGAACTACAAGCCAATGAGGACTTTCACCATATCATTCGTCACATTACGGTCATGATTATATCGAATAATCCCTTATCATAATCATACCAAGTCCATCTATGCACGTAAGCCAAAGATGAATTTCATCACAATATAAGCATGAGGATGATGACAATGACATAATAATTTAATAAAACAAGTTCAAGGATAAATTTAAAAGATTTATAATCTAATTTATCCAGAAATCAATAACGTCCAAATTGTCAACATGATGCTACTATGCCTCTTCACGCAACATAAAGGTGGCGAAGGGAACCTTTTGCTCCTTTGAGCATTCTAAGACATCAAATGTGACGCCCCCAAAATAGGTATACACAACACCCATTCTGAGTCGCCAAATACATGGTACAAGAAGCAAACTACAACTTCAATAATACAAATGTCGTGTGAAATACGACAATATATCTTAATGAGTTTAAATACAAATATTATCTTCTAGACAATATCTATACTCAAATAAATCCTCATCACATTTATTGATACATTATTTTACAAAAATGGTGAGGACTACTAAACAATCCTTTCTAGAACCTTCATTCCATACCCGACTAGTACTCGCTACATTCTCGCCTCCCCGAGAAGAAAAATGGAACAACAAGGAAAAGGGTGAGCTCAACTAGCCCGGTAAAGAGAATACTATGACTAAGATAATATACAACAAATTATCGTTAGTCTTCAACAGGGAAAAATCGATAGAATACAATAGACAACAAGTTTCGGATCAATATTCGCAATGGAAATAATAATTCATAGAAGAGTTACGTAGAGAATGAAATCTACTATAATCTATGAATTTAATAGTCCATCATCAATATTTTATCCTGTAACATCAATCAATATTCATCTCAAATCAAATATTCATCTTTGCACTACAGCCAAAGATATTCATCAATCGGTCATGTTCATCTCAACACACTGCTCATCTTTGCACTAAAGGCCAAAGATATTCATCGATCATTCATTATGTTCATTTTAAACACTGCTCATCTCTTTGCACTACTGAGCCAAAGATATTCATCGATCGGTCATGTTCATTTAAACACTGCTCATCTTTGCACTACAGCCAAAGATATTCTTGTAAATCATTCATTTTTGCACTACAGCCAAAGATATTCAATAATATCATCATTTAAGACCGAGGATGATGAAAATATTTTAAAGAATGAATCCGGTGAAACAAAATGACAAGGATTAAGGATTAAGGATTAAGTACTTTGTTTTATCCATGTCCAACAATACCTCAAAAATAATCATAGTGGTGTAAAATTCAAGAATAATCAAAACATGGATACAATCAAAGCTAGTATCCGAATAGATATTTTGGACAAAAAGAAGAAATTTTATTTTTCTATTGAATAGTGTCAGTATCGTGAATAGTGTCGATACGTGAATAATAGGCTTCAGATACGTGAATAGTAACTCGACACCAAAAGATAGAAATTCCACAAAAACATCTTCACGCTTCATGAATAGTACTCGTGAATAGTAACTCGTGAATAGTAACTCATGAATAGTAACTCGTGAATAGTAACTCGTGAATAGTAACTCATGAATAGTAAACCAGACATGAAAAAGTTCCAAATTTGATAAAACTTCAAATCAACATTTTAGCATAATGATATGAAGAAATAATATCATTACAAAAAAATAATATCCCTTACCTCAAAGAATCGATTGCCGGAAGGAAAGGCTCAAGTGATCTTTGAATGAAACTTATGTTGAGCAATCAAAGAACTCTCAAAGTATCTAAATACTCACAAAATACGCCAATAATATAGAGAGAAAAGAGAAAACTTTGTTTCGGTGTGATTTTCAATTTAACTTAGCCCTCTATTTATAGGAAAATGTTAGACGCCAAGCGGATTTAACCGCAACCCGATGGCTTTACTCGCTACTATTCCCACCCACCACATTTAAAAATTCAATTGAGCACATTTCTCACCAACCAAAAGTGGGGCCCACCAATTCTAGAATTTTCCACCAAAATCATTTATAACCTAATTTCGAATCACCACCTCTTAAAATTCATAATAAATTATACGCTCATTTTTAACGGTTCAAAATTTGTGGACATATACTCAACTTATATATGTATAACATATCCAAAAATTACAACGATCCAACTATTCGGATTAAATATTATAACTCACACAATAAAGTCAGTAATAACACCAATTTGATCTTTTAATACCTCCATCCACAAAATACAAATAAAACATCTCAAAGATTAATTCCTTCATTAATAACCACATAAATAAATCCATCATTTATATTCATATAAAATAAATATTTCCTTATCATATAGATCAATAATTAATTATTCACAAATAATATTACGTAATCACATTTATGACAACCAAATTCCCAGGAAAGAGGGGCTTTCAATAAGGATCTCTCTTCTTGGCGCGCAATTAGGTGACCAAACCTCTCCTTAGGCGTAACTTTCTAGACATTGCCAATAATGTTATCTAATAATATTATTCAAATAATATGAATTATTGATCCGATAATGGGAAAATCATGCGCAATGACAATTATTGAAACAACAATAATATAAAATACCAATGCAAAGAATTATTGAATCAATAAAATAAACTATTGAGCAAGTAATTATCGTAATAATTATTGAGTAGTGCCTTTTACGTAAAAATCAATAATTGATGCAATACCGCAATGCACTTGCTCAACAACGCGTATTAGTGTGTTTTAACCACGGGTATTCCAACAAAGATAATTGTAATAATTACGGCAAGTTATTTTTAATCAACTTATATTTGTCGTTTTCCTCATCCAATCGCTTTCCGTTATGGGGCCCACACATGGTCGCTATTGTCAATATACGAATATTCCTGACGATCGAATATTCCACGACCAAACGAATATTCCCGACAAAAATGAATATTTTATAACCACTTGCTTATTTTGAAATATTTGCGTATTTTACCCCTAACTATCCACATTAATCAAATCAACCTTACTATTTCAAAATAATAAATAAAGGAAATTCCTTTTATTTAAAAAATTTTTTGGTCTTACAACCTCCCTCCTTATGAAATTTCGTCCTCGAAATTGACGTGACGATACTGGTGTTTCAAAAGGTGAGGATACCTCGCTTTCATTTCCGTTTCCAATTCCCGTGTCATTTCCTCTATAGCATGATTCCTCCACAAAACTTTAACTTGTGGTATGACCTTTCTTAGCGTAGGACATGCTCCTTCCTATCCAAAATCTTGACAGTACCTCCTCATACGTTAAGTCTTGGCTATCTCGTCCGGTTCTAACTCTATATAACGTGGTTGGGTCTTTCACATATTTCTGAAATACGATATGTGAAACACATTATGAACACGAGACATACTTGGAGGTAACGCAAGTCTATAGGCTACATTTCCTACTCGGTCAAGAATTTGAAATGGACCAATAAATCGTGGATTGAGCTTTCCTCTCTTCCCAAATCTTGTAACTCCTTCCATGGAGCAACTCGCAATAATACATGATCCCCTATACTAAATTCCACGTCCTTTCGATGAAGATCCGCATAACTCTTTTGTCGATCTTGTGCCGCTTTTGTATCGTTGTCGAATCATTTGGATCTTTTCGGTAGTCATACGTATTAACTTTCGGGTCCCAACAATGTTGCTTCACCCACCTCATCCCAACATATTGGAGAACGACATTTTCGTCCATATAATGCTTGAATGGAGCCACACCTATACTTGCTCGATAATCGTTGTTGTAGGAGAATTCCACCAATGGTAAATACTTATCCCAAGCGCCCTTGAAGTTCAGGACACGAGTCTTAATAAATCTTCAAGAGTTTGAATAGTCCTCTCTCGATTGTCCGTCTCGTTTGGGGATGGTATATTCGAACTAAATCGCAAATCCGTGCCCATAGCTTTTTGCAAGCTAACCCAAAATCTTGAAGTGAATCTTGGGTCACGATCCGAAACTATGGATACAGGCATGCCATGCAACCTCACAATCTCATTCACGTACATACTAGCAAGACGTTCAAGTGAATAAGTCTCCCGTATCGGCAAGAAATGAGCAAACTTGGTTAATCTATCAACAATAACCCAAATAGCATTGATGCCTTGAGAAACCGTAGGAAGACCCGTAACTAAATCCATGGTAATATGTTCCCACTTCCATTTCGGAATCTCAAGTGGTTGCAACGGACCCTTAGGTACTAGATGCTCCGCCTTTACACGTTGGCAAGTTAAACACATCGAGATAAACTTTGCAATCTCTCTCTTCATATTGTTCCACCAAAATGTATGTCGAAGATCACGATACATTTTAGTACTTCCAGGATGGATTGCAAATGGTGTATTGTGTGCCTCCATCATAATCTTGTACTTCAAATCGAGTCGTTAGGAACACAAAGTCTAAAGTGGACTCAAGTATTCCTTCTTCATCAATTCTCGCCCTAATAGCTCCTTCTTGTACTTTCTTCTTCTTCATACGCATCATTTCCGCGGTTTGCGGTGGCTTGAAGCCTTTAACTTTATCAATTAAAGTCGATTATACTCGTATATCATCACGTGGGTACCTAGAGTTTTCATCTCCATCTCTATTATTTGTAAATTATACTGAAATTAGTCTTTGACAATATCGTATCAGACTTATATATCGATCTTCTACTCAACATGTCACTACCACGTTCGCTTTTCCGAGGATGGCATGGTCGTAAACATGTCTTTGAAATGAGTCTCCTCTTGAGTTCTTCAAGCTCTTCCCACATTCCTTGCTCCATTCGAATTTTGTATCTCTACGAGTCATTTGCGATAATGGAATAGCGATTCGAGAATATCCTTCAACGAATCTCCGATAATAACCAACTAAACCTGAAAGCTACGTATTTCGATTATCGACTTAGGTTGCTCTCAATCGTGACTCATATCCCAATCTTGGATAAGACGTCACAATGACACCTATCGATTTACTATCGCATCGAATATGACGTCCCTATAGAGAGTCCGCTTAGGTAAATTCCACAAAGGAAGTCACCGGATAAAGGCTCGGTACCAAATTCTATAGTTGAATTTTTAACTCCACGAAGTTCAATAGGAGCCATTCGATATGAGATTTTAGAAATGAGTTTTGTCTAGGGTTCAAAGTCGATACAATATTTAATATCGTGTTTTGGGAGTAAACCAAGAAATTCTTCAGAAATACGTCGGGAAAAATCAATAACAACAGAATATTATTCAAATCGACGTGTCTTTATTCAAATCCATAACATGGACTAAGAAAACTTGACATCCGTAATAAACGAATGACTTCATGGCTTGATATGAAAATGTTTGACTACAATGGTTTGATTGCTTGAATTGAATAACAAAGTTGCTTAGGAATATGAAAACTAACAACCTTACAAAAGCAATCAATTTGGCATGATGAGTAGTTAACCTTAAAATCACATCAAAAGCAAATATCTCTATAGAAATAAGGTTACTGGTAATGTGATAGTGCCAACTTGAATCAAGCAAGATTTTTAAACAACGGATGTAATGAAAGTTTCTTCTAATGGAGTCTCCACAGATAGGTCAAAGATTAATTTCTCCGTAGTCAAGTTCAAACGTTGAGCGCAAGTAAGAGAGATAAAAGAATGGGTAGAACCAATATCTAGTAAGGTATATACTTGCAAGAATTTATAATTAACTAACCGTGCTAACTTCGTTCGGGTTCCTCACATTTTGATTGGTCACGACAAACGCTCTTCCAAGAACCGTTGACTTTGACTTTTCGGGACATCCTTTTGAGTCACCATTCTCATTTGGATCTGGGTTTCGATATCGTATAATCTCGAAGCGATATGTCCTTCTTTTCCACAATTATAGCATACCTTGGAAGGCTTTGAACAATTTGACCTTATATGTCCCTCATCTCCACATCTCGTAGCATCTAGCGGCGATCGTTCTCTTCCCTAGAATTTGTTGATGGTGCCGATCTTTGCTACTGACGCCTTCTTCCGTCATCGTTAAATCTTCTCTTTTAGATTGGACATCTCTTTCCATAATATCAACGCGTCGTGCGGCTTTTACCCATGCATCACTCATTCTCACTCGTTCGCTTATTTTTTTTTTTCTTTCATTTCGATTCCACTTTATCATCTTATACTCGCCAAAGAGTGCTACATTCAAGCATCACATATCGGGTAACACAAGCTTGAATCGTTGCATCCTTTTGCTCCACATCGCTCGCAATTCTTGACTGCTCTTCTAACTCATGAATACGATTTTGCAATTCTATATTTTGATCATAAAATACCTCTAATAAACTCTCTTCAGGTACCTCTTCTTCCTCACTCTCAGCTGTTACCTCTGCGACTATCTCGGGTGCAACTATCAATTCTTCACTCACCACATGGATATCTCTAATTCCTTCTTCGCCTGACATCACATTATCCTGGTTGGCGATTAGAGGTGTCTCCACGATCTCATTCACTCCATTGTTAACGTTCTCAGCTGCCATTCTTAAAAACTATCATAAAACAAGGGTTAATTAAATAAATTAACAAATCACATAATACCCCTATATTATGACCAACCAACAAATAAGCTTAGGTAGGACACACTAGCGAAGGTTTTACTCGTCTCTCCCCTCCTAGTTCTATTCCCCGATCTCCGCCAGAGATCATATCCCTAAGCTCTGATACCAACTGTGACGCCCCCAAAATAGGTATACACAACACCCATTCTGAGTCGCCAAATACATGGTACAAGAAGCAAACTACAACTTCAATAATACAAATGTCGTGTGAAATACGACAATATATACTGTGAGTTTAAATACAAATATTATCTTCTAGACAATATCTATACTCAAATAAATCCTCATCACATTTATTGATACATTATTTTACAAAAATGGTGAGGACTACTAAACAATCCTTTCTAGAACCTTCATTCCATACCCCGACTAGTACTCGCTACATTCTCGCCTCCTGAGAAGAAAAATGGAACAACAAGGAAAAGGGTGAGCTCAACTAGCCCGAAAGAAGAATACTATGACTAAGATAATATACAACAAATTATCGTTAGTCTTCAACAGGAAAAATCGATAGAATACAATAGACAACAAGTTTCGGATCAATATTCGCGCATTGAAATAATAATTCATAGAAGAGTTACGTAGAGAATGAAATCTACTATAATCTATGAATTTAACGATCCATCATCAATATTTTATCCACAGTAACATCAATCAATATTCATCTCAAATCAAATATTCATCTTTGCACTACAGCCAAAGATATTCATCAATCGGTCGTATGTTCATCTCCTTTTGCTCATCTTTGCACTAAAGGCCAAAGATATTCATCGATCGGTCATGTTCATTTAAACACTGTTCATCTTTTGCACTCTGAGCCAAAGATATTCATCGATCATCATGTTCATTTAAACACCTGTTCATCTTTGCACTACAGGCCAAATATATTCTTTAGAAATCAATCATCTTCGCATTACAGGCCAAAGATATTCAATAATATCATCATTTAAGACTGAGGATGATGAAAAATATTTTTAAAGAACGAATCCAGTGAAACAAAATGACAAGGATTAATGATTAAGGATTCGTACTTTGTTTTATCCATGTCCAACAATACCTCAAAAATAATCATAGTGGTGTAAAATTCAAGAATAATCAAAACATGGATACAATCAAAGCTAGTATCCGAATAGATATTTTGGAATAAAAGAAGAAATTTTATTTTTTAGGTGAATAGTGTCAGATATCGTGAATAAAAGTGTCGATACGTGAATAGTAACTCAGACACCAAAAGATAGAAATTCCACAAAAACATCTTCACGCTTCATGAATAGTACTCGTGAATAGTAACTTCGTGAATAGTAACTCATGAATAGTAACTTCGTGAATAGTAACTCATGAATAGTAACCGAATACATGAAAAAGTTCCAAATTTGATAAAAACTTCAGATCAACATTTTAGCATAATGATATTGAAGAAATAATATCATTACAAAAAATAATATCCCTTACCTCAAAGAATCGATTGCCGGAAGGAAAGGTCGGAAGTGATCTTTGAATGAAACTTATCTTGAACAAAGAACTCTCAAAGTATCTAAATACTCACAAAATACGCTCAATATATAGAGAGAAAGAGAGAAAACTTTGTTTCGGTGTGATTTTCAATTCTAACTTAGCCCTCTATTTATAGGAAAATGTTAGACGTCAAAGCGGACTTAACTCCGCAACTTTGATGGCTTTACTCGCTACTATTCCCACCCACCACATTTGAAAATTCAATTGAGCACATTTCTCACCAACCAAAAGTGGGGCCCACCAATTCTAGAATTTTCCACCAAAATCATTTATAACCTAATTTCGAATCGACCACCTCTTAAAATTCATAATAAATTATACGCTTATTTTTAACGGTTCAAAATTTGTGGACATATACTCAACTTATATATGTATAACATATCCAAAAATTACAACGATCCAAGGTCGGATTAAATATTATAACTCATACAATAAAGCTGTAATAACACCAATTTGATCTTTTAATACCTCCATCCGACAAAATACAAATAAAACATCTCAGCATTAATTCCTTCATTAATAACCACATAAATAAATCCATCATTTATATTCATATAAAATAAATATTTCCTTATCATATGAATCAATAATTAATTATTCACAAATAATATTACGAATCACATTTATGACAACCAGTCGCTCCTCGAGAAAGGGGCTTTCAATAAGGATCTCTCCATCGGCGCGCAATTAGGTGACCAAACCTCTCCTTAGATGTAACTTTCTAGACATTGCCAATAATGTTATCTAATAATATTATTCAAATAATATGAATTATTGATCCGATAATGGAAAATACATGCGCAAGCAAATGACAATTATTCAAACAAAGAATAATATAAAATACCAACGCAAAGAATTATTGAATCAATAAAATAAACTATTGAACAAGAATTATCGTAACAATTATCGAGTAGTGCCTTCTTACGTAAAAATCAATAATTAATGCAATACCGTGTCTTCTTGCTCAACAACGCGTATTAGTGTGTTTTAACCACCGGTTATTCCAACGAAGATAATTCGTAATAATTACGCCGAGTTATTTTTAATCAACTTATATTTGTCGTTTTCCTCATCCAATCGCTTTCATTATGGGGCCCACACATGGTTTTGCTGTCAGTAAATACGAATATTCTCCAAATGAAGATTTAATATTCCACGACCCAAACGAATATTCCCCGACAAAAATGAATATTTTATAACCACTTGCTTATTTTGAAATATTTACGTATTTTACCCCTAACTATCCACATTAATCAAATCAACCCTTACTATTTCAAAATAATAAATAAAGGAAATTCCTTTTTATTTAAAAAAATTTCGGGGTCTTACATCAAATATCTTGGTGATTTACTTTATCCATGTCTTTGCCTTATGTGGTTTTGGCTTTCCCAAAAACTCCGGCGATCCCAGCTCCTTGAACTGCTTAGCAGTGACCAGCCGTGGGTTGCCATTGTTTCCACCTGCATTTTGAACAGGAGTCTCTCTCGCTTGATGTTGTATGAATTGCATAAAGCCTCTGAACATCTCATCATTCATCATCCGGTGTTGTTATTTATTTACCCGAGGATTATTGTCTTCTGTTGCACATTATCACTGGGTATTGATCATTGGTGACTCAACAGTCTCATGTGCTTCATTGTTTATCTCACATTTTCGGATGCCATTTTCAAATACTGTCACAAAACAAGGGTTAATTGACATATCACATATTATCCCTATACTCTGACTGACCAATTAAATACCAAATAAACTTAGGTAGGTCATACTAGCGAAGGAATTCCCCGACTCTCCCCTCCTAGTTCTAGTCTCAAATCTCAGCCAGGGATCATATTCCTAAGCTTTGATACCAACTGTGACGCCCCCAAAATAGGTATACATCACCCATCTTGAGTCACCAAATACATGGTACAAAATTCAAATAGAACTTAATTATAAAACAGTCGTGTAAAATACGACAAAACATAGCCGAGAGTTTAAACAAGAATATTGCCTTCTAGACAATATCCACTCTCAATGGAGTCCTCATTATAATTATTATCACACTATTTCATAGGATAGTGAGGACTACTAAATCCACTTGTCCTGGACCATCACTCCATTTCCCAACTCGTCCCAGCTATATTCTCATTTCCTGAAGAGAACAATGAAAGAAAAGGGTGAGCTCAACTAGCCCAATACGAAATATTATGACTAAGATAATACATAATGAATTATCCTTAGCCTTCAATAGTATAACAACTGATAGAATATACTAGACAACAAGTTTTAGATCAACAACTGCAGCGGAAAAAGCAATCCATTAGAAGAGTCAAGTAGAGTATAAAATCTACTATCTTCTATGATTTAAAAAGTTTTTCAACAATTTTATCGCTGAGACTCAGCTTAATAAATAAAATCGAATCATCCCTGTACCATGACCAAGGATATTCATGTAATCATCAATGGTCATGATTATACTGAATAATCACTGGTCATAATCATACCAACAACTGTCCATCAATGAACTACACGCCAATGAGGACTTTTACCACATCATTCGTCACATTACTGTCATGATTATATCGAATAATCCATGGTCATAATCATACCAAGTCCATCTATGCACGTAAGCCAAAGATGACTTTAATCACAATATAAGAATGAGGATGATGACAATGACATAATAATTCAATAAAACAAGTTCAAGGATAAATTTTAAATATTTATAATTTAAGTTATCCAGAAATCAATAACATCCAAATTGTCAACATGATACTGCTTTGTAGAGTAAAAATCAAGAATAATATTCATGTACCGAAAATAATTTGGACAGAAAAGAAATATATTTTTTGGGTGAATAATACCCCGTTAGTAGTATTTCGGGAATAGTACCCTGTGAATAGTACCCCGACACAAAAAGTTTCCCAAATACCCGAGTGAATGATACTAGAGTGAATAGTAATTAGGTGAATAGTAACCCGTGAATAGTAACTCGTGAATAGTACTTTGACACGAAAAGTGAACCTAATACCCGAATGAATAATACTAGAGTGAATAGTAACTGGGTGAATAGTAACCCATGAATAGTAACTCGTAAAAGAAAAATACCAAAGAAAATGATATTCCATGACGAGTACAAAGAAATGATATCTCATACAAGTATAATAGAATATACGAAACTGTAAATGGATTTTCATCCGCCATACGGTAATCCACGTAGACAGATCATTTCCATAATTTAATAAAGAATGAATACGAAGGGTCATTCACCATGCATGCAAAGATTACTCGCGTAGGCAAAAGTTATTCCAAGCCGTAATAATAAAGAATGGAATAACAGAAGAATTCACCATGCATGCGGTAGTCCGCGTAGACAGGTTATTCCAACAGAATAATAAAGAATTGAATAATTGAAGAATTTACCGTGGATGCGGTAGTCCGCGTAGACATGTTATTCTAACAGAATAATAAAAAATGGAATAATAGAGGAATTCATCAGGCATGCGATAGACCGCACAGACAAGTTATTCTAACAGAATAATAAAGAATGGAATAACAGAAGAATTCACCAGGCACGCGATAGATCGCATGCAGAAAGTTATTCTAATGAATAATAAAGAATGGAGTAACAGTAGAATTCACCAGGCATGCGATAGATCGCACAGACAGGTTATTCCAATAGAATAATAAAGAATGGAATAACAGAAGAATTCACCAAGCATGCGATAGACCGCACAGACAAGTTATTCCAACAGAATAATAAAGAATGGTATAACAACCCTTACGAATATTGAAAGAAATAACTCTCCTCATGAATACGAAAGAAATAATACCCCTTACCTTAGAAGAAACTAGATACTGGAATAGTGAGGTAGCAGACTTCTCTTCTTCTTTCTCTCTATAATTTCTCTCTATAATAATCACTCTTGTGAGACTTAGTGACTTTGTGAGAAATGAAGGAAGAATGAACTTCTATTTATAGGAAAATATAGTTTCGATAATTGCACGTTTTGGGGCTCGAAATATTACAGTATAATACCTTCCTCTTTTTCTTCATTTATAATTTAGTCCTGCAAGTATTATCAAACTTGCACCACCTCCCCTAATAGTAAATCATGTGAATCAATAGTTCTAAACATGTGAAAAAATTAATTATAGTATAGTACCTTCATCTATACCTCCATTTTTAATATAGTCATGCAAGTATTATCAATCTTACACCAACTCCCCTAATAGTAAATCATGTAAATCAATAGTACACACATGTGAACACATAGTTATAAGCATATGAATTAATAGCAATTAATTGCTCATTTATCCGGTGAATTACCTGATTGGTCAATATAACCTCAAGACATCAATTATTACCGAAATAAATGTTGATTTCCACTAACACTAATAATTCTCACACAATGGAACTATCAATTTCATCTTTAATCAACATGAACTTATTCATCATTAATATTATAACTCTCAATATTTAACAACCAGATCGTTCCCAGGAAAGAGGGGTCTTTCCGATAAGGATTTCTCCTTATTGGCGCACAATTAGGTGACCAAACCTCTTCTTGATAGAACTTCTAGACATTTTAAATATTGCAAATAATAATATGAATAACTTTGTCATCTCAATTATTGATCTAATAATAAAACATATTATGCAGATGATACTGTGACAATAATTGAATCAATAATATGAGAGATATGATGCAGCAATTATTGTAGCAATAATTGAGCATAACTGAGTGACTTCTTACGTAAGCCTCAATAATCAATACCATGTGCTACTATGCAACCACGCGCATTATTGTACTTTTACTACCGGGTAGTTCAACAGTTTTAACGGTAACACTTTCACCGTTATTTTTATAATATGATAATTCTGTCGTTTTCTAACTACGACAATACTTCCATTGTGGGGTCCACCAATAATTGTGCCGTCGTACGAATATTCTCGACAAAAAGAATATTCTTCGACCAAACGAATATTATATAACCACTTGCTTACTTTGCAAAATTTTTCACATATCACCCTTAACTTTAACCTTTTATCAATTTAACCATTTACAAAATAAAATAATAATTATAAGAAAATTGAATACTTTCATTTCATAAATTTCGGGGTCTTACAATCGGTCTCAGAATTAGCACAATAATTCACAACACACAATACTATAATTTACAATCAGTATTTCTCTAAGACACATTACCACATAGTCACATCAATGTTTATAACCTATATAAACACTTCTCAAGTCTAACAAATTCAGTCTGGTTGGACTTCAGTCTGTTCTCGGTGTCCTAGTCACCCTATCCGAAATTTAACACATTTATTATCAATTAAACTCGGTCTCAAAGCTTCAATATTATTTTAGATAAATCAGATATCGTTCATAATATTTTTCGAAAGCTTTTAATAATTTTCAAACGATTATTATAATTTATAATAATTTTTTAAACACTGAAATCATTTTGAAATGATTTAATTACTGATTAATCCCATCATCATTAATATTTAATAATATTAAAATATTAATAACATATTTGTCCAAATATTAAAGTTATTTATAATAAATTAAAATATTTTAAAATCACCAATATTCTCCTTAAATGAATTTTAAAAGCAGTTAAACTCATTTTAAATAATTACCATCAATATTTAAATATTAATGAATATCTCATCAAAATATTAAAATCATTAATGATAACTTAAAATATTTTAAAATCATTTTTCTAATTTTTAAATCAATAAAACTATTTTTAACTCATTCATTTAATATAATAATTAAATAAATCTATTATCATTAATATTAATTTATTAATGAAAATTATCCAAAAATATTAAAAGTTACATTTTATAACTCAAAATATTTTCTAACACTTTATTCTCATTTAAAATGATTTTATAATATTAAAATTATTTTTCTATAATTTATTTAATATACTAATTAAATAAATTAAATATCATTAATATCCAAATAATTATAAATATTAATGAAAAATATCCCAAATCCTCAAAAAATATTTCTCATAACTGAAAATAATTTTAAAACCATTTTTGTAATATTTTTAGAATTTATTTCTATTTTTCATCATTTTTCCAGAAATTCAGAAAATAAAATTATTAAAAACCGTCGCTATAGCCTATAGCGACAGTAACCATCGCTATTGGTGTTCTTGGGCTCAAAAACACTGGCAGTTCAGTTCTCAAGGGATCATGTTTGACCAACCTTAATTCTCAGTCCATGAATGTTCTGGGCTTTCTAAAACTTTGATCTTGTAGTAGGTATATAATACTACAAATATCAATCATCATCTCGGTTATACAACAACATAGATGCATGATCTAGAGCTTCAATGTAGCTGTCAAAAGCTTTTTGGGCTTTCTAGGTTACCCAGAAACCCAGACAGCTTCGACAGCCTACTTTGTGGCTCAATTATTCACAAGTTCTGGTCATCAAATCGGTGTTCTTAAGGTCCAAATTTATAGTCCTTGTGTCAAGGAACATAACTAAAACAACACCTTAGTTCAACAACATCAAAATCACCAGATTTGAACTGGTCAAACATGATCAGAAACGATGTTCATTCACTTTCTGGAAATTCCAGAAAAGTGACTTCGTGATCAGATGGGCTACTTTGACCAGCCACTATACTCGATCTGTTTGATGTTTATGGAATCTAAGGTCATGGATCTATAGTCCATCTAACAAGCTAAAAATTGGTTACAACAACATCAACAGAACTCTTAACATCTAACAGATCATTGCTTGACAAAACCTTGTCAGACACTGGTGAGAATGCCTCGTCCGATTCTAACTCTTGAGGTATAACCTTTGAGCGTAGAATATGATCATTCTTTTCCAACATTTTAACAAGTATCTCCTCATACATTAAATCTTCTGCTATCTCGTCTAGTTCTAATTCAATAATGTGGTTCGGGTCGTCCACATATTTACGTAACATCGATACGTGAAAAATGTTATTAACACGCGACATAATTGGCGGTAAAGCAAGTCTATAGGCCACAGTTCCTACTCGATAGATGATTTCAAATAGACCAATAAAATTGAGGGTTGAGATTTTCTCTCTTCGTCGATTCTTGCTTCTAAAATAATGCCTTCGTGCACCTTCTCCTTCACATTCATCAGCTCTGAGTTTGTAGCTTGAGCGGCTTTAACTTTATCGATTAAAGTTGATTCTATTCGTATATTCACTATCTTCATGTAGGTTGTTGAAGTCTTTAACTCTATCTCCATCTTTTGTAAGTCGTACGAAATGGGTATTTGAGTTAACAATATCGCACTCGTAAACGCATATGATCTTCTACTCAACACGTCAGCTACCACGTTCGTTTTTCCACGATGATAATGAATGGTATGGTCGTAATCTTTCAACAGCTCAAGCCAATGTCATTGCCGCATGTTGAGTTTATTTTGGGTGAAGAAATATTGAGGCTTTTATGATCCGTATAGATCTCCACTTTCACCCCATACAGGTAGTGCCTCTAGATTTTAAGCGTGAAAATGACAGCTGCTAACTCTAGATCATGAGTAGGATAATTCCTCTCATATTCTTTGAGTTGTCATGAGGCATAGGCTATGACTTTCCCATGTTGCATGAGAACACATCCTAAACCTTTGCTTGAAGCATCGCTATATATGACAAATCCCTCCGAACTAGATGGTATTATTAGAATAGGTGATGAAATGAGTCTCCTCTTGAGTTCTTGAAAACTCTTCTCACATTCCTCAATCCAACCGAATTTTGTATCTTTTCGAGTCAGCTGAGTTAATGGAGTAGCGATTCGAGAAAACCCTTCTATGAATCTCTGATAATAACCAACTAAGCCGAGAAAGCTATGCATTTTGGTCACTAACTTAGGCTGCTCCCAGCTTTGAATTGCTTCAATCTTTGCTGGGTCAACAGATATTCCATGATTTGATATCACGTGCCCAAGGAATGCTACTTCCTCAAGCCAGAACTCATATTTCTTTAACTTGTCATATAACTTGTTTTCACGAAGCTTTTGGAGTATCAGCCTCAAGTGTTGCTCATGATCTTCACGGGTTTTGGACTATATGAGGATGTCATCAATAAAGACGACAACAAAATGATCCAAATATTCTTTGAATACTCGGTTCATCATATCCATGAAGGCAGCAGGAGCATTAGTCAATCCAAAAGACATGACTAGAAATTGATAATGCCCGTATCGAGTTCTGAAAGTAGTCTTTGGAATGTCATCAGTTTTAATCTTTAACTGATGATATCTAGAATGAAGATCGATCTTTGAAAAGAATTTAGCGCCTTGCAACTGGTCAAACAAGTCATCAATGCGAGGCAATGGGTACCTATTTTTGATGGTGACATGATTCAACTCCCGATAATCAATACAAAGTCGCATACTTCCATCTTTTTTCTTTACGAATAGAACAGGAGCACCCCAAGGAGACGTACTAGGACTAATGTAAGCGATGTCTAACAACTCCTGCGATTATGCTTTTTAACTCCCACGAAGTTCAATAGGAGCCACTCGATATGGGGCTTTGGAAATGGGTTTTGTACCGGGTTCAAGGTTGATACAAAATTCAATTTCACGCTCTGGGGGTAGGTCAGGAATTTCTTCAGGGAATACGTCAGGAAATTTATTAACAATAGAAATATTATTCAAATCTGACATATTTTTATTTAAATCCGTGACATGGGCTAAGATAGCTTGACATCCGTTTTTTAATAAACGAATAACTTTATGGCTTGATATGATAGTGATTGACTTTAGTGGTTTGGTTACTTGAATTCGCATAATGGGTTGGTTAGGAATATGAAAAGTTAACAACCTTACGAAAATAATCAATCTTAGCATGATGAGAGGTTAACCCATCAATCCCCAAAATCACATCAAATGCAAGTATTTTCAAAGAGATAAGATCGATAGGTAACATGCGGTTACCAATTTGAATCAAACAAGACTTATAAATAGTGGATGTAATGAAGGTTTCTCCCAACGGAGTTTCAACAGATAAATCAAAGTCTATTTTTTCTGGAGTTAAATTTAAACGTTGAGTGCAAGTAGGAGAAATAAAAGAATGGGTAGAACCTGTATCAAATAAGGTATAGACTTCTCTAGAGTTTATGATTAGCTTACTCGTGATCACCTCATTCGGATTCCTCGCTTTTTGGAAGGTTACGACAAACGCTCTCCCTTGAACTACCAGCTTTAACTTCTTTGGGACGACCTTTGGTGCCTTCTTCCCAGCTGGACTTGTCTTCGCTGCACGATAAAACTGGGCTAGGTGACATTCTCTTCCATAATTGTAACACGTTTTGGACTGCATTGTGCAGTTTGGACTGATATGTCCCTCCCCTCCGCATTTGTAACATACGACTGATGGTCGTTCTCCTTCCTTAACAACACATACTGGTACTGACGTCTTTCCATCATTATTGAATCTTCTCTTATTAAAGTTGTTCTCACTTAGTTCTTCTATTATCTTAGCCATGATTATCACCAAAGTGGTTACCATTTCTGGCAAGATAATTTCCCCCACGATGGTTATCATTGTTCCGATGGTCGTTGCCACCGGCATGATTAATATCGTGTTGTTGGTCGTTGCCTTTTGGTTGGGCTGACTCATAATTGCGTTCTAATAAGTGAGCCCAATTCACAACATCTGAATACAGACAAAGTTTGTGAAAAATGAGGTATTGACGTATTTTGGGTCTTAAACCTCGCAGAAACATTCGCGTCATTCGCTCATCATTATCAACCAAATGAGATGCAAACCGAGAAAACTTGGCAAACTTAGCCTAGTACTGCGACACGATCATATTTTTTTGCTCCAGCTTGATGAATTCTATCTCCTTCATGTGACGAATACTTTCGGGAAAGTACTTGTCGTTGAAAAATTCTTGGAACTTCACTCAAGACATCTTTAGTGCGTCAGGCTGGGTACGTTATAAAGATTCCCACCAGTAATCTACCTCTTCACGCAACATAAAGGTGGCGAAGGGAACCTTTTTCTCCTCTAAGCATTCTAAGACATCAAATATCTTGGTGATCTGCTTTATCCACGTCTCCACCTTAAGTGGTTCTGGCTTTCCCAAAAACTCCGGTGGTCCCAGCTCCTTGAACTGCTTAACGGTGATCAGCCGTGAGTTGCCAGTGTTTCCACCTGCATTTTAAACTGGAGTCTCTCTCGTTTGGTTTTGCATAAATTCTAGAAAACTCTTAAATGTACCATCGTTCGTCATTTGGTCAGTGTTGTTGTTTACACGAGGATTATTGCCTTCCTGATGCACATTATCCTGGTTATTGATCAGTAGTGACTCAACGGTCTCATGTGCTCCATTGTTTATCTCAAAAAATTTAGATGTCATTCTCAAACACCGTCGCAAAACAAGGTTTAATTGACATGCCACATATTATCCCTATACTCTGACCGACCAATTGAATAACAAATAACTTAGGTAGGTCATACTAGCAAAGGATTAACCCGTCTCTCCCCTCTTAGTTCTAGTCTCACATCTCAGCCAATGATCATATCCATAAGCTTTGAAATCAACTGTGATGTCCCCAAAATAGGTATACATCACCCATCTTGAGTAGCGAAATACATGGTACATAAATCAAATACAAACTTCTTTAACACAACTGTCGTGTAAAAATACGACAAAACATAGCTGAGCTTTTACATGAATATTGTCTCATAGACAATATCCAAACATAAATTCAATCCTCATTACATTTATTATCACACTATTTCATAGAATAGTGAGGACTACTATAGCCACCATCTCAGACCATCACTCCATTCCCTGACTAGTCCCGGCTACGTTCTCATTTCCTGAAGAGAACAATGAAAGCAAAAGGGTGAGCTCAACTAGCCCAGTAAGAAATATTATGACTAAGATAATGCAGAATAAATTATCATTAGCCTTCAACAATGTTAAACTAATAAGCAAGAAGTTTAACTGCAACGGAACAAGCAATCCATTAGAAGAGTCAAGTAGAGCATGGTATCTACAATCTTCTATGATTTAAAAAGTTTATCATCAACTTTATTGCTGAGACCTACCTCAATAAATAAACCACATGATCGAATCATCCCTGGACTATGGGCCAAGGATATTCATGTAATCATCAATGGTCATGATTATACAGAATAATCCCTGGTCATAATCATACCAACAACTGTCCATCAATGCACTGGGGTCCAACGAGGACTTTTACCACATCATTTGTAATATTACTGGTCATGATTATACCGAATAATCCCTTGTCATAATCATACCAATCAACAGTCCATCTATGCACGTAAGCAAAAGATGACTTTCATCACAATATAAGCATTAGGATGATGACAATGATATAAGCATTAATCAAACGAAATCAAGGATAAATATTAAAGACTTTAAATTTATCTAGAGTTTAAAAATATCCAAATTATCAACATGATACTACTTTGTGGAGTAAAATTCAAGAATAATATTCATGTATCAAAATTAATTTAGACAGAAAAGAAATATATTTTTTGGGTGAATAGTACCCCGTGAACAGTACCCTATGACTAGTATTTCAGGAATAGTACCTCATGAATAGTATCCCGACATAAAAAGTACCTCAAATACCTGAGTGAATAATATTTGAGTGAATAGTAATCGGGTGAATAGTTACCCATGAATAGTATCTCGTGAATAGTACTCTGGCATGAAAAGTGCCTCGAATACCCAAGTGAATAATATTCGAGTGAATAGTAACTGGGTAAATAGTAACCTGTAAATAGTAACTCATGAATAGTATTCCAGCATCAAAAGATCAATAATTATCAAGAAAGCTCAGAATAATATTTCCATGAAAAGATACTGGATGAAGCGCAAATATCAATGATATTCTACTAATTTACCGGAGTATAGAAGCAATACTTTAATAGAATGAGGGTATAATCAGGAATATGAGATGAAATAATATTACTCACATACTATAGAGTATGGAAGAAAATATTATTCCTTATGAATACTTAACAAAAATAATATCCCTTACCTTAGAAGAAGACTGGATACTGGAATAGTGAAGTAGCAGACTTCTCTTCTTCTCTCTCTATAGCTTCTCTCTTTATAATTGCTCTTGTGAGTCTTAGTGAATTGGTGAGAATGAAAGAAGAATGAGCTTCTATTTATAGGAAAATATAGTTTCAATAATTGCACGTTTTGGGGCTTGAAATATTACAATATAATACCTTTATCTTTTCCTCCATTTTTAATTTAGTCCTACAAGTATTATCAAACTTGCACCACCTCCCCTAATAGTACATCATGTGAATCAATAGTTCAGTCATGTGAATCAATAGTTCTATACATTTGAAAAAAAATAGTTACAGTATAGTACCTTCATCTATACCTTCATTTTTAATTTAGTCATGCAAGTATTATCAATCTTGTACCACCTCCCCTAATAGTAAATGCATGTGAATCAATAGTACATACATGTGAACAAATAGTTATAAGCATATGAATTAATAGCAATTAATTGCTCATTTATCCGATTAATTACCAGATTGGTCAATATAACCTTATCGAAATAAATGTCAATTTTCACTAACACTAATAATCTCAACACAATGGAAATATAAATTTCATCTTTAACCAACACGAACTTATTCATCATTAATATTATAACTCACAATATTTAACAACTTTGATCATTCCTGTGAAAGAGGGGCTTTCGATAAGGATTTCTCCTATCAAGCGCCGCAATTAGGTGACCAAACCCCTTTCCTCGACAGAACTTTCTAGACATCGTCAATATTACAAATAATAATATGAATAACTTTGTCGTCTTAATTATTGATTTAAAAATATAAAATATTATGCAGATGATACTGTGACAATAATTGAATCAATAATATGAGAGATATTATGCAGCAATTACTGTTGTAATAATTGAATGACTTCTCACGTAAGCATCAATAATCAATATTGTGTGCTACTATACAACCACGCGTATTACTGTACTTTTACCACCGGGTATTTAAACAGTTTAACGATAAAACTTCTACCGTTATTTTTATAAAAACATATTCTGTCGTTTTCTCATTCTGAAAGTAATTCTGTTGTGGGGTCCACCAATGATTGTGTCATCGTACGAATATTCCCTTATAAAACAAATATTTCTCAACCAATCGAATATTTTATAACAACTTGCATACTTTGCAAAATTTATAAATATTACCCACAACTATAATATTATACCAAATCCACACTTTAATACTTAAAAAAAATATTTCGAGAAAATTAATTTTTATTCATAAAATTTGGGATCTTACAATTCTTCCCAAAAATTACACATGGCTCACCTCCTTTCTTATTCCCTTTTGTCTTATTACCCGACTGGGTAGTCTCACTCCACTTTCTTATATTCGGATTACTACCAGCACTACTACCTCCTTCATTTGTCTTCTTCTTCTTCTCCTGATTATAACGTGATGCAGCTTCGCTTTCCCCTTCAGCAATTATTGCCTTCTCCAACAAAGTCGCGAAGGTATTAATCTGCAATACAACTACTTTATTGTATATACCTGGCTTCAATCCATTCTCAAACCTTCTCGCCTTTCGTAGCTCCGAATCCACCTGATGAGATGCAAATCTCGCAAACTATTTAAATTTAGTAGCATATTCAGACACCGACATGTTCTCCTGCTTCAGTTCTAAAAACTTAACCTCCATCCGAGCTTGCATATTCGATGAAAAGTAATTCTCAAAGAACAACTCCTTGAATCTTGTCTAAGTCACCATAGTTGTACCAGCTCTCGCCTGATTAGTCTCCCACCAGTAATTGGTTTCTCCCTTCATCAAGTATATAGAAAGAGTTGTCTTTTGCTCTTCCGCTACTCTCGCAATAATAAATGCTTTCTCCATTTCTTTCACCCAATTTTGGGCTTCAATCGGATCTGTTGTTCCCTTAAATTCTAGCGGTCCTATCGCTTTAAAATCTTTAAAGTTAGTCAATCTATCGGCTGACTAATTTCTCGCTCTTGCTCTTTTTGTTGGAGCTCTATTTCCTATAGCTCGGGCTAACATGTCCATAAAATTCTGCATCGGGTCCACTTGAGCTCCTTCATTATTCATTGACTTCTCTTCACTTTGATTTTGATTCTGTCGTCTAGGCAGCATTATCTGATTTTAAAAAAAAATCTTACATTAATTCTCTTTCTCTACACAAATTCTTAACATAATAAGAATTCAACACATATTTCTCATATAATCGCATATTTGTTCAAATAGCACACCGTAGATTTAGTACATATCACATATTGCTATTCCTTTTTAAATAAATTTTAGGATTAACCCACACAAATTTACACAAAAAGTTGCAATTCTCCAACTTTACACAAAAAGTTACGATTCTCTATTCACACATAGTTATTCCTAGTTCGTCAAACTTACCATACTTATGAGTTCAGGAACTTGCCACAATTATATGAGTTTATGAACTTATCCTAGTCAGACCTTTGGCGTCCATTCGTTGAGGGGTTCAGAAACATTTCATATAATTATGAGTCACGAACTTACCATAAGTATGTGTTTTAAGAACTCACAACTTAATCTTATATTCATATAGAAAATAAAGATTTCATTCATACAAACATATATATTTACATATATTCACACATCATTCTTGATATTAAAACCTTTAATATCATATCCTACTACCAAAAGATACTACCGCTTATATCAAAGTTGTCTACCGTCCACTCCCTTCACCAGTCTTCTTCTTACTGGGACACTTATTGAATCTGTTACCCATTCTTCTACATGAAAAACACATTCTCATATTTGGCTTAGGATAATGTAGAGAAATATATCCTACTTGTTTGTAATTGAAACACACGTTCTTCCATATCATACACTCTCCCGAGTGAGTCTTTCCACACTTATCACAGACTTGCTTTTTCTTCGGGTTTGAATTTTTAGAATTATCACTGTTGTTGTCCCTCTTTCTCTTATTGATTCCTCCCTTCTTCTTGACTGTTCCATCTGACGATCCACCACCTTCAACTTTCATTTTATCCACCTGCGCCTTCAACTCATTCCGTTCTTTGGTCATCTCGCATAACGTCCTTTTTGTCTTCCACAACTCCTCCAAGAGAAATACTTTAATCCGGAGTTCCTGAATTTATGCAGTTTCTTGATCTTTTTCTTTAACTTTATTCTTACTCTTTGACTCAACCTTAGCTTCTTCAGACTCTGCCTCCTCATCTTCGTTCAGATATATCTCGGGATAATCATAATAATCACTCCCCAGATTTACCATGGGTTCATCTTTTCCCACCTCCTAAACTGACTCGCTTTGCTCTGGCACCTCGGCTACTGGCACTGGTGCAACAGCCGCTGGTGCAACAACCGCTAACATCTCCGTACTTATTTCATCTTCTCCTGACATCCTACAATCAGTTTAACAACTTGATTAGTACTTCATCAATATCAAATTCTCACATTATGTGTCCACATATCTCACTATCGATACACTTTATCAATCCCTCACTTAGTACTCTAAATTAGTATTCTCTATCTCGTTTATGGTTATAATCCTAGGGTTTCCCCCCTCTTAAGGATTATAACCTACAGCTCTAATACCAACCTATGACACCCCCAAATCTGGGTTACCTGACCCCCTAGTTTGGTTCTCATGATCCATAATGTAATTAACATCTAACTACCCATTCATTGATGAATACAAACTTACATATCATTAATTAATATGTTAACAACATCATCCCAGGTTATCTAACCTTAACATTACAAACATACTCTTTAGATATACCAAAAAGTCTTTATAAATATAACATAATAAATATGTTCATTATAACTACTCTAGCACTATGCCTTTGCCTTTATTCTTCTCTGCCCCTCCGGCTACTTCATTCCTAGCTGAAATATTTAATTTAGCAAGTGTGAGCAACAAATTTGCCCCACAAGTTAAGACTTACAATGAATGTATAAGAATCAAGAATAATAGACTATTTATTTTGATAGAATGACACCAAAGTTTGGGGAACTTTGAAATAGCTGAACAATTCATTAATCACTAACAAGTATTCTCGCATCCTATGCAACACAATAATTTGATAATGAAAGAGTATAACGCTTTCAAAATTTTTACAATATTCAATTGAATAACAAAACGGAAAATATTCTTCAGAGTTTATGTTGAGTGATCCCTAAGGATCTTGAACTTCTCTTCTCGAGTAATTATCAAAGATTTACTTTGATATAACTAGGTGTATCAGATAACCATAAAGATTAAAGCATACACCCCAGCAAGTACTTAGAGCGTCCAACTCCTTGTACCCTATATTATGTATAATACTTACACGCGCGCAAAAGCCGAATATACGACCAAAAATGTTCCCTTTGTATAAAAGGTTGTTCTTCTCAGTTTTAGAATCAGAATTTGATTTAACAATGAAATACAATGATTTCAATATCTAATCACTTCTCTTCCCTTCTCTTCTAGAACTTATCAAGTTTACTTTCACGATCTAGCATAAATAATTGGCATCGATCTATCAATAATAATTGAATTCTCTTATCTTCTCGAACCTATCAAGTTCTAACAAATGTTCGTCTAGCCAAAACAATTGACTAAGACATTTCTCAACACAATTCAACAATAGACATGAATTATCTATACTATTTGCAATCAATAATAGCTTTTACGGATGTGAATATCCAGCAACCGTTATTCTCTAAGTATATTCTCAGAATCACTAATTCAATTTGAATTAATAAACATGCACTAACTGCAAATAATCAACAATAAATTCTCAGACGTGGTCTAATCAACAATAATTAACCACCATAATATTTCAAAGTATTAACTCAAGGTTGAGTTAGGAAACTTATCTTTTGTGTTAATTACTACTACACAAAATACTTATCAGCATTTGAAAGGCCTATAATCATAATATCGGTCTCACAATTGGCACAATAATTCACAACACACAATACTGTAATTTACAGTCAATATTTCTCCTAGACACATTATCACATAGTCACATCAGTGTTTATAACCTATATAAAAACTTCTCAAGTCTAACTAGTTCAGTCTGGTTGGACTTCAGTCTGTTCTCGGTATCCTAATCACCCTATCCGATAATTAACACATTTATTGTCAATTAAACTCGGTCTCAAAGCTTCAATATTATTTTAGATAAATCAGATATCGTTCATAATATATTTCGGAAGCTTTTAATAATTTTCAAACAATTATTATAATTTATAATATTTTTTCAAACACTGAAATCATTTTGAAATGATTTAATTACTGATTAATCCCATCATCATTAATATTTAATAATATTAAAATATTAATAACATACTTGTCAAAATATTAAAGTTATTTATAATAACTTAAAATATTTTTAAATCACCAATATTCTCCTTATATGAATTTTAAAAGCAGTTAAACTCATTTTTAAATAATTATCATTAATATTTAAATATTAATGAATTTCTCATCAAAATATTGAAAGTCATTTATTATAACTTAAAATATTTTTCTCATTTTTAAATGATTTTTAAATCAATCAATAAAAAAAGCATGTTAACTCATTTATTTAATATAATAATTAAATAAATCTATTATCATTAATATTATTTTATTAATGAAAATTCTCCAAAAATATAAAAGTTATATTTTATAACTCAAAATATTTTCTAACACTTTATTCTCATTTAAAATGATTTTTATAATATTAAAATTATTTTTCTCTAATTTATTTAATATACTAATTAAATAAATTAAATATCATTAATATCCAAATAATTATAAATATTAATAAAAAATATCCCAAATCCTCAAAAATTATTTTTCATAACTAAAAATAATTTTTAAAACCATTTTTTGAAATTTTTTAGAATTTATTTCTATTTTTCATCATTTTCCAGAAATTTAGAAAATAAAATTATTAAAAATCGTCGCTATAGCCTATAGCGACAGTAACCATCGTTGTTGGTGTTCTTGGGCTCAAGAACATTGACAGTTCAGTTCTCGAGGGATCATGTTTGACCAAACTTAATTCGCAGTCCATGAATGTTCTGAGCTTTCTAAAACTTTGATCTTGTAATAGGTATATAGTACTACAAATATCAATCATCATCTCGGTCATACAACAACATAGATGCATGATCCAGAGCTTCAAAGTAGCGGTTAGAAGCTTTCTGGGCTTTCTGGGTTACCTAGAAACCCAGACAGCTTCGACTGCCTACTTTGTGGCTCAATTATTCACAAGTTCTGGTCATCAAATCGGTGTTCTTAAGGTCCAAATTTATAGTCCTTGTGTCAAGGAACATAAATATAACAACAAATCAGTTCAACAACATCAAATTCACCATATTTGAACTGGTCAAACATGATCAGAAACGATGTTCATGCACTTTCTGGAAATTCTAGAAAAGTGACTTCGTGATCAGATGGGCTACTTTGACCAGCCACTATACTCGATCTATTTGATGTTTATGGAATCTAAGGTCATGGATCTTTAGTCCATCTAACAAGCTACAAATTGGTTACAACAACATCAACAGAACTCTTAACATCTGACAGATCATGGCTTGACAAAACCTTGTCAAACAGTGGTATAGGATTTCTAGGTTACCCAGAAATCACCTGGTCATGCTCGGCCAACTGGGTTTGACCAACAATAACTTGAAATCTGAACATGAAATAGCCATAATTCCACTTCCAGATCACACTCCTCATGTCATACTATGGATCTAAACCATAAAACAACAAAAAGAATAAACAGATAAAGATCTAAGGCCACTAACATTAGCTTGTCAGAGAACTTTAGGGTTCATAGATAGTTTTGAAAAAACTTCATTTTAAGGCCTTTTAATGTTATAGATCTATGATGTATCATCATAGATCATCACAAAACGTCCTCTAACATGTATTAAAACACATAAACACCAACTTGGACTTAGCATACATGATCTAAGATGGGTTAGGGTTTATACCTTTCTCTTGAAGATGCTTTGATCCTGCCTTCTACTATTGATCTTGGTGTTCTAGGAGGTTATTTAGTGACTGATACACTTAAGAATTTTGGAGGTTTGGAGAGAGAGATTTCGTTAAGTGTCTGAGAGAAAATTGACCAAGTGAATTAACTTTCTCTCTCTTTAATCCTTATATCATATAAATGCAATGCATATTGCAGGCATATGTGTCAATAAGTGGTTGATTGCTGAGAATTTTAGTCACATGGCAAGTCAAAAGTGGTTGAGCAACTAAAATTTTGCTAAATTCTACAAGTTAACTAATAAAGAATGTAAAAAGCCATTTTGGACATTTTGCTTCCAATTTTAATGGCATTCTAGTCATTTGAACCAAACCTTAGGGTTTAACCCTAAGATTCTAACCTTTAGGTTTTACAACTTTAAATTCTAGGATTTTCTAATTAGGGTTTTAAAATAGAAAATTAAGATTTCTAAATTATAATTAGGGTTTCCTAATTATATTAAAGTTTACTAATCACATTACGCTTCCTAATTAGGATAAGTGTTTCCTAATTAGGGTTTAGGGTTCCCGAATTTAAAATTAGGGTTTCCCATCATTCGATTAAGGTTTTTAACTGTGCGTTAGGGTTTCTTAATTTGAGATTAGGGTTTCTAATCTCTTATTAGGGTTTACTATGTTTATACCATAACTGATCAATCATTAATCACAAATTCTATATAGCACAAACACATACTCACAATTACTATTATTATAACTATAATTTCTATCGAATCCCTATCTGGACTTAGGGTTAGGGTTTCTATGAAAGTAGTATGCACACAAGCCAATCATGTTTGATGATAAAGCATATACTTTGTACCAATCTTATTCATTTATTAATAAAAAGTATTAATTTATTAAATGCTTTTAATTATCTACATGATGCTGTTTTATAATATGTGATAAACCCATAGTTTTAAGCAATGCTTTTAGAATAATGATGATGATCATTCTAATGAGATCTAAATTCTTTGAAAGCTTAAAACTAAAATAGTTCCCAATCGTTGGATTACTAAATTGGGGATTAGTGAATCCGGATAGATTGGTACATACGTTGCTTGCTCATTGGATGAGGATGATTGATCTCGTGATCATTTGTGGAGACACTAAAGCAAGTATGTAGGTGCTTATTAGAGAATAAGTTCATCGAACATGGCTCGCTAAGGAATACCTAATGGAGTTTTACTTGCTCGTCAATAGGAATTTCTGTAGTGATAGTAAGACAAGTGATCCTTGGACTTGAGATCATCATAGTATCTTATGTATGATGAGTTATACTTTGACTTATTCCTTAAGACCCTTAGGGTATATCAAAGGTAAGCTTGGGTATAATAAGTTATACATGGAGATAATGTATGATCAATAAAGAATCTACCACTTCTATAAAAAAGAGAAATGTCCTATGTGATTCGATAAATGACAACCCAAAGAGTCCTTGGTTAAGGCGTAATGAAATTAGAAATGAGTTTCTAATTTGCATTATTTGAGTTGTTGTGCATTTAAGGATCGAAATACATATAATTAAATAAAATAAGACTTGACAGTAATTCCATGTCTTATATTTAATTGGAACATTGTATGGTGGAAGGATTGAATTGTACGGTAACTATTTACTCAAAGGTTCTTTAATGATTAATGTTGAAATCTATATTATCCGGAAAGTCGTTGATCGCTAGGAGACTTATCCCTATTGTAGAATAAATATTATTTATTTAAATAAATTAATTGTTTAATTTATTTATTTAAATCGATTAGAATTGTTCTAATTGATTTATTCACAACCTAGGTTTAATATGGAGAACCTAAAGGGTCACACCATAAAAGGAAGAATAATTATTTAAGAAGTTAATGGCATAATCGTAATAATATGTTATGTATATTTAATTTAATCTATGGTGATAGAATAAATTAAATAGCTTAATAATTATTATTTAATATTTTAGAAATATTAAATATAAATTAATAAGAGGAGTCTTATTAATATTATTACAATTATTATTATTTTAATTTCTAAAAGAGTTTAGGAATTAATTTAATATAAGTACTCTCATTTATTCCTAATTGGATTAGGAAGGAAAATTAGTTAAAGGAGTTTAATTAATTATCCCTAATAAGATTAGGGAGCTTAATTAATTAAAAGAATTTAATTAATTAAATAAATCCCAATTCCTTAATTGTTAAGGTGGGTTGCCCACATCTATAAATAAGAGGAGTCTTATTATGGGTGATGGGGTTGTTGATTTTTTAAACGTACATAATTCCAATTTGTTGAGAGTACGTTCTTTTCTATAGAGATAGAAAACTAAGGTTTGAGCCAAATACCCATCTTTCAATTCCTTTTCTTCCTTGGCGGATCACCTCAGAGGCCAAACACTTGGGTGGCTAACGTTGATCAAAGGAAGGAACCAAACCCGTGGATTCAAGTTGAACGCGAAAAGGATCGAGGTGAACTTGTACCGAGGAAGCTCGGATCTTCAAGGGTATGTTTGTTCTTCATATCTTTTCGTTTAATTAATAATTGTGCATAAAGGGTGATCCGGGTATATGGTTTGTAAAATTTTAAACTCTGATTTTTACACGCTTCCGCTTAATTTTTGCAATTTGATTGCGTTCTTGAATATTACAAACCTAACAGTGGCATCAGAGCCAAACCTTTATGCAAATTATTAATTGTTTTAATTTGATATGTATATTGATATGTGTTTAGAACAATTTAATTGGGCATAATTTTATTGTATAAAATTTAAAAAAAAAAAAAAAGGAACACGAATTCGCTGCTTCTAAAATCTTCAATGTGGGACGGAATATATATATTAAATATATATTAGGATCATGTTGTGTTGCCGAATCAAATTTTTTTTTCAAAAAGCTGTTCCGTGTTGTTTTTTTTTATTTCATGGTGACTCACGTGGATAAGGTGAAGTGCGGCCAATTTTTTTTTGGAGCTGGAGCATTATTTTTTCATGGACTCAAGTGATTCTTGCAAGTGAAACTAAACATAGAATATATATATATATATATATATATATATATATATATATATATATATATATATATATATATATATATATAAGCTCGCAAAATCTAGTGATATTTTATATATATATTTAATAATTTTATAATTAAAATAAAATTATTTTAATTTTAAAATTAGATTTCATGCTAACTAATTAGAGTTGGAATTAGATTCCATGATAACTAATTGGAGGATTTCATTTTTCCTTAAATAAAGGAGTTTATTTAGATATGAAATATGATTTCATATTATTCAAAAAAAAGAGTTTATTTGTGAATAGGAAAGAGAATCCTAATTTCCTTAAATAAAGGAGTTTATTTAGATATGAAATAAGATTTCATATTATTCAAAATAAAGAAGTTTATTTGTGAATAGGAAAGAGAATCTTAATTTCCTTAAATAAAGGAGTTTATTTAGATATGAAATAAGATTTCATATTATTCAAAATAAAGAAGTTTATTTGTGAATAGGAAAGAGAATCCGTGTTTCCTTTAATAAAGGAATTTTTTTTATGTGGAATTGGATTCCATAATTAATTAAAATAAAAGAGTTTATTTTGATTAAAGATTTTGATTAAAATAAAATGGTTTATTTTATTCAAAATTAGATAAATTAAAATAAAATAGTTTTATTTTTATTTAAATCTGGATTAAAATAAAAGAGTTTATTTTGATTCAAAATTAGATTTTATACTAACTAAATTTTTCCATTAAATGATATCAATATATATATTGAATGTTTATTATTCATAAGATGAATGTTATTTATTGATGCATATGGTGATGTGTATGATAATAAATGAGATTGATTATGGACTATTGACCAATGTGATTGGATTTTATTTTAGTTGGATGCATGAATGTATGGGTTTTATTAAATGGGGTCTGCGTACCTCGTCTTCTCTAATTTTTCTTAATATAAATTCTATTCCCCTCCTATGTACTTCCCCTTGACTGCTGATCAAGGTTTCTATTTATTTTAATTAGTTTTGTAATAGGAATAGTTAGAATTAATTTTGAAAAATAGGAGATCAAGGAGCAAGGAACGCTTGAAGACCCGTTTGTAATGGAGCCCGGGTTTAAATGTAATAGTTATATTTAAATATTATTTCTTGCACCCCTAGGGTTTGACCTTTTGGTTCACTTGGTGGCTCTAGTGAACTAAACTAGAATAAAGTCCATAATCAATTCGGGTAGAATATAGTATTCTATATGTGCATGCTATACTATATATATATATATATTATATATTATGCAAACATGCTTCGCATGTTCATTAATATGACGCGTATTATATACATATATATATATATATATATATATATGTGTGCATGCGCGCTAAACAAGATGAGACAAATTAATAACAAACCCCTCAATTTTTTTATATTAAGTCCTAAGCGTTCAAAGATATTTGGAATATCGAACGTCGCCTTCTAGCATGATAAAATTAATAGAGTATTAAATATTTAATATGAGTTTGTTGTGTTACCACAAGGCAAGTATTAGATATTTAAGATGTTAATTTATCACATTTGATGCTTATAAAGAAAATTGAACAATATTGTTTTGTTGTGTCACCACAAGGATGATATTTTTCTTTTTTGAATATATGGAGTGCTAGGTCGGACTTAACTTGGATAATTTTGATTCGGATGTGCCACCACTTGATCAAAATATTCTAAGAGGCAAAAGAAAAGGAGTTGCATAGTTGATGTAATTGACAAAAGTTGTCTACCTATTTATTTATATATAGTTTGTTGTGTCACCACAAGGCTATATACATTTGAAATGGGATCCTTATTCTCACTAGCAAATCTTTAATTAGATTTTGCCGAACTATATAAGTGAGGGTAATATGGTTTGAAGAAAATAGTGGGAGATACCAATTTAAAACAAGACCTAATTTATTTTGGTAATTAATAAAAGAATGTATGTTAAAAATGTTGTTAGTTACAAATTCATTTACTGTAATTTTACAATGTCTAAAATTACTATCATTGCGAAGCATATTAGATACTAAATTAACGAATAAATTAAAGCGGATTGGTTAAGGAATTTGAGAATAGTTCTCATATTTGAAAAGTTATCTTATGTCCTTAATACGCCTATCCTCGCAATGGTTGCGCATAATGCCTCCGAGGAAGACATTGCTACTTTTAGAAAGTGGCAAGTTGATGCACAGTTAGCTCAATGCATCATGCTCGCATCCATGAGTAACGAGCTTCAGCCACAACATGAAACTATGGATGCTCCTACTATATTCCCCGCACATCAAGTAGTTGATGGTGAGGAAAGTAGGACCGATAGATATCGAGATATCAAGGAGCTCTTCCGATCTAGAATGGCCAATGGCACTATAAGATGCATAAAAAGTTCTTAACATAATCAATTTGATTGATCAATTAGGACAACATGTTTTGTCATGGATGGAGAGTTAAGCCAAGATTTGATCTTGCACTCACTCTCAGACTCCTTTCACAATTGTTGTGAATTTTTCATATAAACAAGCTAGATATCAGCTTCGCTGATTTGCTTAACATATTGAAAAATGTTGAGAGTCACTTTCCAACCAAGGAAGACCATGTCTTACTGGTAGGGGCCAAAGGATCTTTTGAAAAGAAGAACGATTCAAAGAAGGTAAATAATAAAGGCATAAACAAAGGATAATAAGAACAAAACTGATACGGATAGCAAAGGAGTTTTGCTCCACCGCAATAAGCCCTGGACACGGAAAAAAAGCGCAGAAGAAGCATCTTGCGAGAAGCTAACCAAAGAAGCTTAGTGAAGTTTTGGTTACAAATACAAATTTGTTCATGATTTGAAATAAATTTTCTTTAAGTCAAGGTTCTACTTGGGTATTGGATACCGACTTTGGTTATCATAAATATAGATTTATGAAGGACCAAGCAGAGGTAGAAAGTTAAACAAAGATAAGTAATCCTATGTGGAAAATGAAGCAAAGGTTGCTGCATTAGCTATAGAAACTTATAGTTTAGCAATGCCTACGGGCAAATCTATTAAGTCAATAAGTTGTTATTGTATTCCAGTTCTTGTTAAAAATATTATTTCCATTTTATTGTTGGACAATGAAATCTTTGGTATTATAATTAAGAACAATTGTTGTTCTATTTATAATAATAATATTTTGTATAGAACTGGAATATTACTTAATAAATTTTGTATACTTGACTTACATGAAAATAATTTTGCATATTGAACAAATTAGTATAAGAAAAGGAGATGATCATTCAAAAAGAAGTGAAAGTGTATATTTGTTGAAATACAAGTATGAATTATTTGAAAGGTTCAAAGAATTCAGAAGTGAAACAAATTGACAATGTATTAAGATTCTTTGATTAGATCAAGGAATAAATACTTGTGAAATAAGTTTCTAGATCATCTCAAATGGTTTTCTCATAATGGACGCCTCTCGATACATAATAATTGATTGATGTATCTGAAAGGAAAAATCGTACCTATTTGAACATGGTGCGATCCATAATGATTTTACCGACATTCCAGTATCCTTCTAGGATCATGTCTTAAAAATGGCTGCATATCTACGAAAAGGTAACCTCAAAATCCGGCCCCAAGACTCCATAAAAGTTATGGATAGGGAGGATTCCTAATCTTAAGTATGTTAAGATAAGGGGTTGTCTAACTTATGTGAAAAGGTTTCAAAGGATAAGCTTGGGACAAGATTTGACAAGTGTCGATTTGTGGGACATCCTAAAGTAAGTTTAGGGTATATGTTCTATAACTCTACTTAGCAAAAGGTGTTTGTTGCGAAACACGTTGTCTTCTATGATAAAGGTGCTTATCATTAAAGGGGCTAGTGGGAGGATAATAGATCTTGAAGAGTTCAAGAACCACAAAATACTATAAGTCAAATAAGAGGAACCTGTAGATAGACCTATTGTACCACAACTGAATCGTAAATCTGGAAAAGTACCAAAGATACCTAGGAGGTATGGATTCATCATAGATGATGATGATGAGGTACACATCATAGAAGATGATGATCCAATTACATACGATGAGGTAAGTGTTGTAGACACTCAGAGAAATGGAATGAAGCAAGTTTCTCAAATATGGAACATTCGTTTTGATGAGGCAATCAAAAGAGTTTGATTTTATCAAAAATAAGAATGAACCTAGTGTGTACAAAAGGGTCAGTGGGAGCATCGTGACATTCCTAGTACTATATATTGATATACTACGGATAAGGAATGACATACCAATGCTACAATCAGTAAAGATAAAGTTGTCTAAACATTCCTCCATGAATGATTTGGAAGAGTATCTTAATTGGGGATATAAATCTATATAGATAGATTTAAGAGGATGCTCGACTTAACCCAAGGAACGTATATTCATTTGATGCTAAAGTCGTTTAGCATGGTAAACTTTAACAGATGTCTCATGTCGATGAGCTATGGAGTGTATCTCTCTTAATAGTCCCCACAGACTCCTGAAAAGAGAGGTCGCATGAGTGACAATCATGTATGCAATGAAATGTACGAGACCTGATGTTGATCAGTCATATTATGGAGAAGTTCACTATGAGTCAGCGAAAAACATCTTAAATTGCTTAACTGGCACTAAGGATGTGATTATATTCATGGTGGGTCTTAATTAAAACTAGAGGGCTTAACAGACTCAAGTTTTTCAGACAGACCAAGACGACAGAAAAATCCACTTTAAGGTAAAGGGTTACCTTGAACAGTGGTGCAGTGAATTGGAAAGGTTCCAAACAAAGAAAGAGTTCTTTGGTTTAGTGATAAAGACAAAGTATATAGCTATAAATGAAGCTGCAAGTTGATTGTTTGGATTAAAAGTTCATTATAGAACTAGGAATAGTTCCTAAGTCTCATCTTGGATCTAAACATGTGTTGTGGCACTTTCATTTGATTATAAGAATCATTGAAAGATGGGAAATCACTATAGAGATGGTGGACTCTCAAGAACAACATTACATATCCATTAACTAAAGCTTATCCAACAGCAGGATAATCGTCACTTAGAGAAGAAGAGTATAAGATACAATGGCGATTAGCTTTAGTACAAGTGGGGGATTGAAAGTAGTATGCACACAAGCCAATCATGTTTGATGATAAAGCATATACTTTGTAACAATCTTATTCATTTATTAATAAAAAGTATTAATTTATTAAAGGCTTTTAATTATCTACATGATGCTGTTTTATAATATGTGATAAACCCATAGTTTTAAGCAATGCTTTTAGAATAATGATGATGATCATTCTAATGAGATCTAAATTCTTTGAAAGCTTAAAACTAAAATAGTTCCCAATCGTTGGATTACTAAATTGGGGATTAGTGAATCCGGATAGATTGGTACATACGTTGCTTGCTCATTGGATGAGGATGATTGATCTCGTGATCATTTGTGTGGAGAACTAAAGCAAGTATGTAGGTGCTTATTAGAGAATAAGTTCACTGAACGTGGCTCGCTAAGGAATACCTAATGGAGTTTTACTTGCTCATCAATAGGAATTTCAGTAGTGATAGTAGTACAAGTGATCCTTGGACTTGAGATCATCATAGTATCTTATGTATGATGAGTTATACTTTGACTTATTCCTTAAGACCCTTAGGGTATATCAAAGGGTATGCTAGGGTATAATAAGTTGTACATGGAGATAATGTATGATCAATAAAGAATCTACCACTTCTATTAAAAGAAGAGAAAAGTCCTATGTGATTCGATAAATGACAACCTAGTAGTCCTTGGCCAAGGCAGAATGAAATTAGAAAGGAGTTTCTAATTTGCATTATTTGGAGTTGTGCATTTAAGGATCGAAATACATATAATTAAATAAAATAAGACTTGGCGGTAATTCCATGTCTTATATTTAATTGGGACATTGTATGGTGGAAGGATTGAATTGTACGGTAACTATTTACTCAAAGGTTCTTTAATGATTAATGTTGAAATCTATATTATCTGGAAAGTCGTTGATCGCTAGGGAGGCTTATCCCTATTGTAGAATAAATATTATTTATTTAAATAAATTAATTGTTTAATTTATTTATTTAAATAAGATTAGAATTGTTCTAATTGATTTATTCACAATAGGTTTAATATGGAGAACCTAAAGGGTCACACCATAAAAGGAAGAATAATTATTTAAGAAGTTAATGGCATAATCGTAATAATATGTTATGTATATTTAATTTAATCTATGGTGATAGAATAAATTAAATAGCTTAATAATTATTATTTAATATTTTAGAAATATTAAATATAAATTAATAAGAGGAGTCTTATTAATATTATTACAATTATTATTATTTTAATTTCTAAAAGAGTTTAGGAATTAATTTAATATAAGTACTCTCATTTATTCCTAATTGGATTAGGAAGGAAAATTAGTTAAAGGAGTTTAATTAATTATCCCTAATAAGATTAGGTAGCTTAATTAATTAAAAGAATTTAATTAATTAAATAAATCCCAATTCCTTAATTGTTAAGGTGGGTTGCCCACATCTATAAATAAGAGGAGTCTTATTATGGGTGATGGGGTTGTTGACTTTTAGAACAGACATAATTCCAATTTGTTGGAGAGTACGTTCTTTTCTATAGAGATAGAAAACTAAGGTTTGAGCCAAATACCCATCTTCTTGAATTCCTTTTCTTCCTTGGTGGATCACCTCTAGAGGCCAAACACTTGGGTGGCTAACGTTGATCAAAGGAAGGAACCATACCCGGTGGATTCAAGTTGAACGCGAAAAGGATTGGAGGTGAACTTGTACCTGAGGAAGCTCGGATCTTCAAGGGTATGTTTGTTCTTCATATCTTTTCGTTTAATTAATAATTGTGCATAAAGGGTGATCCGGGTATATGGTTTGTAAAATTTTAAACTCTGATTTTTACACGTTTCCGCTTAATTTTTGCAATTTGATTGCGTTCTTGATTATTACAAACCTAACATTCTATTCTCTGTTAAGCACAACTCTACTCTTATTTCTCTGTCAATACACAAATTGAACACATCTCTAGACTCGTATCACAAATACTCAACACAATATTGATAGTCAATATCAATATTAAAATAAAAAAAATTAATCGTAAAATTTGAATTATTCGAAATCCCGGATTATCATAGTGATATAGGCCAATAACGCCTGACAGGAGGCAAGATGGGTACACAAATCTCCCCTGTGGTGCTCCTAATAGCACGCTCTCCTAAATAGAGCTCCCATCCTCCATCTATGAAGAGAGGAATCCTACGGGTGGATATCACGTACTCGACACCAGTCGAGTACCCATCCTGAAACCCAACGGTTAAATGCTCCCCGGAATAGCATCAGTTATCAACAACTCCATTTGTAGACGACAATGGGTGAAACCCTCAGCTACAGGAACCTCTGCCAGTATGGAGTGATGCCATCGACGTCCACGTGGATAGGTATCTAAACCTAACACACTCACAGGACGTAAATATGCAAGCCTCTCATAGGCCCAAAACTGCCAACAAAAAGGCAAACATCTGCTGTCAGTCAATACTCTTAACCTGTACATGGGAAATCAAAAGAGAAACACTCACCAGCAAAAATGCGTAAAATCTTAGCCCAGCCTCCATCAAGCCCCGCGAACGCATGCGCATACCCCTAAGAAAATAGACGAAGGTGTAGGAGCCCCATTTCATACTCTCCAATACGGTGCACATCCCGTGTGGCGCTCACTAAAGCAAATGATATCGTGGAAGAATTATCCGCTATGAAGCAGCCCCTAATGATTATCAGGAACAATCGTCGAAGAATGAGATCCCTGACTCTCACATCATCGGGTGTGGGCTCACTCAACCGCCCGCTCATAGCATCTACACTCAAAGGACCTGTACGAATTGTCCTGCCTTTGAGCCCATCAGTCGGGAATCCTAGCAAGGATATAACAGCAGTCGGGGTAATATCCGCCGTATAAGGCACTGATGCCCCTCCAAACTCCATACTAGTGATAAATCGCCAATCCATCGACATCATCATCACCTCACAGTCTAACAAATAGAGAGACTGAGTCTGGTGAAACGAGCACTCAAATAACGCCCTGAGATAACCCCAGGGACAACGACAGGGGAGGATTGAAAAGAACGCCTCGAAGCCCCAGCCTTGTACAATTGCTTGATAATAGGGATTCAGAGCCTGATATGTAGAGTGAATGCTGAACCAGTTCCCTCGAGGCTGCGTGAAGCCGGGAACCTACATCACAAAGAAAATCAACATCAGAATCCTTGCTCCTCATCAATAGGAAAAAGGAAGATCAAATCCAACTTGTACCTTGTTTTCATGCAAGTAAATCGAGGGTTGTAGACTCAAATCACCCAGAAGCTCTGGGATCCTCACTTGAATGCCTGGAAAATCCCTACGGGGAATATGAACAGTAGTGGCGGATAGGACGTATCATCGCCTCTGCCAAATGACGAGGCTGTCTAACTGAACGAGGTTGAGGCACATCAAAAGCCCTCCTTCGCACACCTTAAGTGGTCTTACAGGAACTACTCGGCTGATCTGAATCCATATATCTGGACACAAGTCTCCAAATCACCTTAGAAAGGGTGTGGTAAACTCTAATCTGTAGTTTTTAAAAATGCATTTTTATGACTATATGTATGCATGCATTACTTTAACATACCCATATAGTAGAGTTAAAAATGCATGACTACCCAATACCTATAGTTTGGAAAACTTTTGCCATAGTCTCCTTTATAAATAGGACTATCCACATGCACATAGGCATGACTAGGTGGCCATTCAGTAGCACACCTACCCATAGTCATAAACATCCTATATGCATTACACTATCAAAGTCATAATCCATAAGGGTAGCCTAATTACCAGGATTACTTTGCTTTACCACCTTTGCTCATTTGTCCTCAAATATGATAAGAAATAACATAAAAAGGTGCCAATTTGACTGTTTCAAAAGTTAAATTTTTTTATATGATTATGTTCAGCATGGTTAAATACTAACATTTACTATGTTGAATATTTTTTATCAAGTTATATGAGCATGCATATTCACTACTATGTGTTTAAAAGCATTTCATGTGATAACTCATTTTCCAACAGATAAAAATTGGAAAAGAAGACATGCATACGTTACCAGGACAGTGTAGAACACTTATACGGTGGCAGAATTTGCAGAAAGACACTCGAACTCAGTAGATCTGAAGAAGAGCTCTTGGATTCTCTATGTGGCGCAACTTGTAAATGAATTATAAAAGCAACAGGTGCCTTAAAGCCACCCACAGCTGGCTGCAGGTGTACCTGGGGCTCCCCTTGGTGGGGCCCACCCCTCTGGCTCAGTTCAATATGAGTTACAAAAGAGGTCTCATAAGTTGAAAAAGTCAAATCACGAAAAAAGCTGCTACGCGATTGAGCGGAAATGAATTATAAAAGCAACAGGTGCCTTAAAGCCACCCACAGCTGGTTGCATGTGTACCTGGGACTCCCCTGGGTGGGGCCCACCCCTCTATCTCAGTTCAATATGAGTTGCAAAGGAGGTCTCACAAGTTGAAAAAGTCAAATCAGGAAAAAAGCTGCTACGCGATTGAGCGGAAAAGCCTGAAATCCTGGTTTTCAGAGACCAAATTGTGGGTCTACATATCATTCATTGGTATTCACCCAGACACAAGGTTTACTATACCGATGATCACAATTGTTGCAAACTACAATCGGCAATACCTCACCAAGGTCCGATGCCATCAGTTCGGGGTCGTAACTCCATAACATTTCCCCCAGCGGGGATTTCATCCGTTGATGCACACATCAACGAAGGTCAAGAAACCTTTATGATATTCAGCAACTAGCAAGTAAATCCTGCAAAGCATCAGAAACCATTCGATGATCTCATCCATTGATGCACACGTCAACGAAGGTCAAGCAGCCTTGTCATCATCCACAACAAGGATCTCATCCATTGATGTACATTTCAACGAGGGTCAGGCAGCCTTGATAAAACAGACTATTGGCAGTAACTCTGACAGAGCATTAGAAGGACCTGGCGACACAAACGAGGAAGGACCAACCTCATCGGGGAGGACCGATGATGGATTATGTTATACAAGGTCTCCTCAGATAAAACACATCCCCACAGAGTCTCTTGTACATGAGAGATACGTCCTCAATGGAAAGTATGTACCAAGGATTAAGGACTTTGGTGATAACCCTAATGTCAACATCCTGGAAGTTCTTGAGAGATTTAGAATACACAACCAAGAAGTTCATCAGAGTCATCAGTTATAACTCCAATCCCCATCAGAAACTGTGGGAATAGTCATCACATCCTGTTGGAAAACAATCCAACAAACCACAAACATCATACATATGCATCATGCTGCAATACATTGCATCATGATTATCTTGTCACATTTCATATGTCTAGTATTCTTTATCATATACATGCCATTACATTACATGAATATGATAAAGTTGGGCATCTGTAGACACTCAAAATTTTTCATTCCTATTACTAACATTATAGGAGGGCAGAATCATCTTTCAAGATAACCCTAGAAGATAAAGCAGCTCCAATTCTGGAGACAACCCAAAAATTATCAGTCTTACCATCTTGGAGACAACTCCGAGATAACCACTTCCAGTTCCAGATATAACCCTGGGATTTTCAGTTTCAACCTCGAAGACAACCTCGAGGAGTGCATTCTAGTTCCGGAGATAACCCTAGAATCATCAAATTTCCAACTCGGAGACAACCCTGAGATACTCAGTCCCAGAGAAAACCCCGAGAATTCCAATTCCAACCTTGGAGACTACCCCGAGGAGTGCAGTTGTAGTTCTAGAGATAACCCCAGAAATGCTCATTTCAACCCCTTGCAGTCAGCTTCAACCTCGGAGACAACCCCGAGGTGCTCAGTTCCAACTCCGAAGACAACCCCGGGAGGTCAGGCACACCTTAGAGACAAGCTTGAGGACATTCTGCACTCACAGCAGCACAATCTCATAGATAACCCTGAGCAACGACTGCTACATCAACCCAAACTGGAGATAACCCCGGTGAGGGGAAAAATCATCATTTTTCCACCTTGATCCCACATTGCGCTAACTCAACAATATTTCAACATACATTCTATATAGAAATGTTCTACAAGAACCAGAGCTCCAATCCCGAGTGACTAATATACAAGACAGCACACCGGATAGAATTTGAAGCCTGAAGACCTGGGCATGGTCCCATCTTCCCCACTTTCTATAACAACTAATCCTATGTCATTTGTGTAATTCTCAACAATAACATTTCAAAAGAGGTCTTATAAACCTCATCTGGATTCCCGTATTGAAGTTCTAAAAGTTTGAATGGACATTACGTTGTATACATGTGTGTACTTCGAGACAATAGGACCCGCAAAGCCCGGGGCACCCCAGGCAGCCGCATGTGCATTTGTGGCTGGCGTAGGTACACCTGTGGCTCCCCTTCTATAAATAGAGGGCTTGGGGTGACCATTTTACATAGAGAAAAGGCGAGGAAGCCCTGTCCAATTTGCTTTGTACACACTATAAAATGAGTGTTTTCTCATTTTAAACACTTGTAAGCTTATATTTTGCTATAATTTGCCACTGAGAACCTAGTGTTCATCCATTTAAAGCTATTGAAGTCTTCTTTGACAGTCCACTGTTAGCCTTCTTACATTTCTTAAAGCCTTTCTCCACTTTTTGCACGCACAGTTAGTCATGTTGAGAGTCGTGTTGTGTGCGTATGCCCGAACTTCGGTCCATGGATTTTTATTTCTTTTGTGTATATATATTTATATATATATATTTGTACTAAAATTATCGAGTTATGCCTCGATTTAGCCTGGACTCACGTCCAGAGCGTTTATTGCTTTTATATATATACTTATATATAAACTATTGTCAAACTCTGTTCGATGAGCCTGGACTCACGTTCGGAGCATTTATTTCTTATATATATATATATATATATATATATATATATATATAAATTGTTGTCGAACTCTGTTCGATGAGCCTGGATTCACATCCGGTGTGTTTATCGCTTATATATATATATATATATATATATATATATATATAGATACATACATTTCTGCCATGCTTGGAGTTTACTTCGTGGCCATTTACAGCTTTATTTAAGTTTTGTCCCGCCTGGAGTTTACTTCGTGGCGGTTGATCGTTTCTATATATATATTTACATCTTTTATATATTTACATTTCCAATCCCCCATGGAGTTGCTTGGTGGTACTTGATCGTTCATATATATATATTTATAACTTTTATATATATAACTGCTTACAGCTTTCATACAAACTGTAAGACCCTAACTTTTATGAATAAAGAATAATTTTCTTGAAATATATTTTTGAATATTATGGTGTGGATTTGATATAATGTTATAGTTGTGTGTAATATTTATAAATTTTGCAAAGTAAGAAAGTGGTTATATAATATTCGATTGGTCAGGGAATATTTGTTTTTACAGGGAATATTTGTACGACGTCACAATCATTGGTAGACCCCCACAACGGAAGTATTGTCATAGTTAGAAAACGACAGAATTATCTTTTTATAAAAATAACGGCAAAAGTGTTACCGTTAAAACTGTTAAACTACCCGGTAGTAAAAGTACAGTAATATGCGTGGTTGCATAGTAGCACATGGTATTGATTATTGATGCTTACGTGAGAAGTCACTCAGTTAAACTCAATTATTGCTACAGTAATTGCTACATCATATCTCTCATATTATTGATTCAATTATTGTCAGAGTATCATCTGCATAATATGTTATATAATTAAATCAATAATTGGGACGACAAAGTTATTCATATTATTATTTGCAATATTGACAATGTCTAAAAGTTCTATCAAGGAGAGGTTTGGTCACCTAATTGTGCGCCAATAAGGAGAAATCCTTATCGGAAAGCCCCCTCTTTCCTAGGAACGACCTGGTTGTTAAAAATTATGAATTATAATATTAATGATGACTAAGTTCGTGTTGATTAAAGATGAAATTAATAGTTCCATTGTGTGGGAATTGTTAGTGTTAGTGGAAATCGGCATTTATTTCGATAATAATTGATGTCTGGAGGTTATATTAACCAATCAGGTAATTCACCAGATAAATGAGCAATTAATTGCTATTAATTCACATGCTTATAACTATATGTTCACATGTGTGTACTATTGGTTTACATGATTTACTATTAGGGGAGTTGGTGCAAGATTGATAATACTTGCATGACTAAATTAAAAATGGAGGTATAGATGAAGGTACTATATTGTAATTAGTTTTTTCACATGATTATACTATTAAATCACATGAATGAACTATTAATTCACATGATTTACTATTAGGGGAGGTGGTGCAAGTTTGATAATACTTGCAGGACTAAATTAAAAATGAAGAAAAAGAGGAAGGTATAATAATGTAATATTTCGAGCCCTAAAACGTGCAATTATTGCAACTATATTTTCTTATAAATAGAAGAAGAAGAAAGAAGAAGAGAAGTCTGCTACCTCTCTATTCCAGTATCCAGTTTTATTCTAAGGTAAGGGTTATTATTTCTTTCGTATTCATGAAGAGAGTTATTTCTTTCAATACTTGTATGGGTTGTTATTCCATTCTTTATTATTCTGTTGGAATAACCTGTCTCTACGGAATACCGCATGTCTGGTGAATTCTTTTATTATTCCATTCTTTATTATTCTGTTAGAATAACCTGTCTATGCGGACTACCGCATGCCTGGTGAATTCTTCTGTTATTCCATTTTTTTATTTTATTGGAATAACACGTCTGCATACGGACTCTACCGCATGCCCTGGTGAATTCTTTCGTTATTCCATTCTTTATTATTACATTGGAATAACACATGTCATCATGCGAACTACCGCATGCTCGGTGAATTCTTTTGTTATTCCATCTCTTTATTATTCATTGGAATAACACATACATGCGGACTCACCGCATGCATGGTGAATTTTTCTATTATTCCATTCTTTATTATTCATTGGAATAACTTTGTCTCGTACGACAACCACATGCATGGTGAATTCTTCTGTTATTCCATTCTTTATTATTTTGTTGGAATAACATGTCTGTGTGGACTACCGCATGCATGGTGAATGATCCTTCGTATTCATTTCTTATTAAATTGTGGAAATGATCTGTCTACGTGGATTACCGCATGGCAGGTGAAAATCCATTTGCAATTTCATATATTCTAGTATACTCATTTGGTTAAAGTTTTGGCTTCTATTCCATGAAATTAGTAGAATATCCTGGATATTTGCGCTTCATCCAGTATCTTTTCATGAAAATATTCTTTTGAGCATTCTTGAATTTTACTCCACAAAGCAGCATCATGTTGACAATTTGGACGTTATTGATTTCTGGATAAATTAGATTATAAATCTTTTAAATTTATCCTTGAACTTGTTTTATTGAATTATTATGTCATTGTCATCATCCTCATGCTTATATTGTGATGAAATTCATCTTTGGCTTACGTGCATAGATGGACTTGGTATGATTATGACAAGGGATTATTCGGTATAATCATGACCGTAATGTGACGAATGATATGGTGAAAGTCCTCATTGGCTTGTAGTTCATTGATGGACAGTTGTTGGTATGATTATGACTAGGGATTATTCGGTATAATCATGACCATTGATGATTACATGAATATCCTTAGCCGTGATGCAGGGATGATTCGATTTTATTTATTAAGCTGAGTCTCAGCGATAAAATTGTTGAAAAACTTTTTAAATCATAGAAGATAGTAGATTTTATGCTCTACTTGACTCTTCTAATGGATTGCTTATTCCGCTGCAGTTGTTGATCTAAAACTTGTTGTCTTTTATATGCTATCAGTTGTTATACTGTTGAAGGGTAAGGATAATTTATTCTGCATTATCTTAGTCATAATATTTCTTACTAGGCTAGTTGAGCTCACCCTTTCTTTCACTTTATTCTCTTGAAATGAGAATGTAAATGGGGACGAGTCGTGGGAGCGGATTGACGGTCGGATGGTTGTTTTAGTAGTCCTCACCATTCTATAAAATAGTGTGACAATAAATATAATGAGGACTCCATTGAGTGTGGATATTGTCTAGATGACAATATTCTTATTAAAACTCTTAGATTATGTTTTGTTTTGTCGTATTTTACCTAATCGTTGTATAATTAAGTTGTATTTGAATTTTGTACCATGTATTTGGCGACTCAAGATGGGTGATGTATACCTATTTTGGGGCGCCACAGTTAGTTTCAAAGCTTAGGATATGATCCCGGGTGAGATGTGAGACAAGAACTAGGAGGGAGAGCGGGAATTTTCGCTAGTATGACCTACCTAAGTTTATTTGGTATTTAATTGGTCTGATCGGAGTATAGGGATAATATGTGATACGGTAATTAACCCTTGTTTTGTGGCGAGATTTGAAAATGGCATCCAAAAATGTTGAGATAAGCAATGAAGCACATGAGACCGTTGAGTCACCAACGATCAATCTTGTAAGACCCCAAACTTTTATAAATAAAGATGAATTTTCTATAAATATTATTTTGAATATTATGGAATAAATTGATATAATGTTATAGTTGTGGGTAATATTTATAAATTTTGCAAAAGTAAGCAAGTTGTTATAAAATATTCGTTTGGTCGGGGAATATTCTTTTTGTCGGGGAATATTAAATACGATGGCTCAATCGATGGTGGACCCCTAGCGAAATATTGTCGTAGTTAGAAAGCGACAAAATTATCTTTCTATAAAAATAACGGCAGAGGTGTTACCGTTAAACCGTTGAACTACCCGGTAGTAAAAGTACGATGAATACGCGTGGTTGCAAAGTAAGACACAGTATTGATTATTAATGCTTACGTGAGAAGTCACTTAGCTATACTCAATTATTAGCTACAAATAATTGCCGCATCATATCTCATTTATTATTGATTCAATTATTGTCACAAAGATTATCATCGTATAATATGTTATATTATTAATTGAGGCGACAAGTTATAAATGATTAATAATTGTTGAAAGATTAAATATGTGTTGATTAAAAATAAAATGATTTGTGGTAATATTTATTCAATCCTTGATGTATATAAAGAGTCTCATTATGAGACGTTTGTGGTAAGTTTGATTATTTTATATAAATATATGTCATCATCTAAGAATCTCTTCGTCGATAGTATTTACCTTTGTGAATAGTAATTACCTTTGTGAATAGTAATTACCTTCGTCAATAGTATTTACCTTTGTGAATAGTAATTACCTTTGTGAATAGTAATTACCTTCGTCAATAGTATTTACCTTCGTCAATAGTATTTACCTTTGTGAATAGTAATTACCTTCGTCAATAGTATTTACCTTCGTCAATAGTATTTACCTTCGTCAATAGTAATTACCTTCTTTAATAGTAATTACCTTAGTCAATAATAATTACCCCTTCGCAAATAGTAGTTGTTCCTTCAATATTACCAAGAGTTAAGCGCTCTCTTGATTGTTCCAAGGGTTAATTACCCTTCATGAAATAGTAGTTGTCTCTTCAATATTACCAAGAGTCATTTTGACCCTTCGTTAAGACCAAGAGCCACCCTCGGTTTTTCTATAAATAGAAAGCTCATTCCTTCATTATTTCTTATTTAATTCATTGAAACTCAGAGAGAGAAACTATAGAGAGAAAGAAGAAAAGTATTCTCGCTACTTCACTTTTCTAATATTCAGGTTCTTCTAAGGTAAGGGTATTATTTGTTGTACCGTAAAGGGTGTTATTCTTTCTTATTCATGAAGAGAACTTCTGTTATTCCATTCTTTATTATTTTCTTGGAATAACCTGTATACGCGGCATACCCTATACTTGGTGAAATCCCTCTGTTATTCCATTCTTTATTATTCTATTGGAATAACTCAGATATCGCCATGACATACCCTATACATAATCAGATCGTGGTTTACCCTATACTTGGTGACATTCTTCTATTATTCATTGGAACATCCATCGTGTGTTTTACAGGACTGGTTCCATCTTTATTATTATTCATTTGGAACATCATCATGTCGTATGTTTTACAACCGGACCTGGTTCCATCTTTATCATTCTGTTGGAATATCCTATCTGTGTGTTTTACACCGGATCTGGTTCCATCTTTATTATTCTGTTGGAACATCCTGTCGGTGTGAATTTCACCTGACCTGGTTCTGTTATTATTATTCTGTTGGAATAACCTGTCTATGCGAAGTACCGCATGCATGGTGATTTCCTTTGTTATTCCATTCTTTATTATACCCAATTGGTTAAAACTTTGACTTCTATACTCCAAGAAATTAGTAGAATATCCTTGATATTTGTGTTTCATTCAGTATCTTTTCATGGAAATATTCTTCTGATCATTCTTGAATTTTACTCTACAAAACAGTATCTTGTTGACAATTTGAAAATTAATAATTCCTAGATAAATTAATTCTTGAACTTGTTTTATTGAATTCTTATATCATTGTCATCATCCTCATGTTTATATTATGTTGAAAGTTATCTTTGGCTTACGTGCATAGATGAACTTAGTATGATTATGACCAGGGTTCATTCGGTATAATCACGGCTTGATATAAATGATGTGACAAAAGTCCTCGATGGATGCGTAATGCAAATGATGGATAGTTTTTGGTATGATTATGACCGGGGTGATTCGGTATAGTCATGACCATTGATAATTTGATGAAAATCCTTGACCGTAGTACAGGATGATTAGATATTGTGGTTTATTCATTAAACCGAGTCTTAGTGATAAAAATTTATGAAAACCTTTTAAAACCTAAAAGATAGTAGACTTTATTTTCTACTGACTCTTTTAATGGGTTGATATATTCATCTGCAGCTTAAACCGGTTGTCTATTGTATTTTATTAGTTTAACATTGTTGAAGACTATTGATAATTTATTCGCATTATCTTAGTTATAATATTTTTCATTGGGCTAGTTGAGCTCACCCTTTCTTTCCTTTGTTCTCTTGTGAAATGAGAATATAATGGGGACTTAGCCTGGGAGCGGAGTAATGGTCTAGAGGATAGCATTAGTAGTCCTCACTATTACGTGAAATAGTGTGATAATAATTGTAATGAGGACTCCTTTTGAGTTTATATAATATCTAGTAGACAATATTTGTATTCAAACTCACGATTTATGTAGATATTGTATACCTACGATTATATTAGTAAGTTGTATTTAAATTACGCACCATGTAAGTGGCGACCCAAGATGGGTGACGTATACCTAATTTTGGGGGCGTCACAAATACCCAGGATAATGTGCAACAGGAAGACAATAATCCTCAGGTAAACAATAACACCGATGGAATGGTGAACGATGGGATGTTCGGAGGCTTTATGCAATGCAACATGCAACATCGTGTGAGAGCGCCTCTCATTCAAAATGCGGTGGAAACACCGGCAACTCTCTGACGATCACCGATAAAAGCGATTCAAGGAGCTGGGACCACCGAGTTTTTTGAAAGCCAAAACCACTTAAAGCGCGAGACGTGGATAAAGCGAGATCACCAAGATATTTGATGTCTTGGGATGCTCCGAGGAGCAAAAGGATCCCTTGCCACCTTCATGTGCAGCAGAGGAGACATCGGTGGGAATCAGTAAAGCGTACTCAACCTACCGTACTGAAGATGTCTTGGGAGAAGTTCTAAGAACTGTTCAATGACAAGTACTTTCCTGAAAGTATTCGTTACATGAAGGAGGTAGAGTTTATTAAGCTGGAGCAAAACTATATGACCGTGTCACAGTACGAAGCTAAGTTTGCCGAGTTGTCCCGGTTTGCGTCCCACTTGGTTGATAATGATGAGAGAATGACGCGGATGTTTCTAAGAGGTTTGAAACCCGAGATACGTCAATACCTAATTTCTCACAAACTATGTTTGTATTCATATGTTGTGAATAGGGCTCAGTTATTGGAGCGCGATAATGAGTCAACCCAACCAAGAGAGAGCAGTCGACAAGTCGATAATACAAGTGGTAGTAGTCATCGAAGTGGTGACAACAAGCGTGGAGGGAATCAACATGCCAGAAATGGTAATCACTTCGGTGGTAATCATGGCCATGACAATAAGAGTGGACATTTCAAGAAGAGGAGATTCAACAATGATGGAAAGACGTCAGCACCAGCACCTATTGTTAAGGAAGGAGAACGACTGCCGGTCATATGTTTCAAATGCGGAGGGGAGGGACATATCAGTCCAAACTGTGTGACGCAGTCCAAAGCTTGTTACAATTGTGGAAGAAAAGGTCACCTAGGCCGATTTTGTCGTGCACCAAAGTCAAGTCCAGCTGGGATAGAGGCATCAAAGGTCGTCCCAGACAAGACAAAACCAGTAGTTCAAGGGAGAGCATTTGTCATAACCTCCCAAAAAGCGAGGAATCTGAACGAGGTGATCACGGGTAAGCTAATCATAAACTCTAGTGAAGTATATACCTTATTTGATACCGGTTCTACCCATTTTTTTATTTCTCCTACTTGCGCTCAACGTTTAAATTTGACTCCAGAGAAATTAGACTTTGACTTATCGATTAAAACTCCGTTGGGAGAAACCTTCATTACATCCACTGTTTATAAGTCTTGTTTGATTCAAATCGGTAACCGCACGTTACCTTTCGATCTTATTTCTTTGAAAATATTTGCATTTGATGTGATTTTAGGGATTAATTGGTTAACTACTCATCATGCTAAAATCGATTGTTTTCATAAGGTTGTTAGCTTTCATATTCCTAACCAACCTATTATGCGAATTCAAACAACCAAACCACTAAAATCAATCGATGTCATATCAAGCCATAAAGCTATTCGTTTATTGAAAAACGGATGTCAAGCTTTCTTAGCCAATGTCACGGATTTAAATAAAAATACGTCAAATTTGAATGATATTTCTATTGTTTATAAATTTCCTGACGTATTCCCTGAAGAATTTCCTGGCCTACCCCCAGAGCATGAAATTGAATTTTGTATCAACCTTGAATCTGGTACAAAACCCATTTCCAAAGCCCCATATCGAATGGCTCCTATTGAACTTCAGAAGTTTAAAACCCAACTACAGGAATTGTTATACATTGGTTTCATTCATCCTAGTACGTCTCCTTGGGGTGCTCTTGTTCTACTCATGAAGAAGAAAGATGGAAGTATGCGACTTTGTATTGATTATCGGGAGTTGAATCATATCACCATCAAAAATAGGTACCCATTGCCTCGTATTGAAGACCTGTTTGACCAGTTGCAAGGAGCCAAATTCTTTTCAAATATTGGTCTTCATTCCGGATATCATCAGTTGAAGATTAAAACTGATGACATTCCAAAGACTGCTTTCAGAACTCGGTACGGGCATTATGAATTCCTAGTCATGTCTTTTGGATTGACTAATGTTTCTGATGCCTTCATGGACATGATGAACCGAGTATTCAAGGAATATTTGGATCACTTTGTGGTCGTCTTTATTGATGACATCCTCATATACTCTAAAAGCCGTGAAGACCATGAACAACACTTGAGGCTGATACTTCAAAAGCTTCGTGAAAACAAGCTTTATGCCAAGTTGAAGAAATGTGAGTTCTGTCTTGACGAAGTTGCATTCCTTGGGCACGTGATATCATATCATGGAATATCTGTTGACCCAACGAAGATTGAAGCAATTCAAAGCTGGGAGTAACCAAAGTCAGTGACCGAAGTACGTAGCTTTCTCGGCTTAGCTGGTTATTATCAGAGATTCGTGGAAGGATTTTCTCGAATCGCTACTCCATTAACTCAACTGACTCAAAAAGATAAAAAGTTTGGTTGGAGCGAGGAATGTGAGAAGAGTTTTCAAGAACTCAAGAGAAGACTCATTTCAGCACATGTTCTGACAATACCATCTGGCTCGGAGAGATTTGTCATCTATAGTGATGCTTCAAGCAAAGGGTTAGGATGTGTTCTCATGCAACATGGGAAATTCATAGCCTATGCCTCACGACAACTCAAAGAATATGAGAGGAATTATCCTACTCATGATCTAGAGTTGGTAGCAGTCGTTTTTCGCTTAAGATTTGGAGGCATTACCTATATAGAGAGAAGGTGGAGATCTTTGGGGATCATAAAAACCTCAAATATTTATTCACTCAAAAGGAACTCAACATGCGGCTGAAAGTAATATGCACACAAGCCAATCATGTTTGATGATAAAGCATATACTTTGTAACAATCTTATTCATTTATTAATAAAAAGTATTAATTTATTAAAGGCTTTTAATTATCTACATGATGCTGTTTTATAATATGTGATAAACCCATAGTTTTAAGCAATGCTTTTAGAATAATGATGATGATCATTCTAATGAGATCTAAATTCTTAGAAAGCTTAAAACTAAAATAGTTCCCAATCATTGGATTACTAAATTGGGGATTAGTGAATCAGGATAGATTGGTACATACGTTGCTTGCTTCATTGGATGAGGATGATTGATCTCATGATCATTTGTGTGGAGACACTAAAGCAAGTATGTAGGTGCTTATTAGAGAATAAGTTCATTTGAGCGTGGCTCGCTAAGGAATACCTAATGGAGTTTTATTTGCTGTCAATAGGAATTCTGTAGTGATAGTAGTACAAGTAATCCTTGGACTTGAGATCATCATAGTATCTTGTGTATGATGAGTTATACTTTGACTTATTCCTTAAGACCCTTAGGGTATATCAAAGGGTATGCTTGGGTATAATAAGTTGTACATGGAGATAATGTATGATCAATAAAGAATCTACCACTTCTAGTAAAAGAAGAGAAATGTCCTATGCGTTTCGATAAATGACAACCCAATAGTCCTTGGCAATAAGTAATGAAATTAGAAAGGAGTTTCTAATTTGCATTATTTGAGTTGTGCATTTAAGGATCGAAATACATATAATTAAATAAAATAAGACTTGACAAAGAATTCCATGTTTTATATTTAATTGGGACATTGTATGGTGGAAGGATTGAATTGCATTTAAGTAACTATTTACTCAAAGGTTCTTTTATGATTAATGTTGAAATCTATATTATCCGGAAAGTCGTTGATCGTTAGGAGGCTTATCTCTATCATGTAGAATAAATATTATTTATTTAAATAAATTAATTGTTTAATTTATTTATTTAAATAAGATTAGAATTGTTCTAATTGATTTATTCACAACCTAGGTTTAATATGGAGAACCTAAAGGGTCACACCATAAAAGGAAGAATAATTATTTAAGAAGTTAATGGCATAATCGTAATAATATATGTTAAGTATATTTAATTTAATCTATGGTGATAGAATAAATTAAATAGCTTAATATTTATTATTTAATATTTTAGAAATATTAAATATAAATTAATAAGAGGAGTCTTATTAATATTATTACAATTATTATTATTTTAATTTCTAAAAGAGTTTAGGAATTAATTTAATATAAGTACTCTCATTTATTCCTAATTGGATTAGGAAGGAAAATTAGTTAAAAGAGTTTAATTAATTATCCCTAATAAGATTAGGGAGCTTAATTAATTAAAAGAATTTAATTAATTAAATAAAACCCAATTCCTTAATTGTTAAGGTGGGTTGCCCACATCTATTAATAAGAGGAGTCTTATTATGGGTGATATGGGTTGTTGACTTTAACAAAGTACGTAATAATTCCAAGTTGTTGGGAGTACACCTTTTCTATAGAGATAGAAAAACTAGGGTTTAGCCAACCACCCCTTCTTCTTGAATTTTCTTCTTCCTTGGTGGATCACCTCTAGAGGCCAAACATTTGGGTGGCTAACGTTGGTCAAAGGAAGGAACCAAACCCGGTGGATTCAAGATTGAACGCGAAAGGATTTGGAGGTGAACTTGTATACGAGGAAGCTCGATCTTCAAGGTATGATTTATTCTTTATCTTTTCGTTTAATTAATAATTGTGTATAAAGGATGATCCGGGTTTTATGGTTTGTAAATTTTTAAACTCGATTTTTACGCTTCGCATTATTTTTGCAATTTGATTGCGTTCATGAATTATTACAAACCTAACAGTGGCATCAGAGCCAAACCTTTATGCAAATTATTAATTGTTCAAATTTAATATTTTATTGATATGTGTTTAGAACAATTTAATTGGGCATAATTTTATTGTATAAAATCTATTAATATATATATATATATATATATATATATATAAACTATGCATGAATAAAAAAAAAAAAAAAAAAAAACGAAATCCGTGGCAGTTTTTTAAAGAAAAGCAACATGGTGATTCATGGATTGGTCATGCGAATATTGGGTAGGCACGGTTTTAAAGGCAGCAGTATGGTTCATATATATATGATATATAAACTTTTGTTGCATGATTTTTTTTTAAACATTATCCCAGAAGCTTTTTTTTTATTTTCGGCAGAAGCTTGAAATTTTTAAGGAACATGAGGCCATGTTTTTTGAATTATTTGCCATGTTATATATATATATATATATATATATATATATATATATATATATATATATATATATATAATTATAATTATATATATATATATATATATATATATATAATATTCTTAATAATTTTATTATTAAAATAAAAGTTTTATTTTAATATTAAAATAAAAAGTTTAGTTTTATATTAAAATATAAAGTTTATTTTAATTTTAAAATTAAATTTCATGCAAACTAATTAGAGTTGGAATTGGATTCCATGATAACTAATTGGAGTTGAAATTGGATTTTATTTTTCCTAAAATAAAGGAGTTTATTTGTGAATAGGGAAGTAAATCCATCTTTCCTTAAATAAAGGAATTTGTTTAGATATGAAATAAGATTTCATATATTCAAAATAAAAGAGTTTATTTGTGAATAGGAAAGAGAATCCATGTTTCCTTAAATAAAGGAGTTTATTTAAATATGAAATAAGATTTCATATTATTCAAAATAAAGGAGTTTATTTGTGAATAGGAAATATAATCCGTGTTTCCTTTAATATTTTTTTTTTACATGGAATTGGATTCCATAATTAATTAAAATAAAAGAGTTTATTTTAATTAAAGATTTTTTTGTGGTTTACATGGAATTGGATTCCATAATTAATTAAAATAAAAGAGTTTATTTTAATTAAAATATTTTTTTTATTACATGGAATTGGATTCCATAATTAATTAAAATAAAGGAGTTTATTTTGATTAAAATAAAATAGTTTATTTTATTCAAAATTGGATAAATTAAAATAAAATAGTTTTATTTTGATTTAAATTTGGATTTAAATAAAGGAGTTTATTTTTATTCAAAATAGATTTTATACTAACTAAATTGCCCATTAAATGATATCAATATATATATTAAATGTTTATTATTCATAAGATGAATGTTATTTATTGATGCATATGATGATGTGTATGATAATAAATGGGATTGATTATGGACTATTGACCAATGTGATTGGATTTTATTTTAGTTGGATGCATGAATGTATGGGTTTTATTAAATGGGGTCTGCGTACCTCGTCTTCTCTAATTTTTCTTAATGTAAATTCTATCTCCCTCCTATGTACTTCCCCTTGACTGCTGATCAAGGTTTCTATTTATTTTAAATAGTTTTGTAATAGGAATAGTTAGAATTATTTTGAAGAATTGGAGATCAAGGGACAAGAAGCGCATGAAGACCCGTTTGTAATGGAGCCCGGGTTTAAATGTAATTGTTATATTTAAATATTATTTCTTGCACCCCTAGGGTTTGACCTTTTGGTTCACTTGGTGGCTCTAGTGAACCAAACTAGAATAAAAGTCCATAATCAATCCGGGTAGAATATAGTATTCTATATGTGCATGCTTATACTATATATATTATATATTATGCAAACATGCTTCGCATGTTTATTAATATGACGCGTATTTTATATATATGTGTGCATGCGCGCTAAACAAGATGAGACAAATTAATAACAAACCCCTCATTTTTTATATTAAGTCCTAAGCGTTCAAAGATATTTGGAATATCGAACGTCGCCTTCTAGCATGATAAAATTAATAGAGTATTAAATATTTAATATGAGTTTGTTGTGTCACCACAAGGCAAGTATTCAGTATTTAAGATGTTAATTTATCACATTTGATGCTTATAAAGAAAATTGAACAATATTGTTTTGTTGTGTCACCACAAGGATGATATTTTTCTTTTTTGAATATATGGAGTGCTAGGTTGGACTTAACTTGGATAATTTTGATTCGGATGTGCCACCACTTGATCAAAATAATCTAAGAGGCAAAATACAAGGAGTTGCATAGTTGATGTAATTGACAAAAAGTTGTCTACCTATTTATTTATATATAGTTTGTTGTGTCACCACAAGGCTATATACATTTGAAATGGGATCCTTATTCTCACTAGCAAATCTTTAATTAGATTTTTGCCGAACTATAAAAGTGAGGGTAATATAGTTTGAAGAAAATAGTGGGAGATACCAATTTAAAACAAGACCTAATTTATTTTGGTAATTAATAAAAGAATGTATGTTAAAATGTTGTTAATTACAAATTCATTTCTGTAATTTTACAATGTCTAAAATTACTATCACAATGAAGCATATTAGATGCTAAATTAATCGGAATCAATTAAACGGATTGGTTAAGGAAATTGAGAAAAGTTCTCATGGTGAAAAGCTATCTTATGTCCTTAATACGCCTATCCTCGCAGAATGGTTGCGCATAATGCCTCCGAGGAAGAGATTGCTACTTTTAGAAAGTGGCAAGATGATGCCACATGATGGCTCATCGCATCATGCTCGCATCCATGAGTAATGAGCTTCGTCAACATGAAACTATGGATGCTCCTACTATATTCGTGCACATCAAGTAGTTGATGGTGAGGAAAGTAGGACTGATAGATATCAGATATCTAAGGAGCTCTTCCGATCTAGAATGACTAATGACACTACAGTACAGACAAAAGTCCTTAACATGATCAATTTGATTGATCAATTAGGACAACTGGTTTTGTCATGGATGGAGAGTTGAGCCAAGATTTGATCTTGCACTCACTCCGGACTCCTTTCATTAATTGTTGTGAATTTTCATATGAACAAGCTAGATATCGCCTTCATTTGATTTGCTTAACATATTGAAAAATGTTGAGAGTCACTTTCCAACCAAGAAAGATCAAGTCTTACTGGTAGGGGCCAAAGGATCTTCTAAAAAGAAGAACGATTCAAAGAAGGTAAATAGAAAGGCGTAAACAAAGGATAATAAAAACAAAACTGATACGGATAGCAAATGAGCTTGCTTCCACCGCTATAAGCTTTGGACATCGGAAAGAAAGCTGAGAAGTATCTTGCAGAGGCTAACCAAAGAAGCTTTAGTGAAGTTTTCTTCATAATACGCTTTTTGTTCATGATTGAAATAAATTTTTACGTAAGTCGAGGTTCTAATTGGGTATTGGATACCGATTTTGGTTATCATAAATATAGATTTATGAAAGGACCAAATGTAAGTAGAAAGTTAAACAAAGATAAGTAATCCTATGTGTGGGAAATGAAGCAAAGGTTCTTTGCATTAGCCATAGAAACTTATAATTTAACAATGCTACGGCAAATCTATTAAGTCAATAAGTTGTTATTGTATTCCAGTTCTTGTTAAAAATATTATTTCCATTTTATTGTTGGACAATGAAATCTTTGGTATTATAATTAAGAACAATTGTTGTTCTATTTATAATAATAATGTTTTGTATAGAATCGAATATTACTTAATAAATTTTGTATACTTGACTTACGTGGAAAATTATTTTATAAATTGAACAAAATAATATAAGAAAAGGAGATGATCATTCAAAGAGTTGAATGTGTGTATTTGCTAAAATACAAGTGTGAATTATTTGAAAGGTTCAAAGAATTCAGAAGTAAAACAGATTTGCAAAGTATTAAGATTTTTTGATTAGATCAAGGAATAAATACTTGTGCAATAAGTTTCTAGATCATCTCAAATGGTTTTTCTCATAATGGACACCTCATGATACGTAATAATTGATTGATGTATCTGAAAAGAAAAATCGTACCTTGTTGGACATGGCGTGCGGTCCATAATGATTTTACCGACATTCCAGTATCCTTCGGGTCATGTCCTAGAAATGGTTGATATCTACGAAAAAGGTAACCTCAAAATCCGGCCCCAAGACTCCATAAAAGTTATGGACAGGGAGGATTCCTAATCTTAAATATGTTAAGATAAGGGGTTGTCCACCTTATGTGAAAAGGTTTCAAAGGATAAGCTTGGGACAAAATTTGACATGTACAGATTTGTGGGACATCCTAAAGTAAGTTTAGGGCATGTGTTCTATAATCTTACTTAGCAAAAGGTGTTTGTCATAAACACGGCGCCTTTTAAGATAAAAGTGTTTATCATTGAAAGGGCTAGTAGGAGGATTATAGATCTTGAAAAGTTCATGATCCACAAAACACTATAAGTCAAATAAGAGGAACCTGTAGATAGACCTATTGTACCACAACCGAATCGTAAATCTGGAATAGTACCAAAGATACCTAGGAGGTATGGATTCATCATGGATGATGATGATGAGGTACACATCATAGAAGATGATGATCCAGAGTTACATTCGATGAGGTAAGACTTCTAGTGTGTACAAAAGGGTCAGTGGGAGCGTTGTGAAATTTCTAGTATTATATGTTGATATACTACGGATAAGGAATGACATATTAATGCTACAATCAGTAAAGATAAAGTTGTCTAAACATTCCTTCATGAATGATTTGGGAAGAGTATCTTAATTGGGGATATAAATCTATATAGATAGATTTAAGAGGATGCTCGACTTAACCCAAGGAACGTATATTCATTTGATGCTAAAGTCGTTTAGCATGGCAAACTCCAAGAGATGTCTCATGTCGATGAGCTTTGGAGTGAATCTCTTAATAGTCCCCACACAGACTCACGAAAAAGAGAGGTCGCATGAGTGACAATCATATACGTAATGAAATATACGAGACCCGATGTTGATCGATCATATCTCGGAGAAGTTCACTATGAGTCGTTGAAAACATCTTAAAGTGCTTAATGGCAAGACTAAGGATGTGATCATATTCATGGTGGGTGCGAATTAAAACTAGAGGGCTTTACGGACTCAAGTTTTTCGAGATGCACTCAAGACGACCAGAAAATCCACTTTAAGGTAAAGTGTTATCTTGAATAGTGGTGCGTTGAATTGGAAAGGTTCCAAACAAAGAAAGAGTTCTTTGGTTTAGTAATAAAGACAAAGTATATAGCTATAAATGAAGCTACAAGTTGATTGTTTGGATTAAAAGTTCAATCTGTAACTAGGAATAGTTCTAAGTCTCATCTTGGATCTAAACATGTGTTGTGGCACTTTCATTTGATTATTAGAATCATTGAAAGATGGGAAATCACTATAGAGATAGTGGACTCTCATGAACAACATTACATATCCATTAACTAAAGATTATCCAACAGCAGGATAATCGTCACTTAGAGAAGAAGAGTATAAGATACAATGGCGATTGGCTTTAGTGCAAGTGGGAGATTAAAAGTAATATGCACACAAGCCAATCATGTTTGATGATAAAGCATATACTTTGTAACAATCTTATTCATTTATTAATAAAAAGTATTAATTTATTAAAGGCTTTTAATTATCTACATGATGCTGTTTTATAATATGTGATAAACCCATAGTTTTAAGCAATGCTTTTAGAATAATGATGATGATCATTCTAATGAGATCTAAATTCTTTGAAAGCTTAAAACTAAAATAGTTCCCAATCGTTGGATTACTAAATTGGGGATTAGTGAATCCGGATAGATTGGTACATACGTTGCTTGCTCATTGGATGAGGATGATTGATCTCGTGATCATTTGTGTGGAGACACTAAAGCAAGTATGTAGGTGCTTATTAGAGAATAAGTTCACTTTGAGCGTGGCTCGCTAAGGAATACCTAATGGAGTTTTATTTGCCTGTCAATAGGAATTCCTGTAGTGATAGTAGTACAAGTAATCCTTGGACTTGAGATCATCATAGTATCTTGTGTATGATGAGTTATACTTTGACTTATTTTTTAAGACCCTTAGGGTATATCAAAGGGTATGCTTGGGTATAATAAGTTGTACATGGAGATAATGTATGATCAATAAAGAATCTACCACTTCTAATAAAAGAAGAGAAATGTCCTATGTGATTCGATAAATGACAACCCGAGTAGTCCTTGGTTGGTAAGAGAATGAAATTAGAAAGGAGTTTCTAATTTGCATTATTTGGAGTTGTGCATTTAAGGATCGAAATACATATAATTAAATAAAATAAGACTTGTGGTAATTCCATGTCTTATATTTAATTGGGACATGGTATGGTGGAAGGATTGAATTGTGCGGTAACTATTTACTCAAAGGTTCTTTTTATGATTAATGTTGAAATCTATATTATCCGGAAAGTCGTTGATCGCTAGGGAGGCTTATCCCTATTGTAGAATAAATATTATTTATTTAAATAAATTAATTGTTTAATTTATTTATTTAAATAAGATTAGAATTGTTCTAATTGATTTATTCACAATAGGTTTAATATGGAGAACCTAAAGGGTCACACCATAAAAGGAAGAATAATTATTTAAGAAGTTAATGGCATAATCGTAATAATATGTTAAGTATATTTAATTTAATCTATGGTGATAGAATAAATTAAATAGCTTAATATTTATTATTTAATATTTTAGAAATATTAAATATAAATTAATAAGAGGAGTCTTATTAATATTATTACAATTATTATTATTTTAATTTCTAAAAGAGTTTAGGAATTAATTTAATATAAGTACTCTCATTTATTCCTAATTGGATTAGGAAGGAAAATTAGTTAAAGGAGTTTAATTAATTATCCCTAATAAGATTAGGGAGCTTAATTAATTAAAAGAATTTAATTAATTAAATAAAACCCAATTCTTTAATTGTTAAGGTGGGTTGCCCACATCTATTAAGAAGAGGAGTCTTATTATGGGTGATATGTGTAAGACCCCGAATTTTATGAAATAAAAGTATTCAATTTTTCTATTCAGTAAATGGTTAAATTGATAAAAGGTTAAAGTTAAGGGTGATATATGAATTTTTCAAAATAAGCAAGTGGCTATAAAATACTTATTGTTGTTTGGGAATATTCGTTTGGTCGTGGAATATTCTTTTACGTCGGAGAATATTAAATGCACCAGTAGCGATCATTTGTGGGCCCCATAATGTAGAATAAGCGTCGGATGGAGAAAAGCGACAAATTTGAGTTTTTATAAATAACAGGCGTAATCGTTCTGAATTAACAACATTGGAATACGGTTGGTAAAGTAAAGTGTCTGGCGTTGTTGCGCGATAGCACTTGCGGTATTACATGCGGTATTTTTTTCATTATTGATTCTTACGTGAGAAGGCACTACTCAATAATTATTCGATAATTCTTATTCAATATTTTATTTTATTGATTGATAATTCTTTGTGTTGATATTTTATATTATTGTTGTTCAATAATTATCCTTTGCATGATATTTCCCATTATCGGATCAATAATTCATATTATTTGAATAATATTATTAGATAGCATTAGTGGCAATGTCTAGAAAGTTACATCGAGGAGAGTTTTTGGTCACCTAATTGCGGCGCCCGATGAAGGAGAAATTCTTATTGGAAAGCCCCTCTTTCACAGGAGCGGCTTTTTGGTTGTCATAAATGTGATTACGTAATATTATTTGTGAATAATTAATTATTGATTCATATGATAAGAAAATATTTATTTGATGTGGATATAAATGATGGATTTATTTATGTGGTTATAAGTGAAGGAATTAATGATGAGGTGTTTTATCAGTATTTGTCGAAATGGAGAACAAAGTATGGGATTTTCAGAAAAATTAGTTTATTACTTGATTTTGTAAAATCCATAACTCTTTGTGTATAATGAGTTAAGAGATGAGCCATATATCAAAAGAAAGCCCTAGAAGTAAGCTAAGCTGTAGAAATTTGAATCACCCAAAAATTCTTTGTAGATATTTCGTGGTGAAATTTTGAATGGCGGTCAGAAGGACTAATAGTCCGAAAAAATCGGTGTTCTTGACTATATTGCGTGAGTTATAAATTTTGATCCGATAGTTGGATCGTTGTAATTTTGGATATGTTATACATATATAAGTTGAGTATATGTCCACAAATTTTGAACCGTTAAAAATGAGCGTATGATTTGTTATGAATTTTAAGAGGTGGCGATTAGGAAATTAGGTTTTGGTGGAAAATTCTAGAATTGAGTGGGCCCCACTCTTGGTTGTTGGGGAAGATGGCTGATTTTTGGTGGGTGGAATAGTAGCGAGGTAAAGCCATCGGGGTTGCGAGTTAAAATGCGCTTGGCGTGCTAACATTTTCCTATAAATAGAAGGCTAAGTTAGAATTGAAAATCACACGAAACAAGTTTTCTCTTTCTCTCTCTATATTATCGAGCGTATTCTTGTGAGTATTTTGAGTATACTTTGAGTATTGTTAGATGGTGAAAGTTCCCTTCACACTTTATCCCGGTGTTTCAACTAGAAGTACTGTCTTTCGAGGTAAGGGATGTTATTTTCTTCTCAGATGATATTATTTCTTCAATATCATTATGCTGAAATATTGGTTGGAACTTTTTATCAAATTTGGAACTTTTTCATGTCGGGGTTACTATTCATGAGTTACTATTCACGAGTTACTATTCATGAGTTACTATTCACGAGTTACTATTCACGAGTACTATTCATGAAGCGTGAAGATGTTTTTTGTGGAATTTCTATCTTTTGGTGTCGGAGTTACTATTCACGTATACGACACTATTCACGTATACGACACTATTCACGAATACGGCACTATTCACCGAAAAATGAAAATTTTTCTTTTCGTCTAAAATATCTATTTTGGATACTAGCTTTGATTGTATCCATGTTTTGATCATTCTTGAATTTTACACCACTATGATTATTTTTGAGGTATTTTTGGACGTGGATAAAATCAATGCAAAGATGAGCAGTGTTTAAATGAACATGACCAAGTGATGAATATCTTTAGTGATGGTGCAAAGATGAATTATTGATGAATATCTTTTGCTCGTAATGCAAAGATGACTTTGTTGTTGAATATCTTTTTGATGAGTGCAAAGATGAATTATTGATGAATATCTTTTTTGCTCGTAATGCAAAGATGACACTGTTGTTGAATATCTTTGGCCGGTAGTGCAAAGATGAATTATTGATGAATATCTTTTGCTCGAAATGCAAAGATGGCTGTTGTTGAATATCTTTGCTTTGTAGTGCAAAAGATGAATTATTAATGAATATCTTTGGCTTGTAATGCAAAGATGACCCGTTGTTGAATATCTTTAGCCTGTAGTGCAAAGATGAATTATTGATGAATATCTTTGGCTTGTAATGCAAAGATGACCCGTTGTTGAATATCTTTAGCTTTGTAGTGTAAAGATGAACTGTTGATGAATATCTTTGGCCCGTGGTAAAAGATGAATTTATTAGTATGATTATGAGCGAGGCTGTGATTTGGTATAACCATGATCTTTGATGTTTGGTAAAGACAAGTGATGAAAATTATCTTTGTCTTGGATGAGGAAAGGAATTTAGAACTACAATTATGATTATGAGTTATATACGTGATTGTGGGATGAGGAATTGTTGATTGATGTTACGAGGATAAAACATTGTTGGTGGATTTTTAACATGGAGAAGACAATAGACTTTATAGTCTATTTGACTCTTCTAATGGATTGCTCATTCATTGCAACTATGGTTGAAAAGTTTTATCATCTACCATATGTTTTAAATCTACGATTTATTCTTGATGAAGACTATTGATAATTTATTTATCTTTAGTCATAATATTCTTTCTTGAGCTAGTTATTGCTCACCCTTTTGTTTCACAATTCCTTTCGGGTAATAAAAGTGTAAATTTGGGTCGGCGGGGATAGCGAGGAATAGAGTGGTGGTCTATAGATGTTGAGGGTGAGGTGAATTTAACTTGGAATGGTGTTTTGTCACTATCATACAAGATGTCTAATGACATACTGACCTCATGTTATCATAAGACATGGTTGTGCTCATCCACTTCTTTGAGTATATTTACAAGCACTACCTATATAATCTTGGTGTTTGTTTGGAGTATAATACCCAATTAGAGGCAGTGGAGATAATGATATGTCAAGAGAAGACTCACCATTGGGAAGAATATGATAGTAATCTTCTCGTTTTTCTTTGGGGTTTATTGGGTTAACGAGGATAATTACGTGGCCATATGATATCTACCATAACCTAAAAGCATGGCCTCCCATGTATACGAAGGTTTCCTTGAGCACTTCCCAAAGATTCTAATTTCTAAAGCAGGTTTTGATTTGTACCTTTATGTAAGGTGTCATGGTGAGTGGTTATCCAAGTTGGTGTCGAGTTACATTTGGTATATATTGGTATCCAAACTCATGACATATGTGTTGTTGTATTTTGCACGACAATTGTTGTAATAAAGTTGTAGTTATTTCTGTACCATGTATTTAACGACTCAGAATAGGTTGGATGGAATGGACCTATTTTGGGGTTGTTACATTTGGTATCAGAGCTTAGGGATATGATCTCTGGCGGAGATCGGGGAATAGAACTAGGAGGGGAGAGATGAGTAAATCCTTCGCTAGTGTGTCCTACCTAAGCTTATTTGTTGGTCAGTCATAATATCGAGATATTATGTGATATGTTAATTTGCTTAATTAACCTTTGTTTTGAAGCTGTATTCTATAATGATATCTGAAATACAGGAGATGAGCAATGGAGAAATCATGATGACAGGGGAGATAGAATCTGAAATGAAAACAAGGTATTCTCAACTCTTTGAAATACCAGGTACGTAAATTTCGGGGACGAAATTTCATAAGGAGGGGAGATTGTAAGACCCCGAATTTTATGAAATAAAAGTATTCAATTTTTCTATTCAGTAAATGGTTAAATTGATAAAAGGTTAAAGTTAAGGGTGATATATGAATTTTTTCAAAATAAGCAAGTGGCTATAAAATACTTATTGTTGTCGGGGAATATTCGTTTGGTCGTGGAATATTCTTTCGTCGGAGAATATTAAATGCAATGACAGTAGCGATCATTTATGGGCCCCATAAGCAGAATAAGCGTCGGATGGAGAAAAGCGACAAATTTGAGTTTTTATAAATAACGGCGTAATCGTTCTAATTAACCTTTGTTGGAATACCCGGTTGGTAAAGTAAAAAATGTCTGGCGTTGTTGCTTGCGATACTACGGTATTGCACGATATTTTTTCATTATTGATTCTTACGTGAGAAGGCACTACTCAATAATTATTACGATAATTCTTTGTTCAATATTTTATTTTATTGATTGATAATTCTTTGTGTTGATATTTTATATTATTGTTGTTCAATAATTATCCTTTGCATGATTTCCCATTATCGGATCAATAATTCATATTATTTGAATAATATTATTAGATAGCATTAGTGGCAATGTCTAGAAAGTTACGTCAAGGAGAGGTTTGGTCACCTAATTGCTGGGCCGATGAGGAGAAATTCTTATTGGAAAGCCCCTCTTTCTGAGGAGCGGCACTGGTTGTCATAAATGTGATTACGTAATATTATTTGTGAATAATTAATTATTGATTCATATGATAAGAAAATATTTATTTGATGTGGATATAAATGATGGATTTATTTATGTGGTTATAAGTGAAGGAATTAATGATGAGGTGTTTTATCGGTATTTGTCGAAATGGAGAACAAAGTATGGGATTTTCGGAAAAATTAGTTTATTACTTGATTTTGTAAAATCCATAACTCTTTGTGTATAATGAGTTAAGAGATGAGCCATATATCAAAAGAAAGCCCTAAGTAAGCTAAGCTGTAGAAATTTGAATCACCCAAAAATTCTTTGTAGATATTTCAGTGGTGAAATTTTGAATGAAATGGTCAGAAGGACTAATAGTCCAAGAAAAATCGGTGTTCTTGACTATATTGCGTGAGTTATAAATTTTGATCCGACCGTTGGATCGTTGTAATTTTTGGATATGTTATACATATATAAGTTGAGTATATGTCCACAAACTTTGAACCGTTAAAAATGAGCGTATGATTTGTTATGAATTTTTAGAGGTGGCTGATTCGGAAATTAGGTTTTGGTGGAAAATTCTAGAATTGAGTGGGCCCCACTCTTGGTTGTTGGGGAAGATGGCTGATTTTTGGTGGGTGGAATAGTAGCGAGGTAAAGCCATCGAGTTGCAGAGTTAATTACGCTTGGCGTGCTAACATTTTCCTATAAATAGAGGGCTAAGTTAGAATTGAAAATCACACCGAAACAAGTTTTCTCTCTTTCTCTCTATATTATCGGCGTATTCTTGTGAGTATTTTGAGTATACTTTGAGTATTGTTAGATGGTGAAAGTTCCTTGAAGACTATATCCGGTGTTTCAACTAGAAATCTTGTCTTTCGAGGTAAGGGATGTTATTTTCTTCTCGGATGATATTATTTCTTCAATATCATTATCTTTGAAATATTGGTTGGAACTTTTTATCAAATTTGGAACTTTTTCATGTATGGGGTTACTATTCATGAGTTACTATTCACGAGTTACTATTCATGAGTTACTATTCACGAGTTACTATTCACGAGTACTATTCATGAAGCGTGAAGATGTTTTTTGTGGAATTTCTATCTTTTGGTGTAGAGTTACTATTCACGTATCTAAGACTATTCACGATATCTGACACTATTCACGAATACGGACTATTCATAGAAAAATGAAAATTTTCTTTTTCGTCTAAAATATCTATTTTGGATACTAGCTTTGATTGTATCCATGTTTTGATCATTCTTGAATTTTACACCACTATGATTATTTTTGAGGTATTTTTGGACGTTGATAAAATCAATGCAAAGATGAGCAGTGTTTAAATGAACATGACCAATCGATGAATATCTTTGCTTGATGGTGCAAAGATGAATTATTGATGAATATCTTTTGCTCGTAATGCAAAGATGATTTTGTTGTTGAATATCTTTAGCGATGGTGCAAAAGATGAATTATTGATGAATATCTTTTGCTCGTAATGCAAAGATGACTTTGTTGTTGAATATCTTTAGCCGGTAGTGCAAAGATGAATTATTGATGAATATCTTTTGCTCGAAATGCAAAGATGGCACTGTTGTTGTTGAATATCTTTTGCTTTGTAGTGCAAAAGATGAATTATTAATGAATATCTTTGGCTTGTAATGCAAAGATGACCCGTTGTTGAATATCTTTGCTTTCAGTAGTGCAAAGATGAATTATTGATGAATATCTTTGGCTTGTAATGCAAAGATGACCCGTTGTTGAATATCTTTGCTTTGTAGTGTAAAGATGGCTGTTGATGAATATCTTTGGCCCGTGGTAAAAAGATGAATTTATTAGTATGATTATGAGCAGAGGCGTGATTTGGTATAACCATGATCTTTGATGTTTGAGGTAAAGACAAGTGATGAAAATTATCTTTGTCTTGGATGAGGAAAGGAATTTAGAACTACAATTATGATTATGAGTTATACACGTGATTGTGGATGAGGAATTGTTGATTGATGTTACGAGGATAAAACATTGTTGGTGGATTTTTAACATGGAGAAGACAATAGACTTTATAGTCTATTTGACTCTTCTAATGGATTGCTCATTCACTTATGACTATGGTTGAAAAGTTTTATCATCTACCATATGTTTTAAATCTACGATTTACATTGATGAAGACTATTGATAATTTATTTATCTTTAGTCATAATATTCTTTCTTGAGCTAGTTGTGCTCACCCTTTTGTTTCACAATTCCTTTCGGTGTAATAAAAAGTGTAATTTGGGTCGGAGCGGGGATAGCGAGGGAATAGAGTGGTGGTCTATAGATGTTGAGGGTGAGGTGAATTTAACTTGGAATGGTGTTTTGTCACTATCATACAAGATGTCTAATGACATACAACCTCATGTTATCATAAGACATGGTTGTGCTCATCCACTTCTTTGAGTATATTTACAAGCACTACCTATATAATCTTGGTGTTTGTTTGGAGTATAATACCCAATTAGAGACAAGTGGAGATAATGATATGTCAAGAGAAGACTCACCATTGGGAAGAATATGATAGTAATCTTCTCGTTTTTCTTTGGGGTTTATTGGGTTAACCAAGGATAATTACGTGGCCATATGATATCTACCATAACCTAAAAGCATGGCCTCCCATATACGAAGGTTTCTTGAGCACTTCCCAAAGATTCTAATTTCTAAAACAGGTTTTTGGTTTGTACCTTTATGTAAGGTGTCATGGTGACGTGTTATCCAAGTTGGTGTCCGAGTTACATTTGGTATATATTGGTATCCAAACTCACAAAGATATGTGTTGTTGTATTTTGCACGACAATTGTTGTAATAAAGTTGTAGTTATTTCTGTACCATGTATTTAACGACTCAGAATAGGTTGGATGGAATGGACCTATTTTGGGGTTGTTACAATATGGGTTGTTGACTTTAACAAAGTACGTAATAATTCCAAGTTGTTGGGAGTACACCTTTTCTATAGAGATAGAAAAACTAGGGTTTAGCCAACCACCCCTTCTTCTTGAATTTTCTTCTTCCTTGGTGGATCACCTCTAGAGGCCAAACATTTGGGTGGCTAACGTTGGTCAAAGGAAGGAACCAAACCCGGTGGATTCAAGATTGAACGCGAAAGGATTTGGAGGTGAACTTGTACCTGAGGAAGCTCGATCTTCAAGGGTATGATTTATTCTTTATCTTTTCGTTTAATTAATAATTGTGCATAAAGGATGATCCGGGTTTTATGGTTTGTAAATTTTTTAAACTCTGATTTTACACGCTTCCGCATTATTTTTGCAATTTGATTGCGTTCATGAATTATTACAAACCTAACAGCGGCAACAACGATGGCTTGAGCTGTTGAAAGATTATGATCATACCATCCAATACCATCCTGGAAAAGAGAATGTAGTAGCTAACGCATTGAGTAGAAGATCATATGTGGGTACGAGTGCAATATTGTTAACGCAAAGACCCATTTTGTATAACTTACAAAGGATGGAGATAGAGTTAAAGACTCTAGGGACCCATGTGATGATGACAAATATACGAGTAGAATCGACTTTAATTGATAAAGTTAAAGCTTCTCAAGCTACAGACCTGGAGCTGATGTGTATGAGGAAGAAAGTGCAAGAAGGTGTTATTTTGGAAGCAAGAATTGATGAAGAAGGAATACTTCGAGTCAACTACAGACTTTGTGTTCCTAATGATTCTGACTTGAAGTATAAAATTATGATGGAGGCGCATAACACACCATTTGCAATTCATCTCGGGAGTACCAAAATGTATCGTGATCTCCGACATACATTTTGGTTGAGCAATATGAAGAGAAATAGCGGGGTTTATCTCAAGGTGTCTAACTTGTCAACGAGTCAAGGCGGAGCATCAAGTGCCAGAAGGTCCATTAAAACCACTTGAAATTCCAGAATGGAATTGGGAGCACATTACCATGGATTTCGTTATTGGTCTTCCCAAGGTTTCTCAAGGCATAGATGCGATTTGAGTCATTATTGATAGATTGACCAAGTCTTCTCATTTCTTACCGATCAGAGAAACTTAAACACTTGAATGTCTTGCTAGTGTGTACATAAACAAGATTGTAAGATTGCGTGGTATGCTAGTATCCATAGTTTCTGATCGAGACCCAAGATTCACTTCAAGATTTTGGGTTAGTTTGTAAAAACCTATGGGCACGGATTTATGATTTAGTTCGGCATATCATCCTCAAACGGATGGGCAGTCGGAAAGGACTATTCAAACTCTTGAAGATTTATTAAGACTCTGTATCCTTGACTTCAAGTGAAGTTGGGACAAGTTCTTACCATTGGTGGAGTTTTCCTACAACAATAGTTATCAAGCAAGTATTGTCATGGCTCCATTTGAGGCGTTGTATGGAAGAAAGTGACATTCTCCAGTATATTAGGATGAGATGGGTGAAGCAACGTTGTTAGAACCATAGTTGGTACGTATGACTATGGAAAAGATTCAAACGATCCGACAACGTATAACAATCTCACAAGATCGACAAAAGAGTTATACTGATCTTCATCGAAAGGACGTGGAATTCAATATTGGAGATCATGTGTTGTTACGTGTTGCGCTATGGAAAGGAGTTACGAGTTTTGGAAAGAGAGGAAAGTTCAATCCTCGATTCATTGGCCCATTTATAATCCTCGATCGAGTAGGAACTGTGGCCTATAGACTCGCCTTACCGCCAAGTATGTCTCGTGTTCATAATGTTTTTCACATATCTATGTTACGTAAATATGTGAAAGACCTGAACCACATTATTGAATTAGAACCAGATGAGATAGAGGAAGATTTAACATATGAAGAGTTACTTGTTAAAATCTTGGATAAGAAGGATCATATTCTACGCTCTAAGGTTATACCTCAAGTCAAAGTTTTGTGGAGAAACCACGATGTGGAAGAAATGACCTGGGAGTTAGAATCTGAGATGAAGTCAAGATATCCTCACCTCTTCGATATACCAGGTATGTACCCTAATTTTGAGGACGAAATTTCATAAGAAGGGGAGGTTGTAAGACCCCAACTTTTATGAATAAAGAATAATTTTCTCGAAATATATTTTTGAATATTATGGTATGGATTTGATATAATGTTATAGTTGTGGGTAATATTTATAAATTTTGCAAAGTAAGCAAGTGGTTATATAATATTTGATTGGTCGGGGAATATTCATATGATAGCACAATCATTGGTGGACCCCACAACGAGAGTATTATCGTAGTTAGAAAATGAAAGAATTATCTTTTTATAAAAATAACGGTGAAAGTGTTACCGTTAAAACTGTAGAACTACCCGGTAGTAAAAGTACAGTAATACGCGTGGTTGCATAGTAGCACACGATATTGATTATTGATGCTTACGTGAGAAGTCACTCAATTATACTCAATTATTGCTACAGTAATTGCTGCATCATATCTCTCATATTATTGATTCAATTATTGTCACAGTATCATCTGCATAATATGTTATATTATTAAATCAATAATTGGGACGACAAATTTATTCATATTATTATTTGCAATATTGACAATATCTAGAAGTTCCGTCAAGGAGAGGTTTGGTCACCTAATTGTGCGCCAATAAGGAGAAATCCTTATCGGAAAGCGCCCTTTTTCCTGGGAACGACCTGGTTATTAAATATTGTGAATTATAATATTAATGATGAATACGTTCCTGTTGATTAAAGATGAAATTGATAGTTCCAGTGTGTGGGAATTATCAGTGTTAGTGGAAATCGACATTTATTTCGATAATAATTGATGTCTGGAGGTTATATTAACCAATCGGGTAATTCACCGGATAAATGAGAAATTAATTGCTATTAATTCACATGGTTATAACTATGTGTTCATATGTGTGTACTATTGATTCACATGATTTACTATTAGGGGAGTTGGTGCAAGATTGATAATACTTGCATGACTAAATTAAAAATGGAGGTATAGATGAAGGTACTATACTGTAATTAGTTTTTTCACATGATTATACTATTAATTCACATGATTTACTATTAGGAGAGGTGGTGCAAGTTTGATAATACTTGCAGGACTAAATTAAAAATGAAGAAAAAGAGGAAGGTATTATACTGTAATATTTCGAGCCCCAAAACGTGCGATTATCGAAACTATATTTTCCTATAAATAGAAGCTCATTCTTCTTTCATTCTCACCAATTCACTAAGTCTCACAAGAGCAATTATTATAGAGAGAAATTATAAAGAGAAAAAAGAAGAGAAGTCTGCTACCTCTCTATTGCAGTATATAGTTTTATTCTAAGGTAAGGGGTATTATTTATTTCGTATTCATGAAGAGAGTTATTTCTTTCAATACTCGTAAGGGTTGTTATTCCATTCTTTATTAATTTGTTGGAATAACCTGTCTGTGGGACTACCGCATGCCTGGTGAATTCTTTTGTTATTCCATTCTTTATTATTCTATTGGAATAACCTGTCTGTGCGGACTACCGCATGCCTAGTGAATTCTTTTGTTATTCTATTCTTTATTATTTTGTTGGAATAACCTCTCTACGCGGACTACCGCATGCATGGTGAATTCTTCTGTTATTCCATTCTTTATTATTCTGTTAGAATAACCTGTCTGTGTGGACTACCGCATGCATGGTGAATGATCCTTCGTATTCATTCCTTATTAAATTGTGGAAATGATCTGTATACGTGGATTACTGCATGGCGGGTGAAAATTCATTTGCAGTTTCATATATTCTAGTATACTCATTTGGTTAAAGTTTTGGCTTCTATACTCCATGAAATTAGTAGAATATCCTGGATATTTGCGCTTCATCCAGTATCTTTTCATGGAAATAATCTTGTGAACATTCTTGAATTTTACTCCACAAAGAAATATCATGTTGAAAATTTGGACGTTATTGATTTCTGGATAAATTAGACTATAAATCTTTAAAATTAATCATTAAACTTGTTTTATTGAATTATTATGTCATTGTCATCATCCACATGCTTATATTGTGATGAAAGTCATCTTTGACTTACGTTCATAGATGGACTTGGTATGATTATGACGTGGATTATTCGTAATAATTGTAATCACAAGTAATGTGAATAATGATGTGGTGAAAGTCCTCATTGGCACGTAGTTCATTGATGGACAGTTGTTGGTATGATTATGACCGAGGATTATTCGGTATAATCATGACCATTGATGATTACATGAATATCCTGGTCATGATGCGAGGATGATTCAATTTTATTTATTGTCGAGTCTCAAATGATAAAATTGTTGAAAAGCTTTTTAAATCATATAAGATAGTAGATTTTATGCTCTACTTGACTCTTCTAATGGATTGCTTATTCATTTGGAGTTGCCGATCTAAAACTTGTTGTCTTTTATATGCTATCAGTTGTTATACTGTTGAAGGCTAAGGATAATTTATTCTGCATTATCTTAGTCATAATATTTCTTATCGGGCTAGTTGAACTCACCCTTTCTTTCACCGCTTTCTTCGTGAAATGAGAATATATTTGGGGGACGAGTCGTGGAGCAGATTGACCGGTCAGATGGTTTTTTTAGTAGTCCTCACTATTCTATATAATAGTGTGACAATAAATGTAATGAGGACTCCATTGAGTGTGGATATTGTCTAGATGACAATATTCTTATTAAAACTCTTAGATTATGTTTTGTCGTATTTTACACGATCGTTGTATAATTAAGTTGATTTTGAATTTTTTACCATGTATTTAGCGACTCAAGATGGGTGATGTATACCTATTTTGGGGGCGTCACACAAACTGCTACATCATGTGAGCCTTGGAATCATGTTATCTAAGATTCAGTCTCCTGAATCTAGATTTGGTTCCTGTGATGGACATTTTCGCCTGTAATTAACTTGTACATTATTCACGGTGTTTGAATTTCCTTAGATGGTTCTCATTCCCACAAGAAGTTCGGCACTGCTATGTATATTATTTTCTCGAAGATGCCTCACATCTCAAAAATAAAAGCAATCAAGTCGAACACAAAATAAAATGGAAGTATCAAAGGCCTCAATTACTATTGAGCATAAGGGTTTGAAAAACATCATTGATATATCTTGTTAAAACTGATCTTTTATACAAAATTCAAACCCTTTGTATATAGGTGCAAATGAGGCATAACACTACTTCCAGATAATTGCACATTGACCCACACACGTACACACATATTCATATAACAGTTTAATTAAAAAGTGGCGATCATCGTGGTAACACGATTGTTGGTGGGTGCCTAACACCTTCCCTCTGACTAATCAAGCCCTCGGACCCTAACGAATCTCGGTTTCACAGACCTGCTAAACAGTGTCACATCACTGGGTCAATGTGCAAACCTTTTTTCGGTTGAGTTGGTGCAACCATTTAAAAGTACTAATTGGCGACTCTTACAGTCCAATTGTCGACATATACATGTCGAAACTTTTCACAACTTGTTTTTTCAAACAAATCTCACCTAACATGAGAACACCAAAAGACAAGAACAGAAAAGGGACAGTAAAAATCCCAACATCGACAACGCCTGAATGTACCTATCGGTCTCAAATGCGTCATAAACTAAACATACAGTAATACAGCACTGCCTCGAAAGAACTCATCATGAAGAGTGTGGCAAAGAGAAGCTGAAATAAAGTCTCTGCTAGAATCATGGGAAGAATGGTATTATCCTCCCTGAGAGCCAGAACTGCAGTGACTAATCCAATATCCAATTGGTCCATGTAAAGAGGCATGTATAAGTATGCCACGACACAAAACAACAAAGCATCCACTCGGGCAACCTAAAAGTTGTCGTTAGCACTCCTAAATTAATACCCTACTTCTACTCTACTATCACAAAAATGAGTATAGAAATAAACAAGGATCGATCCCATAGAGAGCGTATTATTTTATATTTATCTAATTATTTTCCAATGAACTGGGAGTTTTGTTTTGAATTACTAAATTAATAAAAGTAAATTGAGAAGAAATATCAATGAGTAAAAAGCTTCAATTCTTCAGTTCAGTATCACCTTCTAACAATTATGGATTAATCAAGTTTCACAATATTCACCCTTTAATGAGATTAACAACCCTAGATAACAGCAATCGCTAATTATCTGAAATTCTCCTTATGTGTAAATCTAATGCGATGATCGCCAACAAATGATCCTAACTATCATATAACCCAGAACTATTAGTCTAGATTTAATATAGTAGAAGCATGAAGAATGAGAATTAGATTGTTCCAAACAATAATTATACAATTGGGAATTATTAAATTTATCTTCTAAAAACCTTAATAATACCCAGAAGCTTGACCAAAATCAACACTAATTTCTACTTATGATCAAATACGCATCGTTTGCTTAATATATATCTTAATCTAGAAGATGATATTAATTAAATAATTTAATCCTGTAAAAACCAAATTAGTAAATTTAATAGCATGCACCAAGTTAATGTAGATAATCAGAATAAATCACACATACAAATGAATAAATAAAGTAAACTTAATCAAACCATTTATTGTGAATAAGGTTCACCATTCCTTCAGAATTGAATAAAGAAATTAGTTCCACATCCATGATTCTCCAAAACTAGGGTTTAAATGAATGTAGAAGATGATCCCATGATGTTAAGTCTTACATTTATTTATAAAGACTAACAAAGACCTAACAATCCAATAAATTTGCAATCCGACTTATATTAAAAGTTTGCATAAAACTTTCCAAAATTATAAATTCACTAACTTTTTCCCGACAATCTCGTTGGGGTGAGATTTTCTTCATACCAAACTCGCCGGGGCTAGTTTCCTCCTTTACTGGCTCTAAAAAGGGATATGCGCTGGAGGGTAGATTTTGTCCATGAAAACTCTTCCAGGGTGCAGTCAAGCAAAGAGAGCTTTTCTGGGGTAGGGTCAGAGAACACTAGGGAATGCCTGGACAGAGAGGTCTGTGCTGGGGAGCATAAATTGGCCTGTGGAATCTCGTCAGGGCACATATTTTTGAGTTTTGATTCCTCATCCTTTTTCTATGTCATCAACTCCAATTCATCCCTGTTTAGCACGTAAGCTACATTTCAGTTCTAAAATCCATACACAACCTTATTAGACTCATGTTAACAACTAAACAACCTATAAACTATGTATAAAGGAATCAAAATAAATGAATATTATTCACTCCTCAAATTCCCCCACACTTAGCTTTTACACGTCCTTGTATAAACCAAACTCAAGGTTATGCTACCATTCACAAATTCTATTCAACCATAGTATCAAAAAGTTCAAGTTTCAATTCATGAATATCAATGCTCATTAACATAAATCTGACTAGCACCTCATCAATCAATTCATGACTAATAACCTTACCATCTCACCAATGAATTTCATCAAACCAAATTGTATCCATATAAGTAGCTATCACACGATCAACATACTTACCCAACTTAGTTATCATGGAGCAAAAACAATGCACACTAACTCATAACTTAAACCAATTTTCTCTACTTTTTATTTTCTTTTCATAGAACCTTCTTTTAGCACATATGATTATATTTTCATGTTTTTCTCATATTTTTTTCTTTTCTTGACATGTGAAATGTCTCCTTTTCTTAGGCTTGTCAGTGTTACCCATGTATCAAACTTTCCACCAACGACTCCCAAACTAGATGGTCTTAGGGCGCTGGGTGTAGAGAAACCCAAGGGTTTACTTATTTAAGTAACAAAGGCCACAAAAGTCGACTAGTCAAGCTATTTTTATCCATCACACTTTTTAGCGTGAATACCGATGCTTTCCGAGGCTTAGATACCCAGTTAAGTCGTAACATGGACATTGAAGCAAATCATTATTCTTCTTTTACATCAATATCAGCATCATTTTTCACTTTTCATTCAATTTTTTTCACAAGGTTCTTTCATTGACTTAAGCAGGGAAAACAATTTTAAAGCATGAAATTAGTGCACATAGACAACTCCTCAAATAACTTAGTCAACTAAGCATGTTTCTCATATTCAAGTACTCATGTATCAACAAATCCAATTAAAATCAAGAAAAACAGTTAATGACTTAACATTCATCATTCATGGATAACCTAAATACCAACATATTGTGAAATTAAGCATCAAATTTCAATCCTTGATTCTAACCTTTTAAACACTTAGGCGAATAGAATTATGGAACCAAGCAAAAATATCAGCAAATTTTCATATTGTAGCCATTTTGGACTACTATTCCTTAAAAAACTAAAACCCTAAATCACCTTCCCCACACTCAAACCTTACATTGTCCCCAATGTAAGAAAATCATGCAAAGCAAAAAATACTACAACTAACAAATTAAAAAGAAGAGGGATAAAAAGATCAAATCGGAATTCTTGGGTTGCATCCCAAGCAGCTGCCCTTGTTTAACATTGTTAGCTCGACTGCACTCCTCTCAATCATCCTTGTGCCAGATCCATCAACATCACCATCTCAACCTCCTAAATTTGACTGCTATCCAAGAAAGGTTTCAACCGATGTCCGTTATAGACACTCAAAATTTAGCATTCCTGTTACTAACCTTGCAGGAGGGCAAAATTGTCTTCTAGAGATAACCTTCGAAGTCAAATCAGCTCAATCCCGGAGATAACCCCGGGATACTCAGTTTTCCATCTCAGAGATAACCCTGAGATACTCATTTCCAGTCCCAAAGATAACCCCGGGTGATTCAGTTCCAAACTCGGAGATAACCCCGAGGGATGTAGTTACAGTTCCAAAGATAACCCCAGAAAAGTCCATTCCAACCCCTAGAAGTCAGTTTCAACCTCGGAGATAACCTCAAGGCACTTCATAACAACCTCGAAGATAACCCCGAGGCACTCAATACCAACCCTGAAGCTAACCTTGGGAGGTCAAGCACACCTTAGAGACAACCCTGAGGACATTCAGCACTCACAGCAGCCCAATCTCAGAGATAACCTTGAGCAACAACTGCTAAATCAGCCTAGAGCCAGAGAGAACCTGTTGGGTAAAATCTAATTACGCACAACACGAAAGTATACGTGGTTAACAAGTAATAAAGTTAAAGTAGAGTATCGTTCCCACGAGGAATTATTTAATAAAAATCACCAAGTACTAACACGTAACCAACTCAATCTTATTTAAATTAATAAATTTCAAATTATATAATTAAAGTACTATTAAATTCCACTAGTTAAATTAAGATTACGGAGATTCAAGATCAAAACTTCACTTATTACTTCATTTAAGTTAACACACTTCTCATCAATTATTCTCTATCATGAATTGTTAATCAAGAACACTAAAGCAGTTAAAACTACCTCTCGATACATAATACCCATACTCACTTAAATCCATAGATGATAGAATTAAGCAAGACACCCTAATTAACTAATCTATTATATCTCTATGTGAATTAAAATTAAAAAGGATTAAGAGCACAAGTTCTCTATAAGATTACATGTGGCGTAAAGGCATATCTCTATCCTAAACACGAATAATGAATTCCATCTATGTAGAAATCACAAACACATGCTATCATGATCAGATCTAAATCTAAACTTCATCTCTCGAGTTCAAATAGATTATCATGGTAATTGATGGCCAATCAATTAAACAATTAAGTCCAAATCACAATAGACAATTCTCACAATAAAACATAATAATTGATAACGAATCATATTAAAATAAACTACACAATAAGATCCATTGTAATCTCAAACAAATAATTAGTTCATTGAATTAAAACTAAGAATCCACACTTGAATACATATTAAAAGATAAGAATATGATTAAGGAAAAGAAGTGAATTTGTTGTCGGCAAATTTGTCCTCCGTCTCGCTCTTGCTCTGGATCTCCAATGGCTTCCAAGTGCTTCAATCTCCAAATCTCATAAGAACTAGTATTTTCTCCTATTCTACTCTAATAAAATCTAATGGAATCCTCTCTCTCTCCCCTAATCCTTGTGATTATCCTCCTTTTATATGTCTCTTTATATATCTTTAAGTCCTCTTAGAAGTACTTGAGTCAATCGGATTGAACTAATCCTTCTCGAACTCAAATTCGGACAAAAAAACAACTTTTTCATACAGCATTTTTTTTACGGGGTATAAAACTAAAAGGGCCCGCCGGCGTAGGATGCCTACTATTTTTGCGACTTGTACCTTCGCATCAAGCGGGGTCCTTTTTCCGCCTCGACATCCTTTGGTAAAATGGCCATGACTTTTGATCCAGGAAGAGTTATAGAGCCTGCAACCTATCAAATCGAAGCTATCGACGAGCTCTACAACTTTCAGTCTTTAAGAATTGGGAAATAACGAACGATTGAAGGTCAAAATTTGGCTGGAAGTGACTACTATACAAATGGCCACCCAAAACAGTGTAATTCAACGTCCGTTGGTACAAATTTCATAACTTTTGCATCCGAACTTTGATTGGAATGATTCAAGATGTTCCGGAAAGCTAAGAAGAATCTCTACAATATAGTCCAAGTTCCAAGCCAAGAACATGAAATGAACATGAAAGCCTACTATGCAAATGGCCACCCAAAACAGTGTAGTTTAACGTCCGTTGGTACAAATTTCATAACTTTTGCATCCGAACTCCGATTGGAATGATTCAAGATGTTCCGAAAAGCTAAGAAGAATCTCTACAATATAGCTCAAGTTCCAAGACAAGAACATGAAATGAACATGAAAGCCTACTATGTAAATGGCCACCCAAAACAGTGTAGTTCAGCGTCCATTGGTACAAATTTCATAACTTTTGCATCCGAACTCCGATTGGAATGATTCAAGATGTTCCGTAAAGCTAAGAAGAATCTCTATAATATAGTCCAAGTTCCAAGCCAAGAATATGAAATTAACATAAAAGCCCAAACGATGTCCGTAATTGCTTTTCTTTGCAATTTCATACCAATTCTTTGCAATCACAGCTCCCAAGCATATAATCTACAAAACGAACACAAAATGCATGAAAAGTAACAAAAAAACAAGAGATTAAGCAACTAATTCAAGTAACAGATACTAGATAAATAGGTATAAAATCTACTTATCAAATACCCCCAAACTTAAATCTTTGCTTGTCCTCAAGCAAAAACATAAAACAACAATGCTATGCAATGCAACTAATCTACATGCTTATTTAATCCAAAGAAGAATGACAAAAAACAAGTCTAATCAAATTAGGCCTTAGAGAAATCAAGTAAACATGATAATACATCATATCAAAACAAATCAATAATTTCCTAATCAATCATCAAATCTTAGACTGTTATCACTAATATAGTGCGTGTGTGCTCCACAATAATGTTAACTAATATAAAATTAAATTTAACACATAAAAAGTCTATTCAAAGGCATTATACAGTGTAAACTCAAGAAATCTAAAAATAAGCTAGATCCAACTAAAATCAAACAATTACCAATATCGAGGGTCAACATGGGATACTTATGCTTTTTTTTATCTACGGGGGCTTTTTGCTCTTATTTCCCATTTTATTCAATTTTTTTATATACACATAGCTATGTAATATCTTATTCCTTAGGCTTTTCAGTGCTACCTTAATGAGCTTTCGACCAATGACTCCCAGACCATTAAGACATTAGGGCACTAGGTGTAAAGACAATCCCCTCGAGCTTACATACTCAAGTAACAAATGCCACAAAACTAGACAAGCACGCCACGATGTTTATTCATACTTTTTCTTTTCTTTTTCTTTTCTTTTTTTTATATAGCTTATATACCCCAAATATTCCCCCAAACTTAGGTTCTTGTCTAACTTTAGCCATCACTACTTATTGTTGTCATTCTTTCATTCAAACTAGCATTATCCTTTAGAGTCCCATTATGTATCAATTTAAACTCTATCAATCAACAAGTTTTTTATTGTGTTATCCTTATTATACCAGTTTCAAATAGAAAATGACTCAATTCGTAACAAAAAATCACATCAAAGCTCTAATAGTCAGTACTATACTTGTTTACCCAATTCCAATCTCATCATTGGTCAAAACAAACTGTAAATATCAAATAGCTGGACTCATGCAAGATGTACTAAATGCTATATAAACATAGTAAACTACCTACTATTTTTGAAAATATTCAAGTTTTCAATTTTTTTTTAATTTTTTTATTTTAAAAAACTGAATGCAAAAACTAAATTTAACTATACGAACTTCAATGTAAATAATTAACTATATGCAATACGACACTAAAATGCCCCCTAACATAAACTAGACATTGTCCTCAATGGCTGAAATAGAAAAAAGTAAAGCAAAGGACTTCCCTGAAAATATAGCAATCCTCCTCCTTGTCCGCTAAGTTTGGAGAATAGATTAGGCACATGGATCAAATTGGGCACCACACTTGAATTGGACTTGAATAACCTTTTCATAATCTTTTGCCTGTCCATTGAACCTCCAATACTTGCAATTAAGAGAGATAACATGGATTAGAATAGCACTTGGATTGGTAAGAGAACTTAATAAGCAAATTAATTCCTATCTACTAAATAAACTAGTAAAGCATATAAATATAAAAATTCCTGGGTTGCCTCCCAGTTAGCGCTTGACTTACAGACTTTCAGCCTGACTTTCTCTGGTCAACGCTATCCAATTCCTCTTCGATGATTGAGGAACCCTCCATCCATCAGAAATAATATAACTTTTGGTATGTTCCCATTTGTGATGGCCAATGAATCAAAGTTACCTAGCATGCTCTGATTTGGTATTATCTCAATCAAGAACGTCCCATAGCTAGGTGTTTTCTCCATTGTGTATGTGATCACTTTGGGGCATGGCAACTTGTCACACATAATGGGCTCTTCGTCTATCTTCTCTTTCTCATCCCACCATGGATTCAAAATTGTACTCGCTCTTATTTCGTAAAGAGCTTCGCCGATGACATGACTACCAAGTGGGCATGATTTTCCAAATCTGATTGACTCTTTGATCTTTGGTGGAGACCTATTTAGATCTTCGTCGACCTCTATTTCATTATCCCCGACTATCTATACACTTCCGATATCTTGTGGCTAATCCAATCGCAGATTTAGTTTGGGTTCTCCGTCAATTTCGTCATCCATGTCATAAAGCCAAGTGTTTGGAGGAAGGTTGCTTACGGCTTTGGTCAATTGATCTATCTTATTCTGAAGATTCTGAATTGACTTCTCTTGATTAATCCTTCTCTCCTCATTTGATGCTATGAACTTGGACAATAATTCCTCCAATCTCGAATTATCTGTCTCAGTTTTGGAATCCATGTATTGAGGACCATGAGTTGAAGTGGTGATGAGTTGTTCCATCTGGTGCTGAAAATTGTGGCTCGATATTTCTTGACTCATCATCCTCTCCTCTTGGTTTGCTATGACCATTGAAAGTAATTCCTCCAACTTTGAATTTTCTTCTTTTAATGGAGGTTGGTATGAAAATTCCGGCGTGTATGTTGGATTTGGAGTAGAATATTGATCTTGATAATTATAGCTCCATGAAGAATCCGGGTGATACCTGGGATAAGAATAGTTGTTGAGGTAGTTACCACCATACTGTACCGGCCCAAGACTGATGGTGCATTGATTACTCGGGTGATTGCCAACACAATAATTGCAAGTAACTGCTATCCATCGATTATGTTGGGCTGCAACAACGTCCAACCTCCTCGAAAGTGTCTCAAGTTGTATTGATAATGCAGAAAATACATTGAGTCCATCCATCTGCGCTCCCCTTGGTTGAGTCATACTCGAATATAGCCTTTCATAATTGAATCCAGCCATAGTACCTAAAACGAGAGAAAAATAAGAAGATATTAAAATAAAATAAAAATAAGGAAAGAAATAATATTTAAATTAAGACTAATTTGATTGAAGATAATAATGGCAAAAATATATTAAACTAATTCCCCGGCAACGGCGCCAAAAACTTGTTGGGCAAAATCTAATTACGCACAACACACAAGTATACGTGGTCAACAAGTAATAAAGTGAAAGTATAGTGCCGTTCTCATGAGGAATTGTTTAATAAAAATCACCAAGTACTAACCCGTAACCAACTCAATCTTATTTAAACGAATGAATTTCAAATTATATAATTAAACTACTATTAAATTCCACTAGTTAAATTAAGATTACGGAGATTTAAGATCACAACTTTACTTATTGCTTCATTTAAGTTAACACACTTCTCATCAATTATTCTCTATCCTGAATTGTTAATCAAGAACACTAAAGTAGATAAAATCACCTCTCGATGCATAATACCCATACTCACTTAAATCCACAGATGATAGAATTAAGCAAGACACCCTAATTAACTAATCCACTATATCTCTATGTGAATTACAATTAAAAATGATTTAAAGCACAAGTTCTCTATAAGATTACATATGGCGTAAAGTCATATCTCTATCCTAAACACGAATCATGATTTTCATCTATGTAGAAATCACAAACACATGTTATCATGATCAGATCTAAATCTAAACTTCATCTCTCGAGTTCAAATAGATTATCATGGTAATTGATGGCCAATTAATTAAACAATTAAGTCCAAATCACAATAGACAATCCTCACAATAGAACATAATAATTAATAGCGAATCATATTAAAATAAACTGCACAATAAGATCCATTGTAATCTCAAACAAAGAATTAGTTCATTGAATTAAACTAAGAATCCACACTTGAATACACATTAAAAGATAAGAATAAGATTAAGGAAAAGAAGTGAATCTGTTGTCGACAAATTCGTCCTTTGTCTCGCTCTTGATCTGGATCTCCAATGGCTTCCAAGTGCTTCAATCTCCAAATCTCATAAGAACTAATGTTTTCTCCTATTCTACTCTAATCAAATCTAATGGAATCCTCTCTTTCTCCCATAATCCTTGTGATTCTCCTACTTTTACATGCCTCTTTATATGTCTTTAAGTCATCTTGGAAGTCCTTAAGTCAATCGGATCGAACTAATCCTTCTCGAACACAAATTCGGACAAAAAATAACTTTTTCACAGATACCGCTTCCTACGGGGTTATAAACTAAAGGGCCCACCCCATGGGGTCCCTACTATTTATTATTTTACCCCCAAATGGGGTTTTGTGAAGAGAAAGCCCGCTCTAGCGGGGGTCCTTTTTCTACTCTGATGTCCTTTGCTAAAATGGGCATAATGTTTGATCTGGAAAGAGTTATGGGGTCTACCACCTATCAAATCGAAGCTATCGACGAGCTCAAAACTTGCATTCTTTGAGAATTGAGAAATAATGAACGGATGAAGGTCGAAATTGGGCTGGAAGTGACTACTATGCAAATGGCCACCCAAAAAAACGTTCGTTAGTACAAATGTCATAACTCTTGCATTCGAACTTCGTTTGGAATGATTCAAGATGTTCCAAAAAGCTAAGAAGAAGCTCTACAAAATAGTTTAAGTTCTAAGCCATGAACATAAAAGCCCAAATGATGTCCGGAATTTCTTTTCTTTGCGATTTTATACCAATTCTTTGCAATCACAGCTCCCAAGCATATAATCTACAAAACGAACACAAAATGCCTGAAAAGTAACTAAGAAACATGAGATTAAGCAACTAATTCAAGTAACAGATACCAGATAAATAGTTATAAAATCTACTTATCAGAACCCTAGTGAGGGGAAAAATTGTCATTTTGCCACCTTGATGCTACATTTGTGTTGTCTCAACAACAATTCAATCCACATTCTACACAGAAGTGTCCTACAAGAACCATATCTCAAAATCTCAAGTGACTACTACGCAAGACAGCACACCGAATAGAATATTTAGACTTGAAGATCTTGTCATGGACCCATCTTCCTAGCTTCGTACACCCTATTATCCTATGTCATTGTTTAGCTCTCGATAACAGCATTCCAGAAAGGTACTACACGCCTCAATCGGATGCCCGGATTCAATGTTATGAAGGTTCAAGCGGACAACACGTTGTAATCATACACGTACTTCGAGACGATGGGGCCCACGGAGCCCGGGGAACCCAGAGTAGCCGCAGGTGGACCTGCGGCTCCCCCTCTATAAATAGAGGGCTTGGGGTGGCCATTTTAAAAGTGAAAAAAGGCGGGGAAGCCCTATCCATTTTACACTGTACACACTTTAAATCGAGTGCTTTCTTTTTCCAAACACTAGTGATGTGACGCCCCCAAAATAGGTATACATTACCCGTTTTGAGTCACCAAATACATGGTATAAAATACAAATAATAACTTAATTATACAACTGTCGTGTCAAATACAACAAAACATATGCTATGAGTTTTAATACAAATATTGTCATCTAGACAATATTCACATTCAATGGAGTCCTCATTACATTTAATATCACACCATTTTATAGAATAGTGAGGACTACTATGACACCATCTCGGACCATCACTCCATTCCCCGACTAGTCCCGGCTACGTTCTCATTTCCTGAAGAGAACAATGAAAGCAAAGGGGTGAGCTCAACTAGCTCAATAAGAAATATTATGACTAAGATAATGCAGAATAAATTATCATTAGCCCTCAACAATGTTAAACTGATAGAATATAATAGACAACAAGTTTTTCTTTGCGGTAATGAACAAGTAATCCATTAGAAGAATCAAGTAGAGCATAAAATCTACTATCTTCTATAATTTAAAAGTTTTTCATCAACTTTATCGCCGAGACTCTTTTAATAAATCAAATCAAATCATCCTCGCACTACTACCAAGGATATTCATGTAATCATCAATGGTCATGATTATACCGAATAATCCTCGGTCATAATCATACCAACAACTGTCCATTAATGAATTACAGGCCAATGAGGACTTTCACCACATCATTCGTTACATTTCGGTCATGATTATACCGAGTAATCCCTGGTCATAATCATACCAAGTTCATCTATGCACGTAAGCCAAAGATGACTTTCATCACAATATAAGCATGAGGATGATGATAATGACATTATAATTCAATAAAAACAAGTTCAAGGATAAATTTTAAAGATTTATAAATTAATTTATCCAGGAACCAATAACGTCCAAATTGTCAACATGATATTGCTTTGTAGAGTAAAATTCAAGAATGTTCAGAAGAATATTTCCATGAAAAGATACTGGATGAAGCGCAAATATCAAGGATATTCCACTAATTTCATGGAGTATAGAAGCCAAAGCTTTAACCAACTAAGTATAATAGAATATATGAAACTGCAATTGGATTTTTGCCCGTCATGCGGTAATCCACGTAGACAGATCATTTCTACAATTTAATAAGGAATGAATACGAAGGATCATTCAACATGCATGTGGTAATCCACATAGACAGGTTATTCCAACAGAATAATAAAGAATGGAACCAGGTCATGCGTAATCCCCACAGACAGGATATTCCAATAGAATAATAAAGAAGGGAACAGGTCATGCGTAATCTACAGAGACAGGATATTCCAACAGAATAATAAAGAACGGAATAAGGTCATTCGTAATCCGCACAGACAGGATATTCCAACTAAATAATAAAGAATAGAATAACAACAGAATTCACCAGGCATACGATAGACCGCACAAACAGGTTATTCCAACAGAATAATAAAGAATGGAATAACAGAAGAATTTCACCATGTATGCGGACAAGATGTAGCGAGTTATTCCAACATAATAATAAAGAATGGAATAACAACCCTTACGAGTATTGGAAGAAAATAACTCTCTTCATGAATACGAAAGAATAATAACCCTTACCTTAGAAAAAACAGGATACTGGAATAGTGATGTAGCAGACTTCTCTTCTTCTTTCTCTCTATAATTTCTCTCTATAATAATTGCTCTATAGCTTTTGTGAATTGGTGAGAAATGAAGGAAGAATGAGCTTCTAATTACAGGAAAATATAGTTTTGATAATTGCACGTTTTGGGGCTCGAAATATTACAGTTTAATACCTTCCTCTTTTTCTTCATTTTTAATTTAGTCCTGCAAGTATTATCAAACTTGCACCACCTCCCCTAATAGTAAATAATGTGAATCAATAGTTCTAGACATGTGAAAATACGAATTACGGTATAGTACCTCCATCTATACCTCCATTTTTAACTTAGGCATGCAAGTATTATCAATCTTGCACCAACTCCCCTAACAGTACAAGAATGTGAATCAATAGTACACACGTGTGAACAAATAGTTATAATCATGTGAATTAATAGCAATTAATTTCTCATTTATCCGATTAATTACCCGATTGGTCAATATAACCTCCAGACATCAATTATTATCGAAATAAATGTCGATTTTCACTAAACTAATAATTCCAACACACTGGAACTATCAAATTCATCTTTAATCAACACGAACTTATTCATTATTAATATTATAATTCACAATATTTAACAACGTGTCATTCCGTGAAAGAGGGGCTTTTCGATAAGGATTTATCCTTATTGGGCGCCGCAATTAGATGACTCAAACCTCTCCTCGATGTAACTTCTAGACATTGTAAATATTGTAATTTAATAATATGAATAACTTAGTCATCTCAATTATTGATTTAATAATATATCATATTATGCAGATGATACTGTGACAATAATTGAATTAATAATATGAGAGATATAATGCAACAATTACTGTATCAATAATTGAGTATAACTGAGTGACTTCTCACGTAAGCATCAATAACCAATATCGTGTGCTACTATGCAACCACGCATATTACTATACTTTTACTACCGGGTAGTTCAACAGTTTTAACGGTAACACTTTCGCCGTTATTTTTATAAAAAGATAATTCTGTCGTTTTCTTACTACGACAATACTTCCGTTGTGCGATCCACTAATGATTGTGCCCTCACTTCTTTATTCACAAAAGTTAGGGTCTTACAACCTCCCCTTCTTATGAAATTTTGTCCTCAAAATTAGGGTACGTACCTGGTATATTGAAGAGGTGAAGATATCTTGACTTCATCTCAGATTCTAACTCCCTGGTCATTTCCTCCACATCGTGGCTTCTCCACAAAACTTTGACTTGAGGTATAATCTTGGAGCGTAGAATATGATCCTTCTTATCCTAGATTTTATTAGGTAACTTTTCATATGTTAAATCTTCCTCTATCTCGTCTAGTTCTAATTCAATAATATGGTTCGGGTCTTTCACATATTTACGTAATATGGATATGTGAAAAATGTTATGAACACGAGACATACTTGGCGGTAAAAAGCGAGTCTATAGCCACATTCCTACTCGATCGAGGATTAAAAATGGGCCAATGAATCGAGGATTGAGCTTTCCTCTCTTTCCAAATCTCGTAACTCCTTTCTCTCTCGAGCAACACGTAACAAACACATGATCTCCATATATCAATTCCACGTCCTTTCGATGAAGATCAGCATAACTCTTTTGTCAATCTTGTGAGGTTTTTATACGTTGTCAGATCGTTTGAATCTTTTTCGTAGTCATACGTACCAAATCTAGTCCCAACAACATTGCTTCACCCACCTCATCCTAGTATACTGGAGAACGTCACTTTCTTCTATACAATGCCTCAAATGGAGCCATGCCAATACTTGCTTGATAACCATTATTATAGGAAAACTCCACTAATGGTAAGAACTTGTCCTAACTTCCCTTGAAGTCAAGGACACAGAGTCTTAATAAATCTTCAAGAGTTTGAATAGCCCTTTCCGACTCCCCATCCGTTTCAGGATGATATGCCAAACTAAATTGTAAATCCGTGCCCATAGCTTTTTGCAAACTAACCCAAAATCATGAAGTGAATCTTGGGTCTCGATCAGAAACTATGGATACTGGCACACCATGTAATCTTACAATCTCATTTATGTACATACTAGCAAGACGTTCAAGTGTATAAGTTTCTCGTATCGGTAAGAAATGAGCAGACTTGGTCAATCTATCAACAATGACCCAAATCGCATCTATGCATTGAGAAACCTTGGGAAGACCAGTAATGAAATCCATGGTAATGTGCTCCCACTTCCATTCTGGAATTTGAAGTGGTTGCAATGGACCTTTTGGCACTTGATGCTCCGCCTTGACTCGTTGACAAGTTAGACACCTTGAGATAAACCCTGCTATCTCTCTCTTCATATTGCTCCACCAAAATGTATGTCGAAGATCACGATACATTTTGGTACTCCCAGGATGGATTACAAACGGTGTGTTGTGCATGTCCATCATGATTTTATACTTCAAGTCAGAATCATTAGGAACACAAAGTCTGGAGTTGACTCAAAGTATTCCTTTTTCAACGATTCTTGTTTCCAAAATAGCACCTTCTTGTACTTCTTCCTCGTACGTATCAGTTCCAGGCCTGTAGCTTGAGCAGCTTTCACTTTATCGATTAAAGTCAGTTCCACTCGTATATTCGCCATCATCACATGGGTCACTGGAGTCTTTAACTCTATTTCCATCCTTTCCAAGTCATACAAAATGGGCGTTTACCTTGATAATATTGCACTCATGCCCGGATATAATCTTCTACTCAATGCGTCAGCTACTACGTTTGTTTTTCCAGGATGGTATTGGATGGTATGATCATAATCTTTCAACAACTCAAGCCATCGTCGTTGCCGCATGTTGAGTTCCTTTTGAGTGAAGAAATATTTGAGGCTTTTATGATTCGTATAGATCTCCACCTTCTCTCCATATAGGTAATGCCTCCAAATCTTAAGCGCTTAACAACAGGTGCTGGTGCTGACGTCTTTTTATCATTGTTGAATCTCCTCTTCTTGAAATGTCCACTCTTATTGTCAAGGCCATGATTACCACCGAAGTGATTACCATTTCTGGCATGTTGATTCCCTCCATGCTTGTTGTCACCGCTTCGATGACTGCTACCACTGGTATTATCAACTTGTCGGCGGCTCTCTCTTGGTTGGGTTGACTCATTATCGCGCTCTAATAACTGAGCCATATTCACAACATCTGAATACAAACATAGTTTATGAGAAATTAGGTATTGACGTATCTCGGGTTTTGTGACGCCCCCAAAATAGGTATACATCACCTATTCTAAGTCACCAAATACATGGTACAGAATACAAATACAACTTAATTATACAACATGAGCTGTGAGTTTTAATACAAATATTATCTTCTAGACAGTATTCAAACTCAAAATAAGTCCTCAATACATTTATTATCACACTATTTCATAGAATAGTGAGGACTACTAATGCTACCATCTGTACCGTCACTCTGTTCCTAGACTAGTCCCTGCTACGTTCCCATTTCCTGAAGAGAACAATGAAAGCAAAAGGGTGAGCTCAACTAGCCCAGTAAGAAATATTATGACTAAGGTAATGCAGGATAAATTATCCTTAGCCTTCAATAGTGTAAAACTGATACAATATAACAAACATCATGTTTAACTGCAACGGAACAAGCAATCCATTAAAAGAGTCAAGTAGAGAATAAAATCTACTATCTTCTATGATTTAAAAGGTTTTTCAATACTTTTATCGCTGAGACTCAGCTTAATAAATAATCCACATCATCGAATCACCCATGCACTACGGCCAAGGATAATCTTTAGTATCACGACCACAAATTATCCATGCACTACGGGCCAAGTATATTCGTGTATTCATTAATGGTCATGATCATGCCAAAAGCTGTCCATCAATGCACTACGGGCCAATGAGGACTTTTACCACATCATTTGTAACATTACGGTCATGATTATACAGATTAATCCCTCAATATAATCATACCAAGTCCATCTATGCACTACAGGCCACAGATGACTTTCAATATAATATAAACATGAGGATGATGACAATGATATAAGAATTCAATAAAACAAGTTCAAGAATTAATTTATCCAGGAACCAAGAACGTCCAAATTAACAACATGATACTTCTTTATGGAGTAAAATTCAAGAATGCTCAGAAGAATATTTTCATGAAAAGATATTGGATGAAGCGCAAATATCAAGGATATTCCACTAATTTCATGGAGTATAAAAGCCAAAACTTTAACCAACTGAGTATAATAAAGAATGGAATAACAAAAGAAATCACCAGACATGTGATAGATCAAGATGCATAAAAGTTATTCCAATGTAATAACAAATAACGGAATCAGTCGTATGCAGAATCAACGTATAAGTTATTCCAATGTAATAATAAATAACGGAATCAGGTCATGCGTAAACGCACAGACAGGATATTACAACTGAATAATAAATAACGGAACTAGGTCATGCTTAAACGCACAGATAGGATGTTCCAACAGAATAATAAAGAATGGAATAACAATAGAATTTCACCATGTATGCGGTACTTTCAGATAGACAAAGTTATTCCAACATAATATTAAAGAATGGAATAACAGAAGAATTTCACCAAGTATAGGGTAGTCCAGCAGATACAAAGTTATTCCCACGTAATAATAAAGAATGGAATAACATAAGTTCTCTTCATGAATACAAAAGAAATAATACCCCACATTTAGTACAACAAATAATATCCCTTACCTTAGAAGCAATTTGGATATAAGAAGCGTTGAAGTAGCAAAATACTTTTTTCTTTCTCTCTATAGTTTCTCTCTCTAGAGTTTCAGTGAATTCGTAAGAAATAATGAAGGAATGATCTTCTATTTATAGGAGAATAGATAGAATAGTAACTAATTCATGAGCAGTCAGTATTGATTTACTTTTAAACAGACGGTCCATATTAATTTAATATGCAAGATTAATAAAATATTCTAATAAAACAAAATCTTTTAAATAAAATATAATATATTCTATTTATAATCTAATAAAATAAATAACTTTATAAAAGTATTAGGTTTTATATAAAAAGATTTTACTATACAAACACTTTAGAGCACTATGCAAAACATTTATGCATAATAGAATATTATATATTCTATTTATAGTCTAATAAAACAAATAACTTTATAAAAGTTTTCTGCATTTTATATAAAAAGATTTTACTATGCAAACACTACGCAGTACTATGCAAACACTATGCATAATAGTAATATTATATATTCTAGTTATAGTCTAATAAAACAAATAACTTTATAAAAGTATTATGTTTTATATAAAAAAAATCTGTTTTATTACATTTATAATAATAATAAAATAAAACTTATCACCTTTATTATAATTTACAATATTAATCGACCGAAGTCGCTCCTGTGAAAAGGGGCTTTCCAATAAGGATTTCTCCCTATTGGCGCGCAATTAGGTGACCAAACCTCTCCTTGACAGAACTTCTAAACATCGTTAATATTCCAAATAATAATATTAATAACTTCGTCGTCTCAATTATTGATAAAATATTGACAATAATTGAATCAAATAACGTGAGATACTATGCGGCAATTACTGTAGCAATAATTGAACAAAACTGAGTGACTTCTCACGTAAGCATCAATAATCAATACCGTGTGCTACTATGCAACCACACGTATTATTATACTTTTACTACCGAGTAGTTCAACAGTTTTAATGGTAAAACTTCCGCCGTTATTTTCATAAAAATATTTTTGTCATTTTCTCAATCCGACAATAATTCTGTTGTGGGATCCACCAATGATTGTACCGTTGTATGGATATTCCCCGACAAAAAGAATATTCCCGGACCAATCGAATATTATACAACAACTTGCATACTTTTCAAAATTTATAAATATTACCCACAACTATAACATTATCTCAAATCCACACCATAATTTTGAAAAAAAAATATTTTGAGAAAATTAAATCTTTATTCGTAAAATTTGGGATTTTACAAGTTTCAAACCTCTTAGAAACATCCGCGTCATTCTCTCCCCATTATCAACCAAGTGAAACGCAAATCGAGATAACTCAGCAAACTTAGCTTCGTACTGCGCCACGGTCATATTGTTTTGCTCAAGCTTGATGAACTCTACCTCCTTCATGTAACGAATACTTTCAGGAAAGTACTTGTCATTGAACAGTTCTTAGAACTTCTCCCAAGACATCTTTAGTGCGGTAGGTTGAGTACGCTTTACAGATTCCCACCAGTAATCTGCCTCTGCTCGCAACATGAAGGTGGCAAAGGGAACCTTTTGCTCCTCGGAGCATCCCAAGACATCAAATATCTTTTTGATCTGCTTTATCCACATCTTCGCCTTAAGTGGTTTTGGCTCTCCAAAAAACTCTGGTGGTCCTAGCTCCTTAAACTGCTTAGCGGTGACCGTCCGAGAGTTGTCAGTGTTTCCACCTGCATTTTGGATAGGAGCCGCTCTCGCCTGATGTTGCATGAACTGCATAAAGCCTCTGAACATCCCATCTTTCACCATTTCTTCGGTGTTATTATTTACATGAGGATTATTGTCTTCCTGTTCCACATTACCCTGGGTATTAATAGTTGGTGACTCAACGGTCTCATGTGCTTCATTGCTTATCTCAACATTTTCGGATGTCATTTTCAAATACTGCCATAAAACAAAGGTTAATTAACATATCACATATTATCCCTATACTCTGACTGACCAATTAAATACCAAATAAACTTAGGTAGGTCATACTAGCGAAGGAATTCCCCGTCTCTACCCTCCTAGTTCTTGTCTAACATCTCAGCTAGGGATCATATCCCTAAACTTTGATACCAACTGTGACGCCCCCAAAATAGGTATACATCACCCATCTTGAGTCGCCAAATACATGGTACAAAATACAAATAAAAACTTAATTATACAACTGTCGTGTAAAATACGACAAAACATATGCTATGAGTTTTAATACAAATATTGTCATCTAGACAATATCCACACTCAATGGAGTCCTCATTACATTTATTATCACAATATTTTATAGAATAGTGAGGACTACTATGACACCATCTCGGACCATCACTCCATTACCCGACTAGTCCCAGCTACGTTCTCATTTCCTGAAGAGAATAATGAAAGCAAATGGGTGAGCTCAACTAGCCCAGTAAAAAATATTATGAATAAGATAATGCAGAATAAATTATCATTAGCCCTCAACAATGTTAAACTGATAGAATATAATAGACAACAAGTTTTACTGCAGTGGAACAAGCAATCCATTAGAAGAGTCAAGTGGAGTATAAAATCTACTATCTTCTATAATTTAAAAAGTTTTTCATCAACTTTATCGCTTAGACTCATCTTAATAAATCAAATCAAATCATCCCTGAACCACGGCCAAGGATATTCATGTAATCATCAATGGTCATAATTATACCGAATAATCTCTTGTCATAATCATACCAACCACTTTCCATCAATGAACTACAGGCCAATAAGGAGTTTCACCACATCATTCGTTACATTTCGGTCATGATTATACCGAATAATCCCTAGTCATAATCATACCAAGTCCATCTATGCACGTAAGCCAAAGATAACTTTCATCATAATATAAGCATGGGGATGATGACAATGACATTATAATTCAATCAAACAAGTTCAAGGATAAATTTTAAAGATTTATAAATTAATTTATCCAGGAACCAATAACGTCCAAATTCTCAACATGATACTACTTTGTAGAGTAAAATTTAAGAATGCTCAGAAGAATATTTCCATGAAAAGATACTGGATGAAGCGCAAATATCAAGGATATTCCACTAATTTCATGGAGTATAGAAGCCAAAGCATTAACCAACTGAGTATAATAGAATATATGAAACTGCAAATGGATTTTCACCCGCCATGCGGTAATCCACGTAGACATATCATTTCCACAATTTAATAAGGAATGAATACGAATGATCATTCACCATGCATGTGGTAATCCACATAGACAGGTTATTCCAACATAATAATAAAGAATGGAACTAGGTCATGCGTAATCCGCATGCATGCGAGGATATTCCAATGTAATAATAAAGAAAGGAACCAGTCATGATAATCCATAACACATGCACAAGATATTCCAACAGAATAATAAAGAACGGAATCAGGTCATGCGTAATCCGCACAGACAGGATATTCCAACTAAATAATAAAGAATGGAATAACAACAAAATTCACTGCATGCGATAGATCAAGATGCATAAAGTTATTCCAACATAATAATAAAGAATGGAATAATGAAGAATTTCACCATGTATGCGGTGATCAGATGACAAAAGTTATTCCAACATAATAATAAAGAATGGAATAACAACCCTTACAAGTATTGAAAAAAAATAACTCTCTTCATGAATACGAAAGAATAATACCCCTTACCTTAGAAAAAATAGGATATTAAAATAGTGAGGTAGCAGACTTCTCTTCTTCTTTCTCTCTATAATTTCTCTCTATAATAATTGTTCTATAGCTTTTGTGAATTGGTGAGAAATGAAGGAAGAATGAGCTTATATTTATATGAAAATATAGGTTCGATAATTGCACGTTTTGGGGCTTGAAATATTGCAGTATAATACCTTCCTCTTTTCCTTCATTTTTAATTTAGTCCTGCAAGTATTATCAAACTTGCACCACCTCCCCTAATAGTAAATAATGTGAATCAATAGTTCTAAACATGTGAAAATACGAATTATAGTATAGTACCTCCATCTATAACTCTATTTTAACTAAGTCATGCAAGTATTATCAATCTTGCACCAACTCACCTAATAGTACAAGAATGTGAATCAATAGTACACACGTGTGAATACATAGTTATAATCATGTGAATTAATAGCAATTAATTGCTCATTTATCCGATTAATTACCCGATTGGTCAATATAACCTCCAGACATCAATTATTATCGAAACAAATGTCAATTTTCACTAACACTAATAATTCCAACACAATGAAACTATCAATTTCATCTTTAATCAACACAAACTTATTCATCATTAATATTATAATTCACAATATTTAATGTACCTGTGTCGCTCCTGTGAAAGAGGGGCTTTCCGATAAGGATTTCTCCTTATTGACGCGCAATTAGATGACCAAACCTCTCCTTGATAGAACTTCTAGACATTGTAAATATTGTAATTTAATAATATGAATAAATTTGTCGTCTCAATTATTGATTTAATAATATATCATATTATGCAGATGATACTGTGACAATAATTGAATTAATAATATGAGAGATATGATGCAGCAATTATTGTAGCAATAATTGAGTATAACTGAGTGACTTCTCACATAAGCATCAATAACCAATACCGTGTTCTACTATGCAACCACGCGTATTACTGTACTTTTACTACCGGGTAGTTCAACAGTTTTAACGGTAACACTTTCGCCGTTATTTTTATAAAAAGATAATTATGTCGTATTCTTACTACGAAAATACTTTCGTTGTGGGGTCATATCCCTAAGCTTTGATACCAACTGTAACGCCCCCAAAATAGGTATACATCACCCATCTTGAGTCGCCAAATACATGGTACAAAATTCAAATGCAAATTAATAATACAACTGTCGTGTAAAATACGACAAAACATAAACTAAGAGTTTTAATACGAATATTGTCTTCTAGATAATATTCAAACTCAAATGGAGTTCTCAATACATTTATTATCACACTATTTCATAGAATAGTGAGGACTACTAATGCAAACATCTGGACCGTCACTCCGTTCCCCGACTAGTCGCTGCTACGTTCTCATTTCCTGAAGAGAACAATGAAAGCAAAAGGGTGAGCTCAACTAGCCCAGTAAGAAATATTATGACTAAGATAATTCAGAATAAATTATCATTAGCCTTCAACAATGTTAAACTGATAGAATATAATAGACAACAAGTTTAACTGAAGCGTAACAAGCAATCCATTAGAAGAGTCAAGTAGAGTATAAAATCTACTATCTTCTATGATTTAAAAAGGTTTTTCATCACTTTTATCGCTGAGACTCAGCTTAATAAATAATGCACATCATCGAATCACCCTTGCACTACGGCCAAGGATATTCTTTTATATCACGACCACAAATTATCCATGCACTACGGGCCAAGGATATTCGTGTATTCATCAATGGTCATGATCATGCCAACAACTGTCCATCAATGTACTACGGGCTAATGACGACTTTTACCATATAATTTGTAACATTACGATCATGATTATATCGAATAATCCTTGGTCATAATCATACCAAGTCCATCTATGCACTACAGGCCACAGATGAGTTTCAACATAATATAAGCATGAGGATGATGATGACAATGATATAAGATTTCAATAAAACAAGTTCAAGGTTAAATTTTAAAGATTTATAATTTAATTTATCCAGAATTCAATAACGTCCAAATTGTCAACATGATACTGCTTTGTGGAGTAAAATTCAAGATTAATATTTCCATGAAAAGATACTGGATGAAGCGCAAATATCAAGGATATTCTACTAATTTCATGGAGTATAGAAGCCAAAACTTAAACCAAATGAGTATAGAATTCGAAATCTAAAACGAAATAATATTACTTACATACTACATAGTATGGAAGAAAATATTATTTCAAGCGAATATTGAACAAAAATAACATCCCTTACTTAATATTGAGAAATTAAATAATATTCTTTATGAATATTAAATGAAAATAGTATTCATTACGAATATTGAATGAAATAATATTCTTACGAATATGAAAAATAATATCTCTTCAGAATATTAAATAAATAATACCCCTTACCTTGAAAAGAAGAGTATTCTGACTGGTAGGGCGAGTATATTCTTGAAGAAAACTTATACTGTTTTCTATGCTAAAAGCTTCCTATAACTCGAAAGAAATACGCTCAATATTATAGAAGAAGAATTCTCTGATTCTGGTAAGATTTTCAATTCTAACTAAGCATCCTATTTATAGGAGAATGGATGGGCACTGTGTAAGGATTTTTCTCACGGATGAAATAATTCATAAACTTACGGACATCATACGCAACATTCGGTTTACTTGAATTCAATAAAATCAACTAGTAAAACAAAATATATATATATATATATATATATATATATCCATATATATATATATATATATATATATATATATATCCACATGTTGGTTTGAAAATTTAATCCACCCGTGAACATTTAGATTTTTTCTCCACCAAAACTCCTCCACACATGGGCCTCACCATGTGTCATCATCATATGTGGGCCCCACCTTTTATAATATTAAATAATTTTCTACCGATTATTTAAAAAAACAGGTAAATGGGGGTCCATAAAATAAGCAAAATTTACGTCAAATACTTCATAAAAACCCCTTCAATATTTTTAACAACATTTATCATCATTATTATAATTCGCAATATTTAACAACTAGGTCGTTCCCAGGAAAGAGGGGGCTTTACAATAAGAATTTCTCCCTATTGGCGCGCAATTAGGTGACCAAACCTCTCCTTGACAGAAATTTTAGACATCGTCAATATTGCAAATAATAATATTAATAGCTTTGTCGTCTCAATTATTGGTTTAATAATATAAAATATTATGAAGATGATACTGTGACAATAATTGAATCAATAATATAAGAGATATGATGTAGCAATTACTGTAATAATAATTGAACAAAACTGAGTGACTTCTTGCGTAAGCATCAATAATCAATCTGAGTGCTCTTACTACGCAACCACGTAGACATTGTACTTTTAACACCGGGTGTTTCAACAGTTAACGGTAAAAATTTTGCCGTTATTTTTATAAAAAGATAATTTTTTTTGTTTTCTCAATCCGATAATAATTTTGTTGTGGGGTCCACCAATGATTGTGTAATCGTACGAATATTCCATGTTAAAACGAATATTCCCTGACCACTCGAATATTATATAACAACTTGCTTACTTTGCAAAATTTATAAATATTACCCACAACTTTAATATTTATAACAAATCAACACAATAATTATTCAAAATGATATTTATAGAAAAATTCATCTTTATTCATAAAAGTTGGGGTCTTACAACCTCCCCTTCTTATGAAATTTTGCCCTCGAAATTAGGGTACATACCTGGTATGACGAATAGGTGAGGATACCTTGATTTTTATTTTAGATTCTAATTCCCAGGTCATTTCTTCAACATCGTAGTTTCTCCACAAAACTTTGACTTGAGGTATAACCTTGGAGCGTAAAATATGCTCCTTCTTATCCAAGATTTTAATAGGAACCTCTTCATACAATAAATCTTCCACTATTTCATCCGGTTCTAACTCAATAATGTGGTTTGGGTCTTCCACATATTTACCTAACATGGATATGTGAAAAACGTTATGAACACGAGACATACTTAGCCGTAAATCGAGTCTATAGGCCACAGTTCATACTCGATCGAGGATTAAAAATGGGTCAATGAATCGAGGATACAGCTTTTCTCTCTTTCAAAATCTCATAACTCCTTTCCATGGAGCAACACGTAGCAACACATGATCTCCAATATCGAATTCCATGTCCTTTCGATGAAGATCAACATAAGTCTTTTGTCGATCTTGTGAGGTTTTTATACATTGTCGGATTATTTGAATCTTTTCCATAGTCATACGTACCAACTCTGGTCCCAACAACGTTTCTTCACCCACCTCATCCTAGCATACTGGAGAACGACACTTTCTTCCATACAATGCCTTAAATGGAGCCATGCCAATACTTGCTTGATAACTATTATTGTAGGAGAATTCCACTAATGGCAAGAACTTGTCCCAACTTCCTTTAAAGTCAAGGACACAGAGTCTTATTAGATCCTCTAGAGTTTGAATAGTTCTCTCTGACTGCCCGTCCGTTTGAGGATGATAAGCCGAACTAAATCGTAAATCCGTGCCAATAGCTTTTTGCAAACTAACCCAAAATCTTGAAGTGAATCTTGGGTCTCGATCAGAAACTATAGATACTGGCATACCATGCAATCTTATATTCTCATTTATGTACATACGAGTAAGACGTTCAAGTGTATAAGTTTCTCGTATAGGTAAGAAATGAGCAGACTTGGTCAATCTATCAACAATGACCCAAATTGCATCTATGCTTTGAGAAACCTTGGGAAGACCAATAACAAAATCCATAGTAATGTGCTCCCACTTCCATTCTGGAATTTCAAGTGGTTGCAATGGACCTTTTAGTACTTGATGCTCCGCCTTGACTCATTGACAAGTTAAACACCTTGAGATAAACTCCGCTATCTCTCTCTTCATATTACTCCACCAAAATGTATGTCGAAGATCACGATACATTTTGGTACTCCCAGGATGGATTACAAACGGTGTGTTGTGCGCCTCTATCATAATTTTATACTTTAAATCAGGGTCATTAGGAACACAAAGTCTGGAGTTGACTCAAAATATTCCTTCTTCATCGATTCTTGCTTCCGGCATAGAACCTTCTTACACTTTCTTCCTCATACACATTAGCTCCAGGTCTGTAGCTTAAGCAGCTTTAACTTTATTGATTACAGTTGGTTCTACTCGTATATTCACCATCATCACATGGGTCCCTAGAGTCTTTAACTCTATCTCCATCCTTTGTAAGTCATACAAAATGGGCCTTTGCATTGATAATATTGCACTCGTACCCGCATATGATCTTCTACTTAATGTGTCAGCTACTACGTTCGCTTTTCCAAGATGGTATTGGATGGTATGATCATAATCTTTTAATAGTTCAAGCCAATGTCGTTGCCGCATGTTGAGTTCCTTTTGGGTGAAGAAATATTTGAGGCTTTTATGATCCGTAAAGATCTCCACCTTCTCTCCATACATGTAATGCCTCCAAATCTTAAGCGCAAAAACAATAACTGCCAACTCTAGATCATGAGTAGGATAATTCCTCTCATATTCTTTGAGTTGTCGTGAGGCGTAGGCTATGACTTTCTCATGTTGCATGAGAACACATCATAAACCTTTGCCTGAAGCATCACTATAGATGACAAATCCCTCCGAGCCAGATGGTATTATCAGAACAGGTAATGAAATGAGTCTTCTCTTGAGTTCTTGAAAACTCTTCTCACATTCCTCGCTCCAACCGAATTTTGTATCTTTTCGAGTCAGCTGAGTTAATGGAGTAGCGATTCGAGAAAATTCTTTCACGAATCTCTGATAATAACCAGCTAAGCCGAGAAAGCTATGTGCTTCGGTCACTGATTTAGGTTGCTCCCAGCTTTGAATAGCTTCAATCTTTGTCGAGTCAACAGATATTCTGTGATTTTATATCACGTGCCCAAGGAATGAAACTTCCTCAAGCCATGACTCGCATTTCTTCAACTTGGCATATATCTTGTTTTCACGAAGCTTTTGGAGTATCAGCCTCAAGTGTTACTCGTGATCTTCATGGATTTTGGAATATATGAGGATGTCATCAATAGAGACGACCACAAAATGATCCAAATATTCCTTGAATACTCGGTTCATCATATCCATAAAGGTAGCAGGAGCATTAGTCAATCCAAAAGACATGACTAGGAATTCATAATGCCCGTATCGAGTTCTGAAAGCCGTCTTTGGAATGTAATCGGTTCTAATCTTTAATTGATGTTATCCGGAATGAAGATCGATCTTTGAAAAGAATTTGGCGCCTTGTAACTGGTCAAACAGGTCATCAATGCGAGGCAATGGATATCTATTTTTGATAGTAACATGGTTCAACTCCCGATAATCAATACAAAGTCGCATACTCCCATCTTTCTTTTTCACGAATAGAACAGGAGCACCCTAAGGAGAAGTACTAGGACAAATGAAACTGATGTCTAACAATTCCTGCAGTTGGGTCTTTAACTCCTGAAGTTCAATAGGAGCCATTCGATATGGGGCTTTGGAAATGGGTTTTGTACCGGGTTCAAGGTTGATACAAAATTCAATTTCACGCTCTGGGGGTAGGCCAGGAAGTTCTTCAAGGAATACGTCAGGAAATTTATTAACAATAGAAATATCATTCAAAAATGACGTATTTTTGTTTAAATCCGTGACATGAGCTAAGAAAGCTTAACATCCGTTTTTTAATAAACGAATAGCTTTATGGCTTGAGATGATAGTGATTGATTTTAATGGTTTGGTTGCTTGAATTCGCATAATAGATTGGTTAGGAATATGAAAGCTAACAACCTTACAAAAACAATTAATTTTTGCATGATGAGTAGTTAACCAATCAATCCCTAGAATTACCTCAAATGCAAGTATTTTCAATGAAATAAGATCGACAAGTAATGTGAGGGTACCGATTTGAACCAAACAAGACTTATAAACAGTGGATGTAATGAAGGTTTCTCCTAACGGAGTTTCAACAGATAAGTCAAAGTCTAATTTCTCCAGAGTCAAATTTAAACGTTGAGCACAAGTAGGAGAAATAAAAGAATGGGTATAACCGGTATCAAATAAGGTATAGACTTCGCTAGAGTTTATGATAAGCTTACCCGTGATGACTTCGTTTGGGTTCCTTGCTTTCTGGGAGGTCACGACAAACGCTCTCCCTTGAACTACTGGTTTTGAGTTTTCTGGAATGTCTTTTGGTGCCTCCATCCCAGCTGGACTTGGCTTTCCTGAACGACAAAATCGAGCTAGGTGACCTTCTCTTCCACAATTGTAACATATTTTGGACTGTTGCGCACAGTTTGGACTGATATGTCCCTCCCCTCCACATTTGAAGCATATGATAGGTGATCATTCTCCTTCCTTAACAACGGGTGTTGGTGCTGACGTCTTTTCATCATTGTTGAATCTCCTCTTCTTGAAATGTCCACTTTTATTGTCTTGGCCCTGATTACCACCGAAGTGGTTACCATTTTTGGCTTGTTGATTCCCTCCACGTTTGTTGTCACCGCTTTGATGACTGCTACCACGGGTATTATCATTTTGCCGACTGCTCTCTCTTGGTTGGGTTGACTCATTATCGCGCTCCAATAACTGAGCCCTATTCACAACATTTGAATACAAGCAAAGTTTGTGAGAGATAAGGTATTGACGTATCTCGGGTTTCAAACCTCTTAGAAACATCCGCGTCATTCTCTCCTCATTATCAACTAAGTGGGACGCAAACCGGGATAACTCGGCAAACTTGGCTTCGTACTGTGACATGGTCATGTTGTTTTTGCTCCAATTTAATGAACTCTACCTCTTTCATGTGACGAATACTTTCGGGAAAGTACTTGTCGTTGAACAATTCTTTGAACTTCTCCCAAGTCATCTTCAGTGCGGTAGATTGAGTACGCTTTACAGATTTCCACCAGTAATCTGCCTCTGCTCCCAACATAAAGGTGGCAAAGGGAACCTTTTGCTCCTCAGAGCAACCCAAGACATCAAATATCTTGTTGATCTACTTTATCCACGTCTTCGCCTTAAGTGGTTTTGGCTATCCAAAAAACTCCGGTGGTCCCAACTCCTTGAACAGTTTAGCGGTGACCGTCCGAGAGTTCTCAGAGTTTCCACCTGTATTTTGGACAGGAGCCGCTCTCGCCTGATATTGCATGAATTGCATAAAGCCTGTGAACATCCCATCATTCATCATTTGATCGTTATTGTTTACCTGTAGATTATTGTCTTTCTGTTGCACATTATCCTGGGTATTCATCTGTGGTGACTCAACAGTCTCCTGTGCTCCATTGCCATTCTCAGCATTCTCATATGTCATTTTAAAATACTACCACAAAACAAGGGTTAATTGACACACCACATATTATCCCTATATTCTGACCGACCAATTAAATAACAAATAAACTTAGGTAGGTCATACTAGCGAATGAATTCCCCGTCTCTCCCCTCTTAGTTCTTGTCTCACATCTCGGTCAGGGATCATATCCCTAAGCTTTGATACCAACTGTAACGCCCCCAAAATAGGTATACATCACCCATCTTGAGTCGTCAAATACATGGTACAAAATTCAAATACAACTTAATAATACAACTGTCGTGTAAAATACGACAAAACATAAACTGAGAGTTTTAATACGAATATTGTATTATAGACAGTATTCAAACTCAAATGGAGTCCTCAATACATTTATTATCACACGATTTCATAGAATAGTGAGGACTACTAATGCAAACATCTGGACCGCCTCTCCATTCCCCGACTAGTCCCTACTACGTTCTCATTTCCTGAAGAGAATAATGAAAGCAAAAGGGTGAGCTCAACTAGCCTAGTAAGAAATATTATGACTAAGATAATGCAGAATAAATTATCATTAGCCTTCAACAATGTTAAGCTGATAGAATATAATAGACAACAAGTATAACTGCAACGAAACAAGCAATCCATTAGAAGAGTCAAGTAGAGTATAAAATCTACTATCTTCTATGATTTAAAAAGGTTTTTCATCACTTTTATCGCTGAGACTCAGCTTAGTAAATAATCCACATCATCGAATCACCCTTGCACTACGGCCAAGGATATTCTTTAGTATCACGACCACAAATTATACATGTACTACGGGCCAAGGATATTCGTGTATTCATCAATGGTCATGATCATGCCAACAACTGTCCATCAATGTACTACGGGCTAATGAGGACATTTACCACATAATTTGTAACATTACGATCATGATTATACCGAATAATCCCTGATCATAATCATACCAAGTCCATCTATGCTCTATAGTCCACAGATGACTTTCAACATAATATAAACATGAGGATGATGACAATGATATAAGAATTCAATAAAACAAGTTGAAGGATAAATTTTAAAGATTTATAATTTAATTTATCCAGAATTCAATAACGTTCAAATTATCAACATGATACTGCTTTGTGGAGTAAAATTCAAGAATAATATTTCCATGAAAAGATACTGGATGAAGCGCAAATATCAAGGATATTCTACTAATTTCATGAAGTATAGAAGCCAAAACTTAAACCAAATGAGTATAGAATTCGAAATCTGAAATGAAATAATATTACTTACATACTACAGAGTATGGAAGAAAATAATATTTCAAGCGAATATTGAACAAAAATAACATCCCTTACGAATATTGAACGAAATAATATTCTTTATGAATATTAAACGAAAATAGTATTCATTACGAATATTGAATGAAATAATATTCTTACGAATATGAAAAATAATATCTCTTCAGAATATTAAATAAATAATACCCCTTACCTTGAAAAGAAGAGTATCCTAACTGGTAGGGCAGGGATATTTTTGAAGAAAACTTATACTGTTTTCTACACTAAAAGCTTCCTATAACTCGAAAGAAATATGCTCAATATTATAGAAGAAGAATTCTCTGATTCTGGTGTGATTTTCAATTCTAACTAAGCATCCTATTTATAGGAGAATGGAAGGGCACTGTGTAAGGATATTTCTCATGGACAAAATAATTCATAAACTTACGGACATCATACGCAACATTCGGTTTACTTGAATTCAATAAAATCAACTAGTAAAACAAAATAATATATATATATATATATATATATATATCCACATGTTGGTTTGAAAATTTAATCCACCTGTGAACATTTAGGTTTTTTCTCCACCAAAAGTCCTCCACACATGGGCCTCACCATGTGTCATCATCACATGTGGGCCCCACCTTCTATAATATTAAATAATTTTCTACCGATTATTTAAAAAAAATGGATAAATGGGGGTCCATAAAATAAGTAAAATTTATATCAAATACTTCATAAAACCACTTCAATATTTTTAACAACATTTATCATTATTATTATAATTCGTAATAGTTAATAACCAGGTCGTTCTCAGGAAAGAGGAGGCTTTCCAATAAGGCTTTCTCCCTATTAGCGCGCAATTAGGTGACCAAACCTCTCCTTGACAGAACTTCTAGACATCGTCAATATTGCAAATAATAATATTAATAACTTTGTCGTCTCAATTATTGATTTAATAATATAAAATATTATGAAGATGATACTATGATAATAATTGAACCAATAATATGAGAGATATGATACAACAATTACTATATCAATAATTGAACAAAACTGAGTTACTTCTTACGTAAGCATCAATAATCAATACCGTGTGCTACTATGCAACCACGCTTATTACTGTACTTTCTTTTAACAAGGTTGTTTCAACAGTTAACAGTAAAACTTTTGTCATTATTTTTCTAAAAATATATTTTTGTCGTTTTCTCAATCCGATAATAATTTCGTTGTGGGGTCCACCAATGATTGTGACGTCGTACGAATATTTCATGTTAAAATCAATATTCCCTGAACACTCGAATATTATATAACAACTTGCTTACTTTGCAAAATTTATAAATATTACCCACAACTTTAATATTTATAACAAATCAACACAATAATTATTCAAAATAATATTTATAGAAAAATTCATCTTTATTCATCAAAGTTGGGGTCTTCAATATATATATATATATATATATATATATATATATATATATATATATATATATGTATTATCAAACTATATGTTTGATTGAGCCCAAATATAATATTATATATATATGTAAGACCCCAACTTTTTATAAATAAAATTGAATTTTTCTCTATTAATTATTTTGGAATAGTAAATGTTAATTTGATATAATGTGGTTAGTTATGGGTAAAATGTGTAAATTTTATGTAAATAAGCAAGTGATTATAAAATATTCATTGTTGTCGGGAATATTCGATTCAGTAAATGGAATATTCTTGTTGTTGAGGAAGAATATTCGATTTGCCAGTAACCATTTGTGGGGCCCATAACGAAAAAAAAGGGAGGAGGAAGAGAAACAAGTTTGAGTTTTAATAAATAATGGCGTAGTTATTTGAATTAACACCGTTGAATACACAGTGGTTAAAAACTACGAATACGATTGTTACTTACCGATAGCACCAGATTGCATATATTTTGGATTATTAATTCTTATGTAAGAAGACACTACTCAATAATTGTTATAGTAATTACTGTTTAATATTTTATTTTATTGATTAAATAAATGCAACGTTGATATTTTATATTATTGTTAATTCAATAATTGTCACTGCTTAATATTTCCCATTATCATATCAATAATTCATATTATTTGAATAATATTATTAGATAACATTATTGGCAATTTCTAAGGAAGTTCTGTCTAGAAAAGAAATTTGGTCACCTAATTGTGCGCCAGTAAGGAGAAATCTTTATTGGAAAGCCCCCTATTTCCTAGGAACGATCTAGTTGTCATTATTGTGATTCTATAATATTATTTATGAATAATTAATTATTGATTTTTATGATAAGAAAATATTTATTTTTTATGTGGATATAAGTGAATGAATTAATGTTAGAGTGTTTTATTAGTATTTTGTTGGATTTGAGGTATTAAAAATCATCCGTATGTGGATTTCAGACATTTTCTATTTGGAATTTAGAAAAACTTTCTTCTACAAAGTTGTAGAGAATTAAATTTCCTATGGAATGGACATAGAATTCGTATTTTTTTGATAAAAGGGCTATTTATTATGAATTATTGAAGTTTCAGAAATAAATGTTTTTATTAAAAAATGGGTGGGCCCCACTCTTGTCCTTTGTTGGTGAAAGGTGCTTAAACGTTTTTTAAAAGTGGTCGGCTAAGTTTTTAAAGAAGGATGCGTAGGAAGGCACCGGTAGCAGGTTGGTCTACTATGGCGTTCTGCCATTTTCCTATAAATAGGGTGCTTAGTTAGAATTGAAAATTACATTAGAATTAGAAAATTTTCTCTCTATAATATCGAGTGTATTTTTGTGAGTATTTAGATAATTTGAGAGTTGATAAGCAGTGCAAGTTTTCTTCAGCATTATATCTGATATTTCATTCAAAAGTACTATTCTTTTGAGGTAAGGGATGTTATTTTCTTCGTAAATGATGTTATTTCTTTCAATATTATTATACCAAAATATTAGTATGAATTTTGTTGTGAAATTTTAACCTTTTCGTGTTAGGGTTACTATTCACGTATACGGCACTATTCACGAATACGGTACTATTCACCAAAAAATAAAATTTTCCCTTCTTTGTCCAAGATGTCTATTATGGTTACTATCTTTGATTGTATCCATGGTTTGATCTTCATTCTTGAATTTTACTCCACCATGGTTTATTATGCAGTATTTTATAACTTGGATTATTTAAAGTACGAATCCCTAATATTTGTCCTTTTATCTCACTAGATTCTTTCTTTAAAATATTTTTCATCATCCTCAGTCTTAAATGGTGATACTTGATGAATATCATTGGCCTGTAGTACAAAGATGAATGATTATCTAATGAATATCTTTGGCCCGTAGTGCAAAGATGGACATGTGTTGAGATGAACATGACCAACTGGTGATACAAATGAATATCTTTGGCCATAAAGAAAAGATGAATATTTGGTTCAATATGTATATTGATTGATGTTACAAGGATAAAATATTGATGATAGACTTTTAAATCATAGAAGATAGTAGATTTTATTCTCTACTTAACTCTTCTAATGAATTGTTATTTCCGTTGCAACTATTGATCTAAAACTTGTTGTCCATTATATTTTATCTGATTTGTTGAAGGCTAACGATAATTTTTTGTTCATTATCTTAGTCATAATATTCTTTACTGGGCTAGTTGAGTTCACCCTTTTCCTTTTTGTTCTATTTTTCTTCTCAAGAGGCGAGAATATAGCGGGAACTAGTTGGGGTATGGAATGATGGTTCTAGACAGTTATTTTAGCAGTCCTCACTATTTTTGTAAAATAGTGTATCAATAATTGTAATGAGGACTTATTTGAGTGTGGATATTGTCTAGATGACAATATTTGTATTTAAACTCACAGTATATATGTGTTGTCGTATTTTTCACGACAATTGTAATAATGAAGTTGTAGTTGTTTTCTATACCATGTATTCGGTGACACAAGATGGGTGATGTATACCTATTTTGGGCGTGTCACAGTTGGTATCAGAGTCTAGGGATATGGTCTCTGGCGGAGATCGGGGAATAGAACTAGGAGGGGAGAGACGAGTGAATCCTTCGCTAGTGTATCCTACCTAAGCTTATTTGTTGGTCAGTCAGAATATAGGGGTATTATGTGGTATGTTAATTTCTTTAATTAACCCTTGTTTTACGGCAGTATTTGAGAATGTAAGCTAAAAATGTTAAAAATGGAGTGAATAAGACCGTGGAGACACCTTTAATCACCAACCAGGAGAACGTGCAACATGACGACAATGTTCCTCCTGTAAACAACACTACCGAACAAACGATGAATGATGGGATGTTTAGAAGCTTTTTACAGTTCATGCAAAATCAGACGAAGGAGACTCGTGTACAAAATACGGGTGGAAATGATAGCAACGCGCGACTTGTCACAACCAAGCAATTCAAAGAGTTGGGACCACCATAGTTTTTGCGAAAGCCAGATCCGATTAAGGCGAAAAGAGGGACATATCAACCCAAACTGCCCACAACAATTAAAGGTATGTTATAACTGTGGAAAGGAAAGTCTTATAGCTCGAGATTTTTGTGTAGCGAAACCAAGTCCAGCAGGGATGGTGAGTCCAAAGGTTGTCTCGGACAAGTCAAAGTCAGCGGTTCCTGGAACAGCGTTTGTCGTGACTGCCCAAAACACGAAGAACCTAAACGAGGTGATCATGGGTAAGCTAATTATAAACTTTTGCGAAGTTTATACCTTATTAGATATCGGTTCTACCCATTCTTTTATCTCTCCTACTTGTGCTCAACGTTTAAACTTGACTCCGGAGAAATTAGACTTTGACTTATCTGTTGAGACTCTGTTAGGAGAAACTTTCATTACATCCACTGTTTATAAATCTTGCTTAATTCAAGTTGGCACCATCACATTACATGTTGATCTTATCTCTTTAAAGGTACTTGCATTTGATGAGATTTTAAGGATTGATTGGTTAACTATTTATTATGCCAAAATTGATTGTTTTCGTAAGGTTGTTAGGGTTCATATTCCTAACCAACCTGTTATGCAAATTCAAGCAACCAAACCACTAAAGTCAATCACGGTCATATCAACCCATAAAGCCATTCATTTATTAAAAAATGGATGTCAAGATTTTCTTAGCCCATGTCATGGGCTTAAACAAAAACGTCAGATTTGAATAATATTTCTGTTGTTAGTGAATTTCCTGACGTATTTCCTGAAGAACTTCCCGGTTTACCCCCAGAACGTGAAGTTGAATTCTTTATTGACCTTGAATCTGGTACAAAACCCATTTCTAAAACCCCATATCGAATGGCTCCTATTGAACTTTAGGAGTTAAAGGTCCAACTACACACTACAAAAAAATGGGCCTTTAGCAACGATATTTCGGGCAACGACTTTATAAGTCATTGTTAAAAGTACATGTTTAGCAACTAAATTTGTCATTCGTTGCAGATTGTGTCAGGCTTTCACTTTTTTGCAACAAAATTCATAAGTTGTTGCAAAAATTCGTTGCTAATTCATTGGTGGGAAAAAATTTCGTTACAAATTAGTTGTAAAATCTTCGGCCACTTGATTTTTCGTCATCGTGGGTAACGAAAGTTTTTTTGTTGCTAAAAATGGGGCTTTAACAACGATTTTTCAGGCAACGACTTTATAAGTCGTTGCTAAAAGTGTATGTTTAGCAACGAAACCTGTCATTCGTTGCAGATTATGTCAGGCTTTCACTTTTTGCAATGAAATTCATAAGTAGTTGCAAAATTTGGAAACAAAATTCGTTGCAAAATTTTTAGCCACTTGATTTCTCCTCATCGTAGGCAACAAAAGTTTTTTTGTTGCTATATTTCGTTGCCTAATATGGACCACATTCATTGGTAACAATTTTTATTTTCGTTACATATTTTATACAACTTTTTGCAACGACTATTAACATGTTGCCTTAAATTAAGATAATAATAATAATAATAATAATAATAATAATAATAATAATAATAATAATAATAATAATAACAATGCTTTTTTTGAGAATCAAACTCTTAACTTCCCCCACTCTTTAAACAAATGCTCAAACCAACTAAGCTATAATTATTTTTACTTTAAAGTCACTATATACTTTACTATATCTTTTTTTAATACTTTTTGTTTTAAAATAAAGGTGAAGTAGTACTAATAAACTATATATACATATTTATTTTTATTATATTATATATATATATATATATATACACACACACACACACATGAGATACATATTCTTTTCAAAATTTCTTGTCAAACTAAATAAAATACTAAATAAATCTCAACATTAAACTAAATATATATAAAGCAAATATGAATATTTTTTATATACATATATATATATAAACAAATATTCATATAAATATTTATAAATTTATCTCTAAATATTCATATAAATATTTATAAAAAATATTTATATCTAAATTTTATAAATTTTAGATGAATTTATAAATAAATATTTTTTATAAATTTTAAAGATAAATTTATATGAATATTTGTTTATAAATATTTATATGAATATTTAGAGATAAATTTATATATATATATATATATATATGTATATTAAAATATTCATAGTTACGTTATATAAATATTCATAGTTACTTTATATTTATTTAGTTTAATGTGGAGATTTAAGATGGGTATATATATATAGATAGTAATAGAATTTATCTAATACACAAAAAATATAACATAAGAAGCAAAAATATCACAACTGAGTTTTGAACCTAAGACCTATGGGTTAATGGGCCATTAAGCTACCACTGAGCCATTATAATTTATTAGTTAATTAAATTACCGCCATAACTTGTAGTGGTAGACAGTGTAGTACATGAGCAAATGAGTAATTTCTCATGTCGCTATAACTGAAAGCAAGCAATGGGAAATCCATTTCACTCCCGTCTTTATCGATGTTGCGATCAACGGTATAGATTATGGTTGTTGAAATAGTATCCGTGACAACCGATTGCCAAGCATGTTAGTTCCAGGCCTCCGACCCAAATAAACTCAACCTCATCAAACCTGATTATTATATCTATACTTTCCAATGTTTCCTATTTCTAGATAGAAGTAGGATATACTTACAAGTACTCCCTTACTCCGAGAATGAAAGTGATGATTGATTTTATGCGAATTTAAAAAAAAAATCAAATGATAAAATTATTCATATTTAAATTGTCATCTAATTGCATATTTTTTTTACATGACTAGTGATATTATATAAATATTTATAAATAATAAAAATATGACATTTAATACTAAGGATATTACATATATATTATTGTAAAAATAGATTATTTAATATAAGTACATATTTAACTTGAGATTACATAAAATAATAAGAACTTTTATTCTTAAAGCGGAAGGAGTAACTTAAATCATGAACACATTTTTAAGTCCAAAAATAAAACATAAAAAGAAGAATAGTAATTGTATACCCCTAGCTATTCTTAGTTCTCTTTTTACCTTTTTTTCCAAATATATTATAAAATTAAATTATAATACTAATAGTTCTAAAAGAAAACATAAAAGATGAAGAGAATTTTATTATGTTTTATGAACTAAAATAAAATAAAGCTATTTAAAAATGACTTATAAGTCATTCCTAAGAATGGAGTGACTTATAAACAAACGATGAATGATGGGATGTTTAGAAGCTTTTTACAATTCATGCAAAATCAGACGAGGGAGACTCGTGTACAAAATAAGGGTGGAAATGATAGAAGCCGCTGACTTATCACTGACCAATCGATTCAAAGAGTTGGGACCACCATAGTTTTTGCGAAAGCCAGATCCGATTAAGGCGAAAAGAGGGACATATCAACCCACACTGCCCACAACAATTAAAGGTATGTTATAACTGTGGAAAGGAAAGTCATATAGCTCGAGATTTTTGTGTAGCGAAACCAAGTCCATCGGGGATGGTGACTCCAAAGGTTGTCCCGGACAAGTCAAAGTCAGCGGTTCCTGGGACAGCGTTTGTCGTGACTGCCCAAAAAACGAAGAACCTAAACGAGGTGATCATGAGTAAGCTAATTATAAACTTTTGTGAAATTTATACCTTATTAGATACTGGTTCTACCCATTCTTTTATCTCTCCTACTTGTGCTCAACGTTTAAACTTGACTCCGGAGAAATTAGACTTTGACTTATCTGTTGAGACTCTGTTAGGAGAAACTTTTATTACATCCACTGTTAATAAATCTTGCTTAATCCAAGTTGGCACCATCACATTACATGTTGATCTTATCTCTTTAAAGATACTTGCATTTGATGAGATTTTAAGGATTGATTGGTTAACTACTCATTATGCCAAAATTGATTATTTTCGTAAGGTTGTTAGGGTTCATATTCCTAACCAACCTGTTATGCAAATTCAAGCAACCAAACCACTAAAGTCAATCACGGTCATATCAAGCCATAAAGCCATTCGTTTATTAAAAAATGGATGTCAAGATTTTCTTAGCCCATGTCATGGGCTTAAACAAAAACACGTCAGATTTGAATAATATTTCTGTTGTTAGTTAATTTCCTGACGTATTTCTTGAAGAACTTCCCGGTTTACCCCTAGAACGTGAAGTTGAATTCTTTATTGACCTTGAACCTGGTACAAAACCCATTTCTAAAACCCCATATCGAATGGCTTCTATTAAACTTTAGGAGTTAAAGGTCCAACTACACACTACAAAAAAATGGGCCTTTAGCAACGATATTTCGGGCAAGGACTTTATAAGTCGTTGTTAAAAGTATATGTTTAGCAATTAAATTTGTCCTTCGTTGCAAATTGTGTCAGGCTTTCACTTTTTGCAACAAAATTCATAAGTCGTTGCAAAAATTCGTTGCTAATTCATTGGTGGAAAAAAATTTCGTTATAAATTCGTTGTAAAATCTTCGACCACTTGATTTCCCGTCATCGTGGGCAACGAAAGTTTTTTTGTTGCTAAAAATGGGGCTTTAACAATGATTTTTTAGGCAACGACTTTTTAAGTCGTTGCTAAAAGTGTATGTTTAGCAACGAAACTTGTCATTCGTTGCAGATTATGTCAGGCTTTCACTTTTTGCAATGAAATTCATAAGTAGTTGCAAAATTTGGAAACAAAATTCGTTGCAAAATTTTTAACCACTTGATTTCTCCTCATCGTAGGTAACGAAAGTTTTTTTGTTGTTATTTTGTTACCTAATATGGACCACATTCATTGGTAACAATTTTTATTTTCGTTACATATTTTATACAACTTTTTGCAACGACTATTAACATGTTGCCTTAAATTAAGATAATAATAATAATAATAATAATAATAATAATAATAATAATAATAATAATAATAATAACAATGCTTTTTTTGAGAATCAAACTCTTAACCTCCCCCACTCTTTAAACAAATGCTCAAACCAACTAAGCTATAAGTATTTTTACTTTAAAGTCACTATATACCTTACTATATCTTTTTTTAATACTTTTTGTTTTAAAATAAAGGGTAGAAGTAGTACTAATAAACTATATATACATATTTATTTTATTTATATATATATATATATATATATATATATATATATATATATATATACACACACACACATACATATTCTTTTCAAAATTTCTTGTCAAACTAAATAAAATACTAAATAAATCTCAACATTAAACTAAATATATATAAAGCAACTATGAATTTTTTTATACATATATATATATATATATATATATATATAAACAAATATTCATATAAATATTTATAAATTTATCTCTAAATATTCATATAAATATTTATAAAAAAAAATTTATATCTAAATTTTATAAATTTTAGATGAATTTATAAATAAATATTTGTTTATAAATATTTATATGAATATTTAGAGATAAATTTATATATATATATATATGTATATTAAAATATTCATTGTTACGTTATATAAATATTCATAGTTAATTTATATTTATTTAGTTTAATGTGGAGATTTAAGATGGGTATATATATATATAGATGGTAATAGAATTTATCTAATACACAAAAAATATAACATAAGAAGCAAAAATATCACAACTGAGTTTTGAACCTAAAACCTATGGGTTAATGGGCCATTAAGCTACCGCTGAGCCATTATAATTTATTAGTTTATTAAATTACCGCCATAACTTGTAGTGGTAGACAGTGTAGTACATGAGCAAGTGAGTAATTTCTCATGTCGCTATAGCCTGGAGCGGCAAGGGGAAATCCATTTCACTCCGTGCCATCCAATGTTGCGATCAACGGTATAGATTATGGTTGTTGAAATATTATCCGTGACAACCGATTGCCAAGCATGTTAGTTCCAGGCCTCCGACCCAAATAAACTCAACCTCATCAAACCTGATTATTATATCTATACTTTCCAATGTTTCCTATTTCTAGATAGAAGTAGGATATACTTACAATACTCCCTTACTCCGAGAATGAAAGTGATGATTGATTTTATACGAATTTAAAAAAAAATCAAATGATAAAATTATTCATATTTAAATTGTCATCTAATTGCATATTTTTTTACATGACTAGTGATATTATATAAATATTTATAAATAATAAAAATATGACATTTAATACTAAGGATATTACGCACAAATTATTGTTAAAAATAGATTATTTAATATAAGTACATATTTAACTTGAGATTACATAAAATAATAAGAACTTTTATTCTTAGAGCGGAGGAGTAACTTAAATCATGAAACATTTTTAAGTCCAAAAATAAAACATAAAAGAAGAATAGTAATTGTATACCCCTACTATTACTAGCATTCTCCTTTTACCTTTTTTTCCAAATATATTATAAAATTAAATTATAATACTATCGATTCTAAAAGAAAACATAAAAGATGAAGAGAATTTTATTATGTTTTATGAACTAAAACAAAATAAAGCTATTTAAAAATGACTTATAAGTAATTCCTAATAAGTTAGTTTGACCCATATTAATATAATATCAATTTTATCCCTATTTTATTTAATTTTTTTTAAAAAAATGAATTTATAAAAAAAAAGAGTAAGATGCAACGTCACTTTAATTGGCGTTATAATTTTAGTATCTTGAAAAAATTTATTTCCCGCTCAAAGCCTGTTAAAAGATTTAGACAATCCAAAATTGGGATAAATCTAACCATTCAAAAAAAACAAAACAAATCAATTAGCTTCACTTTAACAAATCAGATTTGGACCTCCTAATTTCCCTCTTTCCTTTCCCTCTTTCGTTTTAGGTCATCAATTTTCCCTTTTGACCTCTTTGGTTTGGGTCTCTAATTCCCCTCTCATTTTTGTTCTCCCTCCCTTCTCCCTTCATCGATTTCTTCATTTTAGGTCTGTCGATTTATTGCACCACTGGTGCTTCTCTTCCTCTCTTTGTGTTCGCCGACTTCTCGCTCCCTCCGTGACCATCTCCTGCTACACGTGTGATTGTTGTCAAGTACCAAACCCTAGACAGCTGTGATATCTCTGATTTTGTCCTCAAATTGTGTATTTTGATTTTGAATTTGTCCTCAAAATCCTCCGTGGCCATTTTGATTTTGATTTTGATTTTGATTTTGATTTTGATTTTGTCCTCAAATTGTCCTCTATGGCCATCTCTTGCTACATATTTGCGATTGTGCATTTTGATTTTGATATTTCAATTTTGTCCTGCTACACCTGCGATTCACTGGTGCATGTGGGATATATAGAATGGTTCTAATATGTTTAATGTTTTAAAGTTATGTATCATTCATCTTTATAGGAAAAGGATTTCTTGGCATTTTCTTTAGATATAAATTGAATTTTATTGGAATATACTATATTGTTGTTCTGTCATATTCAAACTTATAGACACATTTTTGAGATTCATCTGATAATTGGAGACTAGAAACATCATTAAACAGAAATTTACCCATAGGAAGAGAAACTTAGTAGTTAAAAGTTGTTGTATTATAAGAGTGAAACTCTTCACTTTAATTCAAGAACATGTTCTATGTTCAGAGTTTACGTATAATTATTTTGTATTTTTTGTGAAGATCAAAAGATGTGGGGAGATGGCGCGCAAGTTACGCTTTTTTAGGGAACATATAATGAAGGCAGGATTCTCACCTTCAACGAGATTTAAAACAGAAGCTGATATCAATTTGGTTTACTTGGAGGTACTTAAATTTCAGTTAATTGCCTTGAATGTTTTTCAATCTTCATGTTAGAAAAATAATTGTGTATATGGCTAGGTGAAACTTGGAGAATTTGAAGCTGAGATGAGAGAGATGAATTCAAACAAAGAAAAATTACAATGTGCTTACAATGAACTTCTAGAATATAAGCTTGTTTTGCAGAAGGTAACGCTGTTTTAACTTTTACCTAGAGATTTGGAGCTACTTTTGAAAAATAGATGTTAGTGAGTTGGTCAGCTTTTTCTTTCTCTGATGATGTTTAATGGTGTTGCTTTTTGTTTAATTTACCCTGTTGTGAACTTGTGATGTGACACGAGTGCCATGTTTCTCCATTCAAGCTGATGAATTTTACCATTCAGCTCAAATTAATGTGGCAGCTCAACAAAGGGAATTTGATAAATATCACTTTGAGGATGAATCCATGGATAGTCCTCTATTACTAGAGCAAGTACTTTCCTATAGTTTACTATGGCAGATTTCCAAACTAAAACCTTTTTATTATACCTTGGAGTGATATTTTTGGGGTTTTGTTTTGTTCAGGAAATGTCTACAGATCTTTTAAAGCAAGTAAAGCTAGGATCTGTCAGTGGCCTTATTCCAAGAGAAAAATTAAAGGCTTTTGAGAGGATCATATTTCATGCAACCAGGGGTAATGTGTTTCTAAAGCAAGCTGTTGTCGAAGATTCTGTAACTGATCTTGTGTCTGGAGAGAAGGTTATTTCTGCAACTCTTCTATTGCTTCTAATGTTGAGCTTTAATAAGTTATGAAAATGCATCTTGCTCAAATTATGCCATAATTTTTAATTAAATGAATACTTGCTAATAAGTTTTGGCTTTTTGAAACTTTAATAATATCTGAGAAATAAATTCAACAATGGGATGTTATGTTTCTGAATTTTGTTTGTTAACCTGCATAAGTGTATGGTCTATCATTCACCATAACCTGCTATCTCTTTGTTAATTTACATGATTATATATATATAACTCTTTGTTCTCAATCAAGGAGTTACTTACGTCCTTAAAATATTAGATGACATATTTCCTTTCATGTGAGAGAAACTGATGGCTGCCAACTTACAGGTTGAGAAAAATGCATTTGTTGTCTTCTATTCTGGAGAAAGAGCAAAGAACAAAATACTAAAAATATGTGACGCATTTGGAGCAAACTGCTATCCATTTACAGACGACCTAGGGAAACAATATCAGATGATCAGAGAGGTATTTATTTTGACTAGAACAAATCCTAAATAATATGCGAAAAGCTTGTATTAATTCTAACTATATGGTACTTTTTTGTGGGCATCTGAATTAGTATTACTTTCTTGGTTGTGGTATGTTTTTAGCTTCTCTGGTTTGTGTACTTTGTGTCTACACTTACTTTCTTTATGGGCCTTTACATTTCCTTAGTTCTTAGCTAATTAAGAACTAAAAGAATATGGCACACTCTTCTTAACTATGTTATATATCTATATTTGTAGTCTCATAGTTATATACTTTTTATGTTGTCTTGCATTATCAATTATTTTGTTTTAGAAGTTACTAATTTCATGTTGCAACAATAGACTATAAGGACCATCTGGTCATGGTCAAAAATCTTTTAATGGGCTTGTAATGTTATCAATGATGATAACAAGATATGAATGTTGTGGTTATAAATTTGATATTAGACCCCCCCCCCCCAAAAAAAAAAAAATTTAAAAATTATGTTTGAGATATTCACATTCTGCAGAGTGTGGAAGAAGTAGAGTGTCACAAAGCGTATGATTTAGCTGCTAAAGTTTACATGCCTACTTTTGACCGTACAAAGCCTCCTGGGGAAGTAAGTTCTTGATTATTCTCTAGTTATTTTTATTTTCAACTGGTGGTTGTACTCTATTGTTTTCTGACTTTTGAAGAGTTCTAGGCTGCACTAAGAGAAGCACATGAAGCAGCAATCCAAAAATAAATGGCTGCATTTGATGCAACTGCTATAGGAGTAGCTAGGTTCTACCAGGCAGAAACATGAAATGTGACTTAAACACTTCTTAAAAAAGGCATTTGAGGCAATCTTTGTTTTATTCAATTGACTGTATTGTACAGATTCAGTTTTATTTTATTTTATGCGTAAATGAGCTTTTTAACTTTGTTCCTCCCACCCTACCTCCCGTGTAAAATAGCAAGATATGAATGTATGGACTTTTTTCCATGACATCTATGCTTGGTAATAAAAGTTTTACCTCCATGGAAGGAAGTTAGGATGCAGACTGCAGAGGAGTAGTACGGTGGTAGCAAAAGGTGCATTGATTTAAATAAGAATTGTAACCTTGTGAGCCTTGGACCTGCTTGAATTGGAGGTGGAAGATTTTTTGTTTACTTGTGGGTCCTATTTTGTTGAATTTTTGGAGTTTAGGACTGCTTAAGTTTTTATGTGAGAGATCCTGAATTAGAGTAGAGCACTTGGGATTTTGCTAAATTTTGGGATTTTGTATCATGCAAATGATAGTCATTTTCCATCATCAAGTGGAGTGGTGAAACTGTTGGTTAAAGATGGGAAATAAAGGTTGCAGAGAAAGAATGGAGGAAAAGAAGAAGAAGCTTATAATAGCCCTTCAACACTTTAGTTAACAGAGTTATAATGGAATACATTTGTGCACTTGGCCTCAAACGTCAGAATGTTAGGTGGTTATGTGCAGGTTTTTATATTTTAGGTGGTTATAAGATGTTTCGTGTACACCTCTGGTGTTTATATGAATTTTACTTGTGGAAGTATTAATCTGATATTGCTAATGATGCAGGATTACAAAAAGGATGCTTTCATAGAGGCATACTTACAATGTTCAAATGACATACAGAGTATGAAAATGGAGCTTAAATGTTCAAATGCTTGTTCATTTTTATTTGTGATGGCCTTGCTACTGATGCTTCAATATAATTTTGGACAACTGTCTCTTGTAGCGTGCAATATTCCAGCGCCTAACTGAAGATCACGTATTTATCACAACAAAAGGATACTCTGATATTGTCACAAGGTAGCGTAAAAGTTTAAACAGTTCAGGTGGACAATAAAGTTGGTATTGGTTTGTTTCTGGATCTTGTCCTGAAAGTCTATTATTTATTAATTTCTAATTAAGTTAATAGACCTATTCATGGATTATAAATAATATAATAGCAATCAATCTGAATTCATGTGTAATTAAATCTATGATGTCTGTGATTATAGCTAGCATGTTTGGGGCATATACTGTATGGAAATTTGTCGTCTCAAGAAAAGTTTTTCCACATTGACTAATAGCCTCAACTTTTCCATAATTGTTGTCCTTTCTATATAAAAATCTAAACATTGTTATTTAAGATTTTGTGATGGTATTTAAGATTGTGTGATGCTTGTGGTTGTTGAATGTGACTGAATTCTGACTTGATGTCAACATATAATAATAATCTACAAGTCTTGTAACAGAAAATATGTGTACCACTATGCTTACTGAAATTAATTCTTGAAATGGTCGATTAAGATTCCAATTTTTTCTTATAACAGAGCAATCATATAGTCGCACTGAAGGTTCTTTTTTTATTTGGATTTGTAGCAAAAGATATTGTGATTTCGTATTTGCCCTTTTATGCTTATGAGCAATACGGTGTATATTAGTACCACGTAGCAACTCTATTGTCTTTGTGTATTGATTTTGGCATTAAGTGCCTTTGGTGACCTACTTGCTTCATTTTCCTGATTTGCTATTATTTTTAAATATGTGCAGGAAGACTGCTTCTACGACCTGCCTTATAAAACTGGGTATCAAATTTTTGTGCTACGTGTACGGAAGATAAGGGACGAAATTATGAAGTGTACTCTCTCTATATATGTAGATATATACTTTGATTGAAGAACTGTGGTAGCTTTAGATGGTTAATTGTAAAGATAATGAATGATTAGTGGATGATTTTATTAAGTTAATAATATTTTAGTTTTTTGTATTTCTGTCATTATTTGCTATGGGGACATTGAGCCAGCCAGGTATACAAAAAGAATGTCAAATTTTGATTTGGCAACAATATAATTCGTTACCAAAGCATTGAACAAGTTTTCATATAGCAATAATTTTTTATACATTTAGCAACAAATTTTTGTTGCTAATGGCATTAAAAATATAATATTTGGCAACGAAAAATTAACCTAATAACAACGGAGAAGATATTGTTGCTAATACTAAAATAACAGACAACATTTTTTATCGTTGCAAATCATATCAACTTTTGTTGCACATATAAAGAAACGACAACATATAATGTCGTTGCTAATCGATGACTTTCGTTGTTATTGAAAAATAACCAGCAACAAACATTTTCGTTGTGATTCAACATAATGTCGTTGCCAAATAATATAATCAGCAACAAAAATCGTTGCTAAAAAGTTTATATTCCGCAATGAAAGAAAACTTAGGCAACAATTTTCATAATTTACTGTAACAAAAAATGTCGTTGCAAAATGGTATCAATTGCAATGAAAATGCATGGTCGTTGTAAAAAAAAAAAGATTTCATTTCGTTGCCAATTAGTAGGCTTTTGCAACGAAATGAGGTTTTTAGCAACTAAATTTTAATTATTCTGCAACAATACATTTTGTTGCTAAAGGATCGATGTCTCTGTACGAAAGTCAAATTTCGTTGTAAAATGTATTACTTTTGGAAACGAAAAAAATACATTCGTTGTGGAACAATTAGCAACACTCATTGTGCAACGAAAGACGCAAAGACAGTAAAGTCGTTGCCAAAACCCTTTTACAACGAAATTTGACACCTTTAGCAACGAAAATCGGTTGTTGTTGAAGTCCCATTTTTTTGTAGTGACAGGAGTTGTTAGACATTGGTTTCATTCGTCCTAGTTCATCTCCTTGGGGTGCTCCTATTTTATTCGTAAAGAAGAAAGACGGGAGTATGCCACTTTGTATTGACTACCAGGAATTAAACCATGTCACCATCAAGAATAGGTACCCACTACCTCGCATTGATGACCTGTTCGACTAGTTGCAAGGAGCATAATTCTTTTTAAAGATCGATCTTCGTTCTGGATATCATCTGCTGAAGATTTAAACTTAGGATATTCCGAAGATTGCCTTCAGAACTCGGTACGGGCATTATGAATTCTTAGTCATGTCTTTTAGATTGACTAATGCTCCTGCTGCTTTCATGGATATGATGAACCGTGTGTTCAAGGAATATTTGGATCACTTCGTTGTTGTCTTTATTGATGACATCCTCTCAAATTTGAAAAGCCGTGAAGATCATGAGTTGTAATACCTGAGAATTTCTGCGTATTATTAAATAAATATGTTAATGGAAATGAGTATTTATTTGAATATGAACAGTTTTCTGTTATGAAATAAAATAACTCAATTATATTAAATAATTGAATAATTGAGAATATGTGGAGTTTGTGGTAAACTCGTTGAAAGCCTTGTGTGGCATAGTGATGAGAAATGTTAATAGTAATATTAATTAACGAAGGAATTATCAAATGAGCAATTAATTAATATTAATTGTTAATTGTTATGGTAGAATATTAATGGTGGTTAATTAAGAATATGTGATTATTAATTGTTATTGTGAGAAAAGTAAATTGCATAATTAGAGTATGTATTATCAATTTAATTCATGTGTGCAAAGTATGTTGTAATGTTTAATAGCTACATTAAAAAGAGTATGTAATGTGACACCTAATAGTAACTATATTATATGTCATGGAAACTATATAATAAGATTAACAAAATTTGAAAGTTATACAAATGATGTCTATGTGATCATGCAATGTGTATATATAGTGCATTAATACCTTAAATGGCTAACATAATATTGTCATATCATTTAAACCCATATATGCACCCAATTGGATTTAAAACCTAAGTATACATATAGGTGTATTAAAAATAGTGTGTGGCATTAGATAGCTACCAAATGCTGAGATTTGGCTTGTCCCATTTTGTGAGTCACTTTTCTTCCACACGTGAGGAACCATTGGCCTACGGCTGCCTATTCCTTCATCTCTCAAACTTCCCAATAGCTAGCCATGATGATGATGGGTGTGGGTGATGGGAGTGGTTGGCCACTATTGCACCAACTCTTAATTACCCAATGAATTCTCTCTCCATCTCTTGGTTTAACTTCTTGGACAATGGCTTGGCATGGTTAGTAAGTTTTCTATAAATTGAACACTCTACTTCATGTACTATGCTGCTGAAAATTACTTGCTTAGTTGCTATAGAGAGTGGGAGGGAGTAATCTAATTTTGAGTTAAGTCCTGTCCAATTCAAAGCAAGAGGTATAAATTTTGTTTGTGTTCTTAAGTTAAGTTTTGTCAAATTCTTGCAATTCTCATGAAATCTCTGTTAAGTAGTATGAATTAGCAAGTCTCTATGTTGTTTGAGTTAGCATGTATGCCTTAAAGTGCTGTAGTGAGTCTGGTTTGAGAATTAACAATATCTGTGCTAAGGCTCTGCAGAAACAGAGCCATTTATTTTTGCGTCAGAATGAAGTGAAGTAGCATGGCGCCATATACGTAAAAAGTAGAGTATCATTCCCACAGAGACAATTAAGTAAGAAATTAACCTCACAATTATCAATTTCCTATTAATCCTAATTTTATTAAACTATCCAAATCAATGATTAAAATTATAAAAACTAAATTTTAATAAATATAAGATCACAAACCAATCACAAATATTAAAAACTAAAATTTCAAATAATTATTGGAGAATTAGACTTACGATTTCACCTTAAGCTTCACTCTGATTTTTACACCTTTACTCCAGTTCAATTCACTATCCCAGTATATTAATCACGAACACAAATGTAGCACTAGCCACCTCTCGATGTACTAATACCGTATTAACTTAAATCCACAAATTAGATAGAAACAAGTTAAATACCTTAATCAACTAACTCACTATATCTCTATGTGAATTATAATTAAAGAAGGTTTAAGATTAAGTTCTCTATCAGATTACATGTGATGTCAAGCATATCTCTACCTTAACATTCACCAAGATTCTGCTCATTCACAAAATTCAAGAACACATGCTATATTAACTAAGTCTAGACTCGTACTTCCTCTCTCGAATTCATACAAGTCCACAAAGAATCGTTGATCAGGCAATTCATAAAGTCAAGCTCAAATTAATATAGATAAACTAGATAATAGCTTATTAAACTAGAAATCAAAGTTCCAAAACCATCGTTTCACTTAAAGATCCATCATAAGCCTAGAGAGTAAATTAGTTCATAATAAATGAAATAACAACTGAATAATTTAAAGATAACATCTTTTCAATTACAAATATAAGACTAACAAGAAGAATAACGCAGAACACCCTTCACGTAGCCTTAATCCGCAATCGATATGAAAATCTTCAAAATCTTCACTCCAATGCTCAATATGAATTTATGTACTCAATCTCTGATTATTACTCTGTATGTTATTCAATTCATTTTTAGTTGCTCCATATACATCCAACACACACGTTTTTTTGTCGAATTCCATGTCCATTAGAGTCCAAATGCAGTCCAAATGCTTAGAATCCATGTCCAGCAGAGTTTCAAATAAACCAGGAGAGTCAAACTTTGGGACCCCCCGTCCCGATGGGGGTATATACATAGAAAAGGCCCGTCCCGGCGGGCATGGCTTGTGTTAAACATCTTTGAAGACCCCCCGCCCCGGCGGGGGTGTAAAGGCAAAATGGGGCTGCCCCGACGGGCATATACTCTGCTTCCTGACTTTGCTAAACTTCATGCTTGCTTCCCTAATGGCTCCAAATACCTTCCTTTCTTCGCTACTCGCCACAACAACCACCCTACACATAAAATAACACGAATTAAGTAAAAACGAACATGGAAACAAGAAATTAACAACGACTAAGCTTGAAATGGACATCGATTCATGGATATAAAATCCACTTATCAAATGCATGTGTGAATGGTAGTACCGTGTAGCACCATCTGTCGAGTTGGAAGATACCCAGATTTGGGGGTGTCACAGGTTGGTATCAAAGCATTAGGTTATAAAACTTAAGGGGGGAAATTAAAACCTTAAGTCATAACCTTAAGAGAAGTCAAAGAATTAAAAGAAGAAAATAACCTTATAAAAATTCATTATGAATATGTTATGTGCTTTTATTATTCTACTAGCGTGTACTAATCAACTTAATTGTTTTGTGTAGATGTCAGGTGTAAATGGAATGCATTTAGATGTGCAGGAAGTTAGTGAAGGATCTGTTAATCAGATAGAGATTATACTGAACCCCATAACGGCAGAGCCCAAAGTAGTAGTGATTGAGTCTGGAGAGTCACAGAGTTTAGACCTTATGTCCGTGTTCGACAGCATATTGGAAGAAGAGGTGGAGGAAGTGTCCTTCAACCCAGTAGCAATAGCAATGGAGATGGCTCTATGGGAGTCAATGATGTCACTTTTTATGTCAGTGTTGGATAAAAACATCCATTACTGTCAGGAGGTTAAGGAGCTAAAAGCAGAGCTCCAGGCTGTCATAGAGGATAAGACAGACATGGAGTCCATGTGGGAGCAGGAACACGATGAGAGAGTTTTGGCCAAGGATAAGGTCCATGAGCTAAAACAGGAGGTCTTTAAGCTCAGGGGGAGCTAAAGACCAAAAAGTATAAGATAGGGAGAATGTCCTATATTCATAGGAGTTCTCATGCGGACTTCAAAGAAGTTAGGTAGTTTGGTTATCCCATAGAGGCGAGGCGGGGCGTGACATACTATCAGTCGTGATATTATTGTCGGTCTTGCCAAGACAGATTTTGATAATGCCTTAAGGCATATGTAATCTAGTAATAGATAGAGTAGTTTTAGATATGTAAATATTGTATATCTAGTAGTGACGTAAAACCCTCTTTTGTATATTAAAGGGTAGTCTTTTATAAATCCCAATTTTTGGAAAGCAGTTATGGGATGGTAATGTAATCAGCTTAGGCTGTGTAATGAAACAATGTAGTATTATACTACAATGAGTGAATCAATATAAGCCTTTTGTGGAACATATTGAGTAATGAATGTTGGAGTTATTATTTAATGTTAATAATAACTAACTAATAGGAAACGAATAATAATGAAATTTGTTGTTTAATGTAACAGCAAAATGCCGCCAAAAAGAGGGCAACGAAACCAAGGCTCTAATGTAAATCAATCGGAAGGAGGTCCGGTTAACCCAATGCAGGAATTTGTTAATTTATTAACAGTCGCGTTTAATAGAAATGGGGCTAATATCCCCGTAAATCCTGGAGTAGCACGAGCTACTACCTTCAAGGATTTTAAAAGTGTCGGTCCGCCGGAGTTCAAAGGAACTACAGACCTTATCAAAGCCCAAACGTGGGTGAAGGAAATCGAGAAGGAATTTGTAATAGCAAATGTCGACGAGGGCCAGAAGGTTGCCTTTGCAACCTACATGATGAAGGGAGAGGCCAACTTTTGGTGGGAGGCCAACCAGGCCAGAGCTGATATTGAGAATATTACGAGGGTGAGGTTCAAGGAGATATTCTTCGAGAACTACTTTTCCACAAGTATGTAAGGAAGAATGGAGATGAGATTTTTGGACTTGAAACAAGGGGACATGATGGTTCCCCAATATGCTGCCAAGTTTAATGAACTGGCCAGGTTCGCTCCACACCAAGTGGACACTGAGGTTAGGAAAGCACGACGATTCGAGCAGGGCTTGAAACCTTGGCTCTATAACCGTATATATGTGTTCCAAAGTACTACATTTGGGACTATTTTAGAGAAGGCGATAATCGTCGAAGGTGGTAGCGAGGCTCTTAGCTAGTACCACAAAGACAAGAAGAATAAGGGAAAGTTTGATGGGGGAGTAAAGATAGAAGGAGCCAGTGGGAGTAGCGAGGGACAGAAGAGGAAAGTGTTCAACTCTTGGAATACCAGAGTGAACCAAGGAGATCCAAAGAGAAGAATGGAGGTCTGCAAAACCTGTGGGAAGACTCATCTGGGAGTCTGTCTCAAGGGGAAGGCCGTATGCTATAATTGTGGACAGGAGGTGCACATTTCGCCTAACTGTCCAAGTCTGAAGAAGAAACACGGATGCTTCGTGTGTGGGTTAACTGACCACATGGCAAAGAATTGCCCGAAGAAGGGGACAGACAGGAATCAGGGCACTAATAGCGGTAAGTTAGCTATTGGTGGTCCAGCGCAGCCAGGTAGGCTGATGGGTTGTACCTTTAACATGACAGTCCAAGATGCGGTTGCATCAGGGGACGTAGTCATAGGTATTATTCCGATCAACGATATAAATGCTTATGTGTTGTTTGATTCGGGTGCTACTTGTTCGTTTATAGCATGCGATTTTGCTAGAAGATTGGGATTACTTCCCAAAAAGTTGATTATACCTTTAAATATTAAGGTAGCAAACGAAGAGATAATTCATGTTGAAGATATTCATAGGAGTTGTTGCGTAGACATACGGGGTTGTAAATTATGGGTAGATTTGCTACCGATAAAGTTAGGAGAATTCGATGTAATTCTCAGAATGGATTGGTTGGTTAACCATGGGGCAATTATTGATTGTCAGAAGAAATGTGTGAACATTAGAACGTCAAAACAACCTCAGTTAGTATTTTACGGGAATAGATCACCGGGACGTTTGTGTTGTCTTACTATGACACAAACTAGGAAATTATTGAGGAAGGGATATGTAGGTTATCTGTGTCATGTAGTTGATACCCAGCGAGTGGTAGCAACCATGGAACAAATACCTATAGTTAGAGAATTCGTGGATGTATTTTCGAGTGAATTTTTGGGTATTCCACCGGATAGGGAGACCGAGTTTGTAATAGACATTGTGCCAAGAGTGACACCAGTTTCCAGGGCACCATATCGTGTGACGCCAGTAGAGATGAAGGAGTTAATGGTACAGTTACAAGAACTGTTGGACAGGAAGTACATACAACCGAGTATTTGTCCGTGGGGAGCACCGGTACTATTTGTCAAGAAGAAGGACGGATCTTTAAGACTTTGTATCGACTACAGAGAGTTGAACAAGTTAACGATAAAGAATAAATACCCATTGCCCAAGATCGATGATCTCTTTGATCAGTTGAAAGGAGCTAAGTATTTTTCTAAAATAGATTTAAGGACGGGGTATCACCAGTTGAAGGTTAGGAAGGAGGATGTACCGAAGATAGCATTCAGGACTCGTTATGGTCATTACAAGTTTCTGGTGATGTCATTTGGGTTGACCAATGCACCAGCTGCATTTATGGATATGATGAACAGAGTGTTCAAATAATATTTGGACAAGTTTGTCGTAGTGTTTATCGATGATATTCTAGTCTACTCTAAGACGCTTGAAGATCATGTTGAACACCTAAGAATAGTGTTGGAGACACTAAGGAAGGAGAAGTTGTATGCAAAGTTCACTAAGTGTGAATTTTGGTTGGAAAATGTACAGTTTTTAGGTCATGTCATTGACCATGAGGGGATTTCAGTAGATCCAACAAAGGTGGAAGCCGTGATGAATTGGGAATAACCAAAAAAGCCGACTGAAGTGCGGAGTTTCCTAGGGTTAGCGGGATACTATCGGAGATTCGTCCAGGATTTTTCGAAGATAGCTACTCTATTGACTAACTTAACAAGGAAGACGGTGAAATATGTGTGGACTGATAAATGTGAAGACAGTTTTCAAGAACTAAAGAAGAGGTTGAGTGAAGCACCTGTTTTGTCATTACCCGATGACATTGGAAATTTCGTAGTTTATAGTGATGCTTCGCATAGAGGACTTGGTTGTGTGCTCATGCAGCATGGCAAGGTCATTACGTATGCATCAAGGCAGTTGAAGGAGTATGAGAAAGTTTACCTTACTCATGATCTAGAACTAGCTGCAGTAGTTTTTGCCTTAAAGATTTGGAGACATTATCTTTACAGAGAAAAATGTGAGATATACACGGACCATAAGAGTCTAAAATATATCTTCACACAGAAGGAGTTGAATATTAGACAGAGGAGATGGCTGCAGTTGATAAAGGATTATGACTGTGAAATCCTGTATCACCCTGGAAAAGCCAATGTAGTTGCCGATGCCTTAAGTAGGAAGGGTCGGGAGGAGTTATCTACGTTAACACTTCAAACTAAGTTAATAACAGAGATGGCTGGGATGGAATTAGAAGTGAAGTTATCAAGTGAATCGGGGCAGATACGATTTGTGACAGAGATTCAATCTACTATCGTAGAAAGAGTCAAGGAGGTGCAACTCAAAATTGATGAGTGTGACCGGGTAAGGGAGCGGCTAACCAATGAAAAAGATACTAAGTATAGTCCTGATAACGAGGGGTTATTGAGATTTGAAGGAAGAATTTAGGTTACGAATGAGACAGAATTAAAGGAGCAGGTATTACAAGAGCAGTTCGGAACGCAGTTGAAGCTGAGTACGACATATCATCCACAAACTGATGGACAGAGCGAGAGAACAATTTAGACGTTAGAAGATATGTTTAGATCCTGCTTCATGGATTTCAAGGGTAGTTGGGATGATCATATACCATTAGTAAAGTTTGCGTATAACAATAGTTACAATGCAAGTATAGGTATGCCGCCTTACGAAGCTTTATACGGAAGGAAGTGCAAAACACCATTGTATTGGGATGAAGTGGGAGAACGCAGAATCTTTAGGACGTAATTTCAAAAACAAATAGTGGATATAGTGAAGCTAATACTGAATGCATCTAATAGCGACTCAAGATGAATGTAAGAAATTACTGACTTGCATCGAGAAAATAGAGAGTTTGAAGTAGGTTCTTATGTATTTCTAAAGGTATCTCCCTAGAAAGGAACGATATGCTTTGGAAAGAAGGGAAAGTTAAGTCCAAGGTTTATAGGACCTTTTGAAGTGTTAAAACGGGTAGGTGAGGTAGCTTACATGATAGTGTTACCTCCAGACTTAGAACGAATACATAACGTGTTTTACGTATCGGTATTGCGTTCATATAAGCTGGATTATAAGCACGTAATAGAGTATGAGCCTATTCATATTGAGAAAGACTTAACATACGAAGAGATGCCGATTTAAATCATCGATAGAAAAGAACAAGTTCTGCGGAACAAAGTCATACCTTCCGTGAAGGTGTTATGGAAGAACCACAATGCAGAAGAAGCAATGTGGGAACTTGAAGAAAAGATGTAAAAGAATTACCCTCACTTGTTTTTATAATTTTTGTTTTAGAGATTCTGGGGACAAAATCCTTATAAGCGGGAGAGAATGTAACGCCCCAGAAAATCGAACCTTTTGTAAATACTTTTATAATGAATAAAATAATATTATTTATTAGTAGTATGTGTTAGTAAGATGAATGTCGTTTTATAACCTAAAAACGTTAGAAAGTCATAGTATTTTGACTACGTGAATGAATTAAAGTGTTTGAATTTCCAAGACGAAAATAAAAGTTTTTCCAAGAAATTTTCTGAAAAACACTATTCATCGATTTCTACTCGGGAATTCTTTTTGAACTTCCAAGAGAGTGAGAATTTGTTAAATAATGTTATGATTATAATGGTTGAATAGAAACTATAATTTTACTGATAAGGTTAATTTTATTTCTTAAGGAATTAAAGGTACATAATCTAATTTATATTTCTAGTTTATGTGTTCTTGAGCTTCTTTTAAAATTGGGGTTTTGGTTAATGACTTTGTGGGTTATGATGTTATATATGTTATTATATTTTATAATTTCATAATGGTCATCTAAAAAATGATTTTTCAGAAATCAAATTCATGTATTAATGTAAAGAAGAGGAATTTGGGTTTTGATGGTAATGTGTGTTTTGGTGTATTTTGAGACTAAAATTGATGATGAATTCGTGATTGAAACTTTAAATTGATGGATGATTATTGTTCTCATCTATAAAATGAAAACAACGCAACTTGAACGGATCAAATTGGTTAAGAAACGAATTCGTGATGAATGAATACACTTAGCATGTTAAAAATATGAAAAATTAGTATAAACCAATTAGAATTAGTATAAACCAAGTCCCACATCGACTAAATTGAGAACTTTACCCCTTTTCTAAACCTATAAATAGAAGGGCTTAGCCTTTGTTTCATTCACTAACAATAAGGCCTCCAGTTTTGAGAAAGGCTATGTTGTGGGAGGACTTTTTATAAAGATCTCCTTAGTTAAATCTTGGTCGAGTAAGTATTCAGTTTGTGAAATTCGTATTTTTTGGTATGTTTCTTATTTAATTTTTGGTAATGTTATTATTTTAAATATTGTATTTAGTTTGTTAGTTAAAGTTTGAATTTTGAAAGTTTAGTTATTTTTGTTAGTAAACTAGTTTACTATGTTTATTTTGGCTTGGAATTGATTATGTAAATGAGTTCTAATAATTGTAATTAGAGATATGGAGCCGAGACCTTAGATGAGTTTGATTATGTTAAATAAGACTTATTTGTAAATAAAGTTGGGTTGGAACGAGTCAAGGCGAGTTTTGGATGCCAAAACAAAAAGTCCGAAAAACTAGTGGACTGCTGATCCAAAAATGAAAATTCAGGGTTAGCTAGATTATTTAGAAAATTTTGGGCTTTTGGTATGTTATAGTACACTGAATAAGCTTTCTATAGACTCTGGAACAGACTAATTCAGACTTCGGAGCAAAGATTTATGACCATTCAAAGTACTCGCGTTAAAACTATCTAACCAACTCGGGGCAGTCACCTTGAACTAATTTTATGGAATTCTGTGTTTAGAATTTGGAAAAGGTCAAAGAATAAAATTTGTAGTCCTGGAAGTTAGCTTCGTGTGGGCTCAAGAATCGCTCAAAAATGATTTGAAACGGAAAAGTTATGACTGTTTTAGCGAGAGGGTAAAGCTGGGAAAGAATGAAAAATAGTTTTGAATGCCCCTTTTTGAACACTGTTTTGGACTATCTATCTTATCCGAAATGGGTGTCCAATAACTTTTAAAAATAGGTTAATATGATGTTTACAGCATATCCAAAGTTGGATGTCATCAGACTTATGAGATATAGAGTAAAGTTTATATTACAACTATTATGCATTGCTATGTGACTAATTGTTGATGTGTATGATTATATAATTGTGTAGGGCACGTGAAGTGCAGATAACTATAAGCTGTTAAATTGTTATTGGTAAACAACGATCAAGGCAAGTCTTTCGATTCCTATTTTCTACGTGGACTTGATGAACTGCTTTAAATTGCATGATATGATATATGTGTTGTAAGCGAGCATGATATGTTATACATGTTGTAATCATGAAATGTTAAAGTCAATTTATGACTACATTGTTTTGGTTAAATAATGATGATTGAGTAAGGAAATCAATCTTTATATTTGTTATGTGAATTAAAGCATGTATGCCATGTTACTTTAATTATTAGGATATGTATGTTGAGCATATTATTATGTGCTATGTGATGCATGAAAATTATTAGATTTTGCTGGGCTGTCGAGCTCAACCTTGCAAATAACCACTTTTGCAGGTTAAAGATTTAAGGTAAAGTTATGTGCTACTTGAAAGATATGAATCAGATGTGATACTTGAAGATTTATATACTTTGGCTGAGTTATTATTATTTGAACCATGTTTAAGGTTTCAAGTAATGTATTGATGTTGAATTGTATCATTTTGCGATGTAAACTCTTGTAGTATTAAAATGATTCTAAGATATTTAGATGTAAAGGTTGAAAGTTTTGGGAACGAGAATAGTTTGTAATAGGAAATTTTAATTATTCCGCAAATTTCAATGGTTGTATTTTCGTTTAATAATGTAAAATTAGAGGTTGAATGTATTGTTAACGACCGAAGTCGAGAATTAAATTGTATAAATTTTGGGGTCGTTACAGCGTTTACTACTTATATATATATATATATATATATATACATTTCTGTCAGGCCTGGAGTTTACTTTGTGGCCATTTACAGCTTTATTTATTTTTTCGTCCCGCCTGGAGTTTACTTCGTAGCGGTTGATCGTTTTTACTGCTTTATTTACTTTTTCGATCCCCCGTGGAGGTGCTTCGTGGTGGTTGATCATGTCTCTCTCTCTCTCTCTCTCTCTCTCTATATATATATATATATATATATATAAATATATATATATATATATCGCTTTTATATATTTACATTTCTAATCCCCCATGAAGTTCGCTTCGTGGTGGTTGATCGTCTGTATATATATATTTACAGCTTATATATATATAACTGTTTACAGCTTTCATATGAACTGCTACATCATGTGAGCCTAGGAATCATGTAATCACAGATTCAAACTCCTGAATCTAGATTCAGTTCCTGTGATGGACATTTTCAACTGTAATCAGCTTGTACATTATTCATGGTGTTTGAATTTCCTTAGATGGCTCTCATGCCCACAAGGAGTTCGATACTGCTTTGTATATTATTTTCTCAAAGATGTTTCGCATCTCAAAAATAAAAGCAATCAAGCCGAACATGTGACGCCCCCAAAATAGGTATACATCACCCATTCTGAGTTGTCAAATACATGGTACAAAATTCAAATACAACTTAATTATGCAACTGTCGTGTAAAGTACGACAAAACATAAGCTGAGAGTTTCAACATGAACATTGTATTCTAGACAATATCCAAACTCAAATTCAATATTATTACAATTATTATCACACTATTTCACAGAATAGTGAGGACTACTAATGCACCATCTCGGACCATCACTCTGTTCCCCGACTAGTCCCGGCTAAGTTCTCATTTCCTGAAGAGAACAATGAAAGCAAAGGGTGAGCTCAACTAGCCCAGTAAGAAATATTATGACTAAGATAATGCAGAATAAATTATCGTTAGCCTTCAACAATGTTAAACTGATAAAATACAATAGACATCAAGTTTAACTGCAGCAGAACAAGCAATCCATTAGAAGAGTCAAGTAGAGCATGATATCTACTATCTTCTATGATTTAAAAAGTTTATCATCAATTTTATCGCTGAGACTCAACTTAATAAATAGTCCACATCACTGAATTATCCATGCACTACGGGCCAAGGATATTCATTAGTATCACAACCACAAATTATCCATGCACTACGGGCCAAGGATATTCGTGTTTTCATCAATGGTCATGATCATGTCAACAACTGTCCATCAATGCACTACGGGCCAATAAGGACTTTTATCACATCATTTGTAACATTACAGGTCATGATTATACCGAATGATCCCTGGTCATAATCATACCAATCAACAGTCCATCTATGCAGTACTAGCCAGTGATGACTTTCATTACAATAGAAGCATTAGGATGATGACAATGATATAAGAATTCAATTAAAAGAAAGCAAATGATAAATTTTTAAATATTTATAATTTAATTTATCCAGAATTCAATAATGTCCAAATTGTCAACATGATACTGCTTTGTGGAGTAAAATTCAAGAATAATATTGTATCAAAAATAATTTGGACCGAAAAGAAATCAATTTTTTGTCATGAATAGTACCCCAGGTGAATAGTAACCAAGTGAATAGTACTTCGTGAATAGTACTTCAGGAATAGTACCCCGTGAATAGTACTCTGATGTGAAAAAGTTAAAACTTATCAAGAATGTTCAGAATAATATTTCTATGGAAAGATACTGGATGAAACGCAAATTTCAAGGATATATCTACTAATTTCATGGAGTATAGAAGCAATACTTTATAAAATGAGTGTAAAATTAGGAATATGAAAAATATTAAATTTCCTTCCCATTATACTCTTTAGTAACGCATAGATATATGGGAATAGGGTCATAGAGTTTTTGACTACCATTTATAAACACAGTGATATAGTCAAACTGAATAATCAATGATTTCATATGTTGAACTTGGTCACTTAAATTTGGGGCATTCCAAAATAGAAAGTTAAGTCACTTAAACAATGATAGAGGGAATAATGATTAGTGACATATGTGACGCCCCCAAAATAGGTATACATCACCCATCTTGGGTCGCCAAAAAATACACTATTGACAACTCCATTTATACAACTGTCGTGCAAATTACGACGATACATATATTGTGAGTTTCAATACAAATATTGTAACGTATATAATACGACAATATTCATAATCAAATTATTACAATGCCATCTAAATTACAGCAACAAATAATTCAAGTCCCCAAAGGAATACGAGAAGATTTATGTCCTCCTCATTCTAATGGAGTGCATTTTGACGCTTTCAAATTCGAGTTCGCATCACCCTATTTAGTTCACCAAATATAACTATTAAATGATGTATAAAATATGTCACGCACATTTTAAATTCTCAGTACAATTATTATGCCCCACCGTTTCATAATTTGATTAGGCTTGTGACTAATTCGTATAACCACTTTATACATGTGTTCTCTCTGCTAGTTCCAGCTACATTTTTACTACCTGGAAGGGGTGGTGAAGTAAAAGGGTGAGCACAAATAGCCCACTAAAGAATATCATGACTTAAGTTAATTAAATTATCAAAATAATTCAGATATTTAGAACATATGGTAGAAGATAAAAGTTTTCAACAATAATAGCAACGGAATCAACAATCCATTAGAAGAGTCAAGTAGAACATAATGTCTACTATCTCCTATAGATTAAAAGTCCATCATTAATATTTCATTCCTGTAATACTCATCAACAGTTCTTTGTTATACCCAAGACAAAGAGAACTCTCATCACCTGTCTTCACCTGAACCACCACAGATTATAATTAAATCACAATTCATATTTATAATTAGGTAAATCAACAGTCCATCTTTGCAAAACAAGCCTAAGATATACAACTGTAAAATCAATAACGCTGACTCAGCTCAATGGTATCACGACCACGAATTATCCATGCACTACAGGCCAAGGATATTCGTGTTTTCACCAATGGTCATGATTATACCGAATAATCCCTGATCATAATCATGCCCATCAACTGTCCATCTTTGCACGTAAGCCAAAGAGGATTTTTACCACATCATTTTAACATTACGATCATGGTTATACCGAATAATCCCTGGTCATAATCATACCAAGTCCATCTATGCACTACGGGCCAAAGATGACTTTTACCACATCATTTGTAACTTTACGGTCATGATTATACCGAATAATCCCTGGTCATAATCATACCAAGTCCATCTATGCAATACGGGCAAAAGATGACTTTCAACATAATATAAGTATGAGAATGATGACAATGATATATATAATGAATAAACATGAATAATCAGAATAATAAGATAACATAGATCTTAGTGATTTTCAACTTAATTATCCAGAGTCCAAATTGATAACATAATAATAGATGAAGCACAAAACTATTAAGGATATTTTAATCCTTTCAGGACTTTTCACCATTTAATGATAAACTGAATAAACGAATAATAATATCTTACCATAATATGGAGTATGAAAGAAAATGATATTCTTTTTACCATAAAAATGATACCCTCTTACCACAATAATGATATCCCTTACCTTAGCATGTGACTTGATTCTACTTTCTGTGAAATTGATCAACTTAAACAATGCTTTCATTCCTTATCTACACTTGGAGTAAAATTACACTCAATAGAAATACTCACAATATTATAGTACTCACAATATTGTAGTAAAAGAATTCTATATTTTTAGTGTAGTGATGGTGTGTGTTTAGTTGCTCAACCAGGCAACCTATTTATACTAAAAATTTAGTAAACAACTAGCACACCCGCTTTGACAAAATAACCAAATGAGGTATATAATAATGGTAGTTGAATTTATGGTCCCGCGGAGAAAACCAACTTGTACACATTTTAACAACATTTGTTCAATAATAGAGTTGTGGTCCATATTACTTTAAGAAAAGTAGAGTGTCGGCAAGTCCTGCCAAACTTATTTTTGTATAAAGAAAATAATTGAACAAACATCTGTATATCATACTTATCTTTAATCAACACCTTTTATTCATCAATTATTTACATATTTTTAATCTTTCAACAATTACTCATAATTATTAACATAGACTCACAATATTGTCAACTGGTTTAATTATATCATATCAAATAATATGAGTCACTGTGCAATAACTATTGTGACAATTATTGAATGAAAGACTGAGTGACTTCTTACGTAATTAAGAATCAATAATATGAATCATTGTGCAATAACTACTATGACAATTATTGAACAAAATACTGATTGATTTCTTACTTAAGAATCAAATCAATACATTGCTATAAACAATTTAAATTCTATTAAAAGTAGGGATCAACACCAAATCATATTTATCTCGAATAACACATAAACCAACTAATAATTCATTATTCATTCAAGTTATCTTTATTTATCGCATAAAATCATTATTCATATTCCAAAACTTTAGAAGTGAATAATAAAACTTGAGAAATCTAAAACCTCATATATGAAAATCCATTATTCGTATTATCACCATTTTTATTTTAACAAAATATTATTTTTGTTTTTATCATAACTCATTCGTTATTAGTGCGTTTATATCCCGACATCTCATGAGCTTACTAATAACTCTAAAATATTAAAAATAGTATTACGAACTTTCTAAATAATTTTCATATTTTTCGGATTGTCCAACAATTTTTCAATAATTATTTCTATTTATAAAAACTATCATTTAATAGCTTTAAAATAGAAATACTAACTTCAAGATACTTATATATCTTAAAAACATCATCAATATTATTCTTACATTATTATAATATTTTTCAAATAGAATTTATAATTTTCCACCATTCATAGAATATTCTATGAATTTTCTCTATTTTTAAATGAACCATAAATAACTTAAAAATACAATAAATATTTTTTGTTGTTCAATAATTTTCCAAAACTACCCGAAATTATAAAATAATATTATAAGATTTTTCACCAACTTTCATAATTTTTCATCATTCATAGAATTTTCTATGAATTTCTTCTATTTTCAAACTAACTATAAATAGTTTAAAAATATAATAATTACTTACCTTTTCAATAATTCATCAAAACTTTACAGAAATTCTAAGATGATATTATAAGTATTTTGTAAAAATATTTCAGCCTAAATAATTTTTCTGATAAATTAATTATAATTCCCAATATTTAGAAACTTCAATAATTCATAATAATTAGCCATTTTATCAGAAAATTATAGATCTTATGACTTTTCCATGTAAAATTTAATTCTCTACAAATTTTTTGAAGAAAGTTTTTTCAAATTCTGACTCTAACATAGAGAGATATTCTTACCAAAAAATTTTGCTTGAAGATTTCTGAACCAGCCATCTCACAAAATTCATAACAAATCATACGTTAATCTTTAACGGTTCAAAATTTGTAGACATATACTCAACTTATATATGTATAACATATCTGAAAATTACAACGATCCAACGGTCGGATTAAAAATTATAACTCACGCAATAGAGCTTAATAAAACTGATTTTTTGGACTATAAGTCTTTCGGACCAGTTTCACTCAAACTGTCACCACAAAAAATCTACAAAGAATTTTTGAGTGATTCAAATTTCTATGTTTAGCTTACTTCTAGGGCTTTCTTTTGATATATGTCTCATCTCCTAACTCATTATACACAAAGAGTTATGGATTTTACAAAATCAAGTAGTAAACTAATTTTTTTTTAAAATCTCCAAATTTTGTTCTTCTTTTAATTTCTTGATTTCTCTAGTTTGATCCTTGTTTATACAAGTTTAAATCATTCAAAACATACATAAATATATACTGAATAAAATTCATAAATCTAAGAATAAATAAAAGATTTTAAAAATACATTTTCTTTTAATTTCCTCTTCTTCTTCTTCTTCTTCTGAACTCCTCTCTCTTTTTCCATGTTTCCTCCGAGTGAGGGAAAATGGGTGGTGGTGATAAGTGATGTGTGTTTTTTTGTTATATATGTATATAATTAATACTCCCCCACCAAGCCTTTTCTCTCTCCTCCCTTATCCCCACTGATATGCACCTGTGAATGGTAGGAAAATGGTAACTCCTTTTATTTTCTTTTTTTTCCCTTTCTTCCTCTTTCTTTATTCTTTTCCCTTTCTTCTTTTCTTCATCTTCCCCTTTATTCTATCTTACTCTCTCTCTCCTTGTCTCTCCCAATAAATTTCCTCCCTTCTCATAATTTTCTCATATATCAGCCACCCACATGGGCAATCCTCTTTATTTGCTCATTTATCCGATTAATTGTTCATTTGACCATTTATCAATTTAACATTTACTAAATAAAATAATAATTATAAGAAAATTGAATACTTTCATTTCATAAAATTTAGGGTCTTACAATCTCCCCTCTTTATGAAATTTTGCCCTCGAAATTTACGAACGTACCTGGAATTCTGAAGAGATAATAATTTCAAATTCTAGCTCCCAAGCTATTTCCTCTATCTCATGCTTCATCCATTGCCCATTTTCTGTATTTCAAATATCATTCTAGAATACAGTATCAAAACAAGGGTTAATTGACATGCCACATATTATCCCTATACTCTGACCGACCAATTAAATAACAAATAAGCTTAGGTAGGTCATACTAGCGAAGGATTTACCAGTCTCACCCCTCCTAGTTCTAGCCTCACATCTCAGCCAGGGATCATATCCCTAAGCTTTGATACCAACTGTGACGCCCCCAAAATAGGTATACATCACCCGTCTTTGGTCGCCAGAAAATACACTACTGCCAACTCCATTTATACAACTATCGGGCAAAATACGACGACACATATACTGTGAGTTTCAATACAAATATTATATAATACGACAATATTCATACTCAAATTATTACAATGCCATCTAAAGTACAGCAACAAATATTTCAAGTCCCCAAAGGAACACGAGAAGATTTTTGTCCTCCTCATTCTAATGGAGTGCATTTTGTCGCTTTCAAATTCGAGTTCGCATCACCCTATTTAGTTCACCAAATATAACTATTAAATGATGTATAAAATATGTCACGCACATTTTAAATTCTCAGTACAATTATTATGCCCCACTGTTTCATAATTTGATTAGGCTTGTGACTAATTCATATAACGACTTTATATCGATGTTCTCTCTGCTAGTTCCAGCTACACTTTTACTACCTGAAATGGGTGGCAAAGTAAAAGGGTTAGCACAAATAGCCCAGTAAAGAATATCATGACTTAAGATAATTAAATTATCAAAATAATTCAGATATTTAGAATATATGGTAGAAGATAAAAGTTTTCAACCATAATATCTGCGGAATCAACAATCCATTAGAAGATTTAAGTAGAACATAATGTCTACTATCTCCTCTAGATTAAAGGTCCATCGTTAATATTTCATTCCTGTAATACTCATCAACAGTTCTTTGTTATTCCCAAGACAAAGAGAACTCTCATCACATGTCTTCACCTGAACCACCACAGATTATAATTAAATCACAATTCATATTTATAATCAGGTAAATCAACAGTCCATCTTTGCAAAACAAGCCTAAGATATACAACTATAAAATCAATAACGCTGACTCAGCTCAATAGTATCACGACCACGAATTATCCATGCACTACAGGCCAAGGATATTCGTGTTTTCACCAATGGTCATGATTATACCGAATAATCCCTGATCATAATCATGCCCATCAACTGTCCATCTTTGCACGTAAGCCAAAGAGGATTTTTACCACATCATTTTAACATTACGATCATGGTTATACCGAATAATCCCTGGTCATAATCATACCAAGTCCATCTATGCACTACGGGCCAAAGACGACTTTTACCACATCATTTGTAACTTTACGGTCATGATTATACCGAATAATCCCTGGTCATAATCATACCAAGTCCATCTATGCACTACGGGCAAAAGATGACTTTCAACATAATATAAGTATGAGAATGATGACAATGATATATATAATGAATAAACATGAATAATCAGAATAATAAGATAACATAGATCTTAGTGATTTTCAACTTAATTATCCAGAGTCCAAATTGATAACATAATAATAGATGAAGCACAAAACTATTAAGGATATTTTAATCCTTTCAGGACTTTTCACCATTTAATGATAAACTGAATAAACGAATAATAATATCTTACCATAATATGGAGTATGAAAGAAAATGATATTTTTTTTACCATAAAAATGATACCCTCTTACCACAATAATGATATCCCTTACCTTAGCATGTGACTTGATTCTGCTTTCTGTGAAATTGATCAACTTAAACAATGCGTGCATTCCTTATCTACACTTGGAGTAACATTACACTCAATAGAAATACTCACAATATTATATGTGACTCCCCCAAAATAGGTATACATCACCCATCTTGAGTCGCCAAATACATGGTACAAAATTCAAATACAACTTAATAATACAACTGTCGTGTAAAATTCGACAAAACATAAACTGAGAGTTTTGATACGAATATTGTCTTCTAGACCGTATTCAACTCAAATGGAGTCCTCAATACATTTATTATCACACTATTTAATAGAATAGTGAGGACTACTAATGCTATCATCTGGACCATCACTCCATTCCCCGACTAGTCCCGGCTACGTTCTCATTTCTTGAAGAGGACAATGAAAGCAAAAGGGTGAGCTCAACTAGCCTAGTAAGAAATATTATGACTAAGATAATGCTGAATAATTTATCGTTAGCCTTCAACAGTGTTAAACTGATAAAATATAATAAACATCAAGTTTAACTGCAGCAAAACAAGCAATCCATTAGAAGAGTCAAGTAGAGCATAAAATCTACTATCTCCTATGATTTAAAAGGTTTTTCATCACTTTTATCGCTGAGACTCAACTTAATAAATAATCCACATCATCGAATCACCCCTGCACTACGGCCAAGGATATTCTTTAGTATCACTGTAAGACCCCAACTTTTATGAATAAAGAATAATTTTCTCGAAATATATTTTTGAATATTATGGTGTGGATTTGATATAATGTTATAGTTGTGGATAATATTTACAAATTTTGCAAAGTAATCAAGTGGTTATATAATATTCGATTGGTCGGGGAATACTCGTTTTAACAGGGAATATTCGTATGATGGCACAATCATTGGTGGACCCCACAACAGAAGTATTGTCGTAGTAAAAAAAAATGACAAAATTATCTTTTATAAAAATAACGGTGAAAGTGTTACTGATTAAAAGCTGTTGAACTACCCGGTAGTAAAAAGTAAAGTACAAAGAATCTGGCGTGGTTGCATAGTAGCACACACGGTATTGGTTATTGATGCTTACGTGAGAAGTCACTCGGTTATACTTAATTATTACTACGATGAATTCGATCTTATCTCTCATATTATTAATTCAATTATTGTCACAAGATATCATCGCATAATATGATATATTATTAAATCAATAATTGAGACGACAAAGTTATTCATATTATTAAATTGCAATATTTACAATGTCTAGAAGTTCTGTCAACGAGAGGTTTGGTCATCTAATTGCGCGCCAATAAGGAAAAATCCTTATCGGAAAGCCCCTTCTTTCTTGGGGACGACCTGGTTGTTAAATATTGTGAATTATAATATTAATGATGAATAAGTTTGTGTTGATTAAAGATGAATTTGATAGTTCCATTGTGTTGGAATTATTAGTGTTAGTAAAAATCGATATTTATTTCGATAATAATTGATGTCTGGAGGTTATATTGACCAATCGGGTAATTAATCGAATAAATGAGAAATTAATTGCTATTAATTCATATGATTATAACTATTTGTTCACATGTGTGTACTATTGATTCACATTCTTGTACTTTTAGGGGAGTTGGTGAAAGATTGATAATACTTGCATGGCTAAGTTAAAAATAGAGGTATAGATGGAGGTACTATACTGAAATTCATATTTTCACATGTTTAGAACTATTGATTCACATGATTTACTATTGATTCACATTATTTACTATTAGGGGAGGTGGTGTAAGTTTGATAATACTTGCAGGACTAAATTAAAAATGAAGAAAAAGAGGAAGGTATTATACTGTAATATTTTGAGCCCCAAAACATGCAATTATCGAAACTATATTTTCCTATAAATAGAAGCTCATTCTTCCTTCATTTCTCACCAATTCATAAAAGCTATAGAGCAATTATTATAGAGAGAAATTATAGAGAGAAAGAAAAGAGAAGTCTGCTACCTCACTATTTCAAATTATCCAGCTTTTTTCTAAGGTAAGGGTATTATTCTTTCGTATTCATGAAGAGAGTTATTTTTTTCAATACTCGTAAGGGTTTTTATTCCATTCTTTATTATTATGTTGGAATAACTTCAATCTATGTGAAGTACCGCATACATGGTGAAATTCTTACATTATTCCATTCTTTATTATTACATTGGAATAACACGTCATCTGCATTTCTATCTCTGTACTGGTGAATTACATTGTTATTCCATTCTTTATTATTCAGGTTGGAATATCTCATGCATGCGGATTATGCATGACCTAATTCCGGTCTTTATTATTCATTGGAATATCCACTTTTGCACGAATTATCGCATGACTGGTTCCCTTCTTTATTATTACATTGCAATATCACATGCATGCGATTACGCATGACCTGGTTCCATTCTTTATTATTCTATTGGAATAACCTGTCTATGTGGATTACGACATGCATGGTGAATGATCCTTCATATTCATTGTAACGTCCGAGAAAATCGGATTTTTATGACAATTAAACTTTTATTTGATTATGTGAATTAAATGAATTTAATTGATTTATTTTGTTAGTAAGCTATGTGAAGGTCGTTCTATGACCTAGAATGTGTTTATGTGGTTAGTAATCTGGCTATGTGCTAGAATTAATTGTTTAGAATTTCCAAGACAAAAATAAATGTTTTCCGAGAAATTCTCGTAAAAACACTATTCATTCATTTCTGTTCGGGAAATTATTTTGAAATTCTGAGAAACGCGTAATGATAGAATATCGAGATGAGATGAAATATATGATAATATTTCATTTATGGCAAACGAAGTTTTTGCCTGCGGACTTAAAACCTAAGGGTTGAGTATATTGATTTCCGAGAAGGAAATGAAATGCGTAGAAAGAATTTCGTTATTATTAATGTGTGTGTTATACTAGGATGATACTATTTAGTATCTATATATAATACGATGAGTTAATATGGAGTACAATACGATTATCGTACGAGTATTATACGAAGAGAATACGTGATTTATACGTATGGAATACGATTAGTATTATGGAATTAAGTTAAGACTTAATGTCAATTCATTTGAGTTGGATTATGTTTAGTTCAATCAATTGTATAGGCAAGCCCAATGAATTAATGTGTTAAGCCCAAGTCAAGGCCCAATATTAGATTGGTTAAGCCCAATGCAAGAAAATCGAACCGTGGATCGAACCGGTGGGTCACCGAATGGGTAAAACCCATGGGGCAACCCATGAGGATGACCCATGGGCATGGTGGGCCAGCCACTTGGTGTGCAAGGCAAGCATATCACTTGGCCACCAAGTATTTTACTTGGTGACAAAGTGTTGAATAGTAAGGAGGTGGGGTGTTTAGTCCATTTTGCCCTCCATTTCATTTTCTATAAATAGAAAGCCAAGGTTGATCTTTTGTGAGTTTTTAAAATTGCCAACCTAGATTATTGAGAGAGAAAGAGAGCTAGACTCAACAAAATCTTACACTTGGAAGCTTTGCCTTATAGTTTTCCAAGAGGTTATCTAAGAGTTCTTAAGGTAATACTCCTTATTTTTCTTTCCATCTCTTTTGATTTTTCTTCTAGTATGGAGAATCACAAATGGGTGGTGTATGCCTTATATGGTAGATAAAGATGACTTAGTATAGATTCAATCTCTATAAGTCATGAAATCATAGAAATCATAAAGTTTGATATAGTTTTAAACCATGGAAATATTGATTGTTGAGATCGATTGTTGATAAACAATTGAACTCCATCAATACATTAATATGTGCATCTTGCTTGGTTAGGATGTAGATATGAATTCCATGGAGTATTCCATGTGATTTGGCCTTGAGAACGTTAGTAACGAAGTTATGGCGAATTTCACAAAAATAGACATTAAATGTCAAAAACGTTGAAATTCCGGATTGGTAGTCAAAAGTTGTCGTGAGACTTGAAAATGTTGTTTTCAATGTCAACACGTGAGATAGGGTATTTAAGAGTTGTGGGTTTGAGAATTGTTGGATTCTGACTTAAAACGAAGGAAACAAGCATTGAACTCTCATTAACGTTTATGAATGTTTAGAAAATGAACTCAATAGTGAATTTTGAGTTAATGGATTCAAAAGTGTCGAATTCTTATATGAACGCGTAGAGTATGTCATTTATGACGTGTAGGCTTTTGAACAGACCAAATCAAACCTATAACGAAGAAGTTAGGGCTCCATGAAATTCATTAAAATTTTTATCTTTGAAAGTTATCTAGTGGTCGAGAGTCCTGACGCATGACGCGACAAAGTGTTAAATGTCGCACCGGTCTGCTTACGCATGAAGTTAGCTACTAGAAAGTGGAGTGGAGCCATGGTATGCTTGATAGAATGAAGTCTAATATTTGCAATGGCCAAAGCCGAAGCATAGTTATCTGCTAATCAGGCGCATGACTAGGTCTTGTATTGAGATGTCATGTGCATGGCCTTGAGTGTGTGGTATTTGATAGATGACTTAGGTTTGAATTGTAATTTTTCAGAGACCTAGAAGAGTAAAGTTTATGCACTTCATAAGTGTACTAAAACTATTCCTATACTACCTATACTAATGTATATTGTATTAAACTTAGGAATTGAATGCATGTTAGTAAGTTATGAATGATGAAAACAAAGCGTTATCAATGAACCCTAGTCGGGAAATAACGTTGGTACTTTGCCAATGATAATAGAGTCCAGTTAATAACGTAAGATGGTTAATAAGCCGGGATGAAAGGTAATAAGTCGAGTTGACTTTATTAATGATATTAAGTTAACAAAGACATAGAAGAGAAAGAAGTTGGTAGGAACAATGTGAATAATTGTTTGATAACTAATTATAGTGTGCTATGTGAATATATCATGTAGATTCTGTAAAGGCTGTGGTCAGTCAATTAAATTATTTGAAGACTCTGAAAGGCAAGTTTTCTTAACGCTTGTCTAACCTTCAAGTTAGTCAAGTTTTATGTGATTCATTTATCTTTGAATTGCACGACTGATTTTAAAGAAAGGGTCAATGCCAGATTTAACTCGGCTAGACTACTCGTAATATATAGATTGATTGATATTCATATCTTTCTATATAGAAATGTTAACGATATCCTATGCCAAGTAATTGGTACGAATGTGAAGGTAAGGTTTGTCTATGAACAAACAAAAGTATTTTTCATCGATTATTCGATGGGCACGCGAGTTTGCCAAATGTTAAACGTAAATACGTTTAACGAATGAGTGTTGATCAACATAGAGTACTATAGGCTGATCACCTAGAAGTGCTCATAAGTAATGCGGATGTACAACCTTAGTGCTGTGATATCCTTTTCAAGTATGAAAGCAAAAGTTATTGTTCATGGTCTATCGTAATTTGCCCGTAATTCCTAATCTACTCTATACTTTGGGAATTGATGATATGAAATGTTAAAGTATTATTGTTTCATAATACTTCATAACTATTTGTTCAGTTATGTAGGAATTGTCATATAATTCACAAATGTGGTATTGTTGTTATCCTTTGTTAAAACTTGCTGAGCTTGTTATGCTCACTTCTTGCATGAATTATATGATTGCAGTTAAGGATGAACGTACTAAGAATGCTAAGAGACATAAGGGCAATGTAAGACCCCAAATTTTATGAAATAAAAGTATTCAATTTTTCTATTTAGTAAATGGTTAAATTGATAAAAAGTTAAAGTTAAGGGTGATATATATAAAATTTTCAAAATACGCAAGTGGTTATAAAATATTAATTTACATTAGGGAATATTCGTTTGGTCGTGGAATATTCTTGTTGTTTGAGAATATTTATGCGACGTATGACCATTTGTGGGCCCCATAATGGAAAAGCAGTTGGATGAAGGAAAACGACAAAGTATGAGTTTTTATAAATAACGGCATAGTTATTACCGTTAACACTGTTGGAATACCCGGTGATTAAAAATACGGTAGTATGCGTGGTTTCACAATAGGACACGGTATTGCACAATATTTTTGAATTATTGATCTTTACGTAAGAAGGCACTACTCAATAATTGTTACAGTAATTACTGTTCAATATTTTATTTTATTGATTTAATAATTGTTGCATTGATATTTTATATTATTGTTGTTTCAATAATTGTCACTGCACAATATTTCTCATTATCATATCAATAATTCATATTATTTGAATAATATTATTAGATAGCATTATTGACAATGTCTAGAAAGTTCTGTCTAAGGAGAGGTTTGGTCACCTAATTGCGTGTCAGTAAGGAGAAATCCTTATTGGAAAGCCCCATCTTTCCTGGGAACCACCTGGTTGTCATAATTGTGATTCTATTATATTATTTGTGAATAATTAATTATTGATTTATATGATAAGAAAATATTTATTTGATGCGGATATAAATGATGGATTTATTTATGTGGTTATAAATGAAGGAATTAATGTTGAGGTGTTTTATCAGTATTTTTGTCGGAATGGAGGTATTAAAAATCAAATCAGTATTTTTACGATATAATGCGTGAGTTATAATTTTTAATCCGACTGTTGGATTGTTGTGATTTTTGGATATGTTATACATGTATAAGTTGAGTATATGTCCATAAATTTTGAACCGTTAAAATTAAACGTATGATTTGTTATGAATTGTAAGAGGTGACTAATTCGGAAATTAGGTTTATAAATGATTTTGGTGAAAAATTCTAGAATTTAGTGGGCTCCACTTGTGGTTGGTGAAGAAATGTGCTGATTGTAATTCAAATGTGGTGGGTGGCAATAGTAGCAGGTAAAGCCATCAGGTAGCAGGTCAAATCTGCTTCAGCGTGCTAACATTTTCCTATAAATAGAGGGCTAAGTTAGAATTAAAAATCACACCAGAAACATAAGATTTCTCTCTTTCTCTCTCTATATTATCAAGCGTATTTTGTGAGTATTTAGATACTTTGAGAGTTGCTATTCAGTGCAAGGTTCCTTCGACTTTACATTCCGGTCAGAAGTACTGCTCTTTTGAGGTAATGGATTTTAAGGGTTATTATGTTTCTTCAGTTTCGTAATTTTTCTGATCTTCAAAAATTCTGGAAAAATTTGAAATGATATTTTGATGAGTTTTCTGGATTGTGTCCAAAAATGGCGATTTTTGGATATATAGATTAGGAGTTATGAATTTTATGGGAAAAGACTAATTTAAAAGAAAACCCTTATAACTCCTTGTGGTTGGTTAACTCCAAAATTGATGAAATTTTTATTGGGAGTACATCTATATAACATCAGTATATCCTGTAAATTTCAGAATTTTTGGATAAAAGTATAATTTATGATAAATGTCTAAATATTCGGCAGTTTTGGCCATATGAAAAATAGTAAATGAATTTTAAAAATTTCGAGAAAAATATATGTTCAATATGGGACTATATTCTGCTAAATCCCAGAAAAGAAATATTTTTGGAACTGATTTGGTATTTTTCATGAAAATGGACTAGTTATGAGTAAATGAATTAAATATGTTATATGAAGTAACAAAATTGGAAAATAGGATTTTATGGCTTGGGAATCCTATATATGGTATATGCAGATTTTTGATGAGGTTGTTGGTTATTTGTAATGAAATCTTATGAGTTTGGAATTTTAGGATGATTAAATACATTAATTAGTAAAGTGTAAACAATTAAAATAAATTGTTTATAAGTTTAAGAAATGATTAAAATATTGTGGTAATATTAATAATATTAGATTATGAGATTATTAAGTGATTTATAACATTTGGGTTAAGGTGTTATGAAATCATTGATTCATGAATATTACTCTTGAAATTAAATGCAGTTGTTGATCGCATTGTTTTTATTATCATATAAAACATTTTTATAATCCCAGTGATGAAATTTCTCTTTGACTTAAGTGTAAAGATGGGTAGATTATTGGTATGGTCGTGACTATGGGTTCTCTTTGACCAGTAGTGCAAAGATGACTTGTTGACTGGTATGATCATGACCATTGAATTTACAATTGAATATTTTTAGCTTAAGAGCAAAGGTGAATTGATCAACATGGTTATAATTATTGTTTATATAAATTCTGAAATGATTATATATTTCTTTGAAATATTAACATCTTTAGCCTGTAGTGCAAAGATGAATTGTTGATGAATATCTTTGGCGTGTAGTGCAAAGATGACCTGTTGTTGAATATCTTTGGCCTGTAGTGCAAAGATGACCTGTTGTTGAATATCTTTGGCATATAGTGCAAAGATGAACTCATAATGAATATCTTTGGCCCGTAGTGCAAAGATGAACTTATTAGTATGATTATGAGCAGAGGCGTGATTTGGTATAACCATGATCTTGATGTTTAGTGTAAAGACATGTGATGAAAAATATCTTCGTCTTGGATGAGAAGAGAAAATTAGAACTACAATTATGATTATGAGTTATTCACATGACTGTGAACAGGATCTGTTGATTAATGTTACATGGTTAAAGCATTGTTGGTGGATTTTTAACATAGAGAAGATAATAGACTTTATGGTATATTTGACTCTTCTAATGGATTGCTCATTCCGCTGCAACTATGGTTGAAAAGTTTTATCATCTACCATATGTTCTAAATCTCTGATTTATTACTGATGAAGGCTATTGATAATTTAATTATCTTTAGTCATAATATTCTTTACTGAGCTAGTTTTGCTCACCCTTTTGCTTCACAATTCCTTTTAGGTAATAAGAGTGTTGCCGGGTCGAGTGGGGATAACAGGGGAATAGAATGGTGGTCTATAGCTGTTTAGATTCTCCCTAAATAGTATGGAAATAATTTTATTGAGAACTTTAGATAAGTGTGTCGTATTGTATACGTCATTTGATATTTAATTTTGGTGAACTGAATAGGGTAAGGTGAACCCAACTTTGGAAGGGTGTTTTGCCACTATCATACAAGATTTCTAATGACCTACGAGTTATCATAAGACAGGGTTGTGCACATCCACTTCCTGAGTATATCTACGAGCACTACCTATATGATCTTGGAGTTTATTCGAAATATAATTTTCAACTGGAGACAGTGGAGATAGTTATATGTCAAGAGAAGACTCACCATTGGAAGGAACATGATAGTAATCTTCTCATTTTTCTTTGGGGTCTATTGGATCAACCAAGGATAATTCTCTAGATATATGATATCTATCATAACTTAGATTCATGGCCTCCTATGGACAAAGGTTTCCTTGAGCACTTTCCAAAGATTTTAATTTCTAAAACAGTTATTGAATGTACCTTTATGTAATGTATCAATGTGAGGTGTTGTCCATAGTTGGGACATGAGTCACAGTTGGTATTAAAACTCATAGTATATGTGTTGTTGTATTTTTCACGACAATTGTAGTAATAAAGTTGTAGTTGTTTTCTGTACCATGTATTTGACGACTCAGAATAGGTTGGATGGATTGGACCTATTTTGGGGGCGTCATAGGCAAGGCTAAGATGGATACTTAACCATCGTGTAATAGACTAGTATGTTTGTATGTATTATACATTATGAACAACAAACGATGTAATCGGTTTATGAACCTGGGAAGGATTATACTTTGATTGTAATAAGAAGATAAGTAATTACATTCATTATGTTGTATTTCAATGGAATGATTGTATAGTTATGAGTACCGTGTAGCACCATATGTCGGGTTGGAAGATACCCAAATTTGGGGGCGTCACAGGTTGGTATCAAAGTATTAGGTTATAAAACTTAAGGGGGGAAAAACCTTAGGCTAATAACCCCGTAAGGAAGGTAAAGTCCGAAGAAAGAAATTAGAGTTGAATGAATTAATAAAGTATTGAGAAAACTCAGTACTGAAAGATTTAAAAGATGAAAAGTAACCTTAAATAAATTAAATGTGATTTGTGCTTATACTATTGTGTATTATGTACTAATCAACTTGTTATGTGATATTGTAGATGTCGATCGATAGCATGATGTATGGAGACATTCACGTTGTGAGTGAAGAGTCAGTGAACCAAGTGGAGGTAGTACCTATGCGATGGCGGCGAGGTGCAGATTAGTGGTTCTAGAAGACTCGGATATTGAGGAGTACATCTTTGAGGAGCAATACTCCGAGGAGACAATGGGGATAGCATCATATCTGAATATGATGATTGACGTGGAGGAGGAGATGGAGGTAACATCAATTAATACGGTGGTACCTACTCAGGAGCCAACACCTCCAGATGCAATGAGATCATTGTATCTGGCTGTGTTGGATAGGAATGTGCATCTGCGCACTGTGGTGCAGACACAAAATGAGGAGATAACCGCCTTATATGAGGCGAAGGAATCTGCAGAGGCAGATTTTGAGTCAGAGCACAATGAGAAAGTGCTTATGACGGATAAGGCACGGGACTATAAGGAAGAGGCCTTAGAGCTTCGAAAGAAACTTGTTGAAAAAGACCAGAAGATAGCTAGGATGTCATACATCCATGAATGTGCTCATGAAGATTTCAAGCTGAAAATTGCTTGTTATTCCATTGAGTCCGGGCAGACTCGACATACCATAAGTCGAGATATTGTGTCGATACTGGCAAATCAGAAATATGAGAATGTCGTTCGACAGTGTTAGTAGATCGTTAGATCTTTTTGTATAGAAGTAGTGACGTAAAACCCTCTTTTGTATAATTAAAGGGTAGTCTTTTTGTAAATCCCAAATTTTTGTAGAAGTCAATCGCGGGATAGTATGTAATTGCTTTTTGGCTAAGGGAACATGATGTAAATAGTTTTAACTATGACAGAATATTAATATAATGATGTTTTTATGTAATGTGCTTGTTGTGGTATGAGTTGTTATTTGAGAATGATAACTAAGTAGTTAAATAAATAGTAATGAAACTTTATTTATTTAATCGAATTATCTTGCCAAGAAGGAGACAACGTAACATAGTAGGCCGAGTCTCATAATGAGAATCAAGGGGTCCTAATAACCCTATGCAAGAGTTCATTAATTTATTAGCATGGTGCATTTAACCAAGTTGGGGGGAGGATTCAGCAGCTCTGGGGTAGTAAGAACAACTACCTTCAAGGAATTTAAGAGTGTGGGTCCTCCTGAGTTTCGAGGAACGACGAACCCACTAGAGGCCCAGACATGGGTAAAAGAAATTGAAAAGGCGTTTGTGATTACAAACGTAAGTGAGGCGCAAAAGACTTCTTTTGCGACTTACATGATGAAGGGGGAAGCCAACTACTGGTGGGAGGCTCACCAGGATGGGAGGCTCAGTACTGAAAGATTTAAAAGATGAAAAGTAACCTTAAATAAATTAAATGTGATTTGTGCTTATACTATTGTGTATTATGTACTAATCAACTTGTTATGTGATATTGTAGATGTCGATCGATAGCATGATGTATGGAGACATTCACGTTGTGAGTGAAGAGTCAGTGAACCAAGTGGAGGTAGTACCTATGCCAGTGGCGGAGGTACCGTTAGTGGTTCTAGAAGACTCGGATATTGAGGAGTACATCTTTGAGGAGCAATACTCCGAGGAGACAATGGGGATAGCATCATATCTGAATACGATGATTGACGTGGAGGAGGAGATGGAGGTAACATCGATTAATACGGTGGTACCTACTCAGGAGCCAACACCTCCAGATGCAATGAGATCATTGTATCTGGCTGTGTTGGATAGGAATGTGCATCTGCGCACTGTGGTGCAGACACAAAATGAGGAGATAACCGCCTTATATGAGGCGAAGGAATCTGCAGAGGCAGATTTTGAGTCAGAGCACGATGAGAAAGTGCTTATGACGGATAAGGCACGGGACTATAAGGAAGAGGCCTTAGAGCTTCGAAAGAAACTTGTTGAAAAAGACCAGAAGATAGCTAGGATGTCATACATCCATGAATGTGCTCATGAAGATTTCAAGCTGAAAATTGCTTGTTATTCCATTGAGTTCGGGCAGACTCGACATACCATAAGTCGAGATATTGTGTCGATACTGGCAAATCAGAAATATGAGAATGTCGTTCGACAGTGTTAGTAGATCGTTAGATCTTTTTGTATAGAAGTAGTGACGTAAAACCCTCTTTTGTATAATTAAAGGGTAGTCTTTTTGTAAATCCCAAATTTTTGTAGAAGTCAATCGCGGGTTAGTATGTAATTGCTTTTTGGCTAAGGGAACATGATGTAAATAGTTTTAACTATGAAATCATATTAATATAATGATGTTTTTATGTAATGTGCTTGTTGTGGTATGAGTTGTTATTTGAGAATGATAACTAAGTAGTTAAATAAATAGTAATGAAACTTTATTTATTTAATCAGAATTATGCCGCCAAGAAGGAGACAACGTAACATAGAGGCCGAGTCTCATAATGAGAATCAAGGGGGTCCTAATAACCCTATGCAAGAGTTCGTTAATTTATTAACGGCTGCATTTAACCAAGTTGGGGGAGGGATTCCTGTAGCTCCTGGGGTAGTAAGAACAACTACCTTCAAGGAATTTAAGAGTGTGGGTCCTCCTGAGTTTCGAGGAACGACGAACCCACTAGAGGCCCAGACATGGGTAAAAGAAATTGAAAAGGCGTTTGTGATTACAAACGTAAGTGAGGCGCAAAAGACTTCTTTTGCGACTTACATGATGAAGGGGGAAGCTAACTACTGGTGGGAGGCTCACCAGGATGGGAGGCTCAGTACTGAAAGATTTAAAAGATGAAAAGTAACCTTAAATAAATTAAATGTGATTTGTGCTTATACTATTGTGTATTATGTACTAATCAACTTGTTATGTGATATTGTAGATGTCGATCGATAGCATGATGTATGGAGACATTCACGTTGTGAGTGAAGAGTCAGTGAACCAAGTGGAGGTAGTACCTATGCCAGTGGCGGAGGTACCGTTAGTGGTTCTAGAAGACTCGGATATTGAGGAGTACATCTTTGAGGAGCAATACTCCGAGGAGACAATGGGGATAGCATCATATCTGAATATGATGATTGACGTGGAGGAGGAGATGGAGGTAACATCGATTAATACGGTGGTACCTATCAGAGTTAACACCTCCAGATGCTGATGAGATCATTGTATCTGGTACGTGTTGAGATAGGAATGCATCTCATCAGCAGCGTAGTGCAGAACCACAAAATGAGGAGATAACCGCCTTATATGAGGCGAAGGAATCTGCAGAGGCTGATTTTGAGTCAGAGCACAATGAGAAAGTGCTTATGACGGATAAGGCACGGGACTATAAGGAAGAGGCCTTAGAGCTTCGAAAGAAACTTGTTGAAAAAGACCAGAAGATAGCTAGGATGTCATACATCCATGAATGTGCTCATGAAGATTTCAAGCTGAAAATTGCTTGTTATTCCATTGAGTTCGGGCGGACTCGACATACCATAAGTCGAGATATTGTGTCGATACTGGCAAATTAGAAATATGAGAATGTCGTTCGGCAGTGTTAGTAGATCGTTAGATCTTTTTGTATAGAAGTAGTGACGTAAAACCCTCTTTTGTATAATTAAAGGGTAGTCTTTTTGTAAATCCCAAATTTTTGTAGAAGTCAATCGCGGGATAGTATGTAATTGCTTTTTGGCTAAGGGAACATGATGTAAATAGTTTTAACTATAAAAGCATATTAATGTAATGATGTTTTTATGTAATGTGCTTGTTGTGGTATGAGTTGTTATTTGAGAATGATAACTAAGTAGTTAAATAAATAGTAATGAAACTTTATTTATTTAATCAGAATTATGCCGCCAAGAAGGAGACAACGTAACATAGAGGCCGAGTCTCATAATGAGAATCAAGGGGGTCCTAATAACCCCTATGCAAGAGTTCATTAATTTATTAACTGTTTTGCATTTAACCAAGTTGGGGGAGGATTCCTGTAGCTCACGGGGTAGTAAGAACAACTACCTTGAGGAATTTAAGAGTGTGGGTCCTCCCGAGTTTAGAGGAACCACGAACCCACTAGAGCCCGAACATGGGTAAAAGAAATTGAAAAGGCGTTTGTGATTACAAGCGTAAGTGAGGAGCAAAAGACTTCTTTTGCGACTTACATGATGAAGGGGGAAGCCAACTACTGGTGGGAGGCTCACCAGGATGGGAGGCTCAGTACTGAAAGATTTAAAAGATGAAAAGTAACCTTAAATAAATTAAATGTGATTTGTGCTTATACTATTGTGTATTATGTACTAATCAACTTGTTATGTGATATTGTAGATGTCGATCGATAGCATGATGTATGGAGACATTCACGTTGTGAGAGAAGAGTCAGTGAACCAAGTGGAGGTAGTACCTATGCCAGTGGCGGAGGTACCGTTAGTGGTTCTAGAAGACTCGGATATTGAGGAGTACATCTTTGAGGAGCAATACTCCGAGGAGACAATGGGGATAGCATCATATCTGAATATGATGATTGACGTGGAGGAGGAGATGGAGGTAACATCGATTAATACGGTGGTACCTACTCAGGAGCCAACACCTCCGGATGCAATGAGATCATTGTTTCTGGCTATGTTGGATAGGAATGTGCATCTGCGCACTATGGTGCAGACACAAAATGAGGAGATAACCGCCTTATATGAGGCGAAGGAATCTGCAGAGGCAGATTTTGAGTCAGAGCACGATGAGAAAGTGCTTATGACGGATAAGGCACGGGACTATAAGGAAGAGGCCTTAGAGCTTCGAAAGAAACTTGTTGAAAAAGACCAGAAGATAGCTAGGATGTCATACATCCATGAATGTGCTCATGAAGATTTCAAGCTGAAAATTGCTTGTTATTCCATTGAGTTCGGGCAGACTCGACATACCATAAGTCGAGATATTGTGTCGATACTGGCAAATCAGAAATATGAGAATGTCGTTCGACAGTGTTAGTAGATCGTTAGATCTTTTTGTATAGAAGTAGTGACGTAAAACCCTCTTTTGTATAATTAAAGGGTAGTCTTTTTGTAAATCCCAAATTTTTGTAGAAGTCAATCGCGGGTTAGTATGTAATTGCTTTTTGGCTAAGGGAACATGATGTAAATAGTTTTAACTATGAAATCATATTAATATAATGATGTTTTTATGTAATGTGCTTGTTGTGGTATGAGTTGTTATTTGAGAATGATAACTAAGTAGTTAAATAAATAGTAATGAAACTTTATTTATTTAATCAGAATTATGCCGCCAAGAAGGAGACAACGTAACATAGAGGCCGAGTCTCATAATGAGAATCAAGGGGGTCCTAATAACCCTATGCAAGAGTTCGTTAATTTATTAACGGCTGCATTTAACCATGTTGGGGGAGGGATTCCTGTAGCTCCTGGGGTAGTAAGAACAACTACCTTCGAGGAATTTAAGAGTGTGGGTCCTCCCGAGTTTTGAGGAAGCATTTAACCCACTAGAGGCCCAGACATGGGTAAAAGAAATTGAAAAGGCGTTTGTGATTACAAACGTAAGTGAGGCGCAAAAGACTTCTTTTGCGACTTACATGATGAAGGGGGAAGCCAACTACTGGTGGGAGGCTCACCAGGATGGGAGGCTCAGTACTGAAAGATTTAAAAGATGAAAAGTAACCTTAAATAAATTAAATGTGATTTGTGCTTATACTATTGTGTATTATGTACTAATCAACTTGTTATGTGATATTGTAGATGTCGATCGATAGCATGATGTATGGAGACATTCACGTTGTGAGAGAAGAGTCGAGTGAACTAAGTGGAGGTAGTACTATGCCAAATTGGCGGAGGTGCAGATTAGTGGTTCTAGAAGACTCGGATATTGAGGAGTACATCTTTGAGGAGCAATACTCCGAGGAGACAATGGGGATAGCATCATATCTGAATATGATGATTGACGTGGAGGAGGAGATGGAGGTAACATCGATTAATACGGTGGTACCTCATTAGAGAGTTAACACCTCGGATGCAATGAGATGTATCAGATCTGGCTGTGTTGGATAGGAATGTGCATCTGCGCACTGTGGTGCAGACACAAAATGAGGAGATAACCGCCTTATATGAGGCGAAGGAATCTGCAGAGGCTGATTTTGAGTCAGAGCACAATGAGAAAGTGCTTATGACGGATAAGGCACGGGACTATAAGGAAGAGGCCTTAGAGCTTCGAAAGAAACTTGTTGAAAAAGACCAGAAGATAGCTAGGATGTCATACATCCATGAATGTGCTCATGAAGATTTCAAGCTGAAAATTGCTTGTTATTCCATTGAGTCCGGGCAGACTCGACATACCATAAGTTGAGATATTGTTTCGATCATCGCAAATCGTAAATATGAGAATGTCGTTCGGCAGTGTTAGTAGATCGTTAGATCTTTTTGTATAGAAGTAGTGACGTAAAACCCTCTTTTGTATAATTAAAGGGTAGTCTTTTTGTAAATCCCATATTTTTGTAGAAGTCAATCGCGGGATAGTATGTAATTGCTTTTTGGCTAAGGGAACATGATGTAAATAGTTTTAACTATGAAAGCATATTAATATAATGATGTTTTTATGTAATGTGCTTGTTGTGGTATGAGTTGTTATTTGAGAATGATAACTAAGTAGTTAAATAAATAGTAATGAAACTTTATTTATTTAATCAGAATTATGCCGCCAAGAAGGAGACAACGTAACATAGAGGCTGAGTCTCATAATGAGAATCAAGGGGGTCCTAATAACCCTATGCAAGAGTTCGTTAATTTATTAACATTTGCATTTAACCAAGTTGGGGAGGATTCTGTAGCTCTGGGGTAGTAAGAACAACTACCTTCAAGGAATTTAAGAGTGTGGGTCCTCCCAGAGTTCCGAGGAGAGCAGCAACCCACTAGAGGCCCCGATACATGGGTAAAAGAAATTGAAAAGGCGTTTGTGATTACAAGCGTAAGTGAGGCGCAAAAGACTTCTTTTGCGACTTACATGATGATGAAGGGGAAGCTTAACTCTTTGGTGGGAGGCTCACCGGGATGGGAGGCTCAAGATCTTGAAAGATTTAAAAGATGAAAAGTAACCTTAAATAAATTAAATGTGATTTGTGCTTATACTATTGTGTATTATGTACTAATCAACTTGTTATGTGATATTGTAGATGTCGATCGATAGCATGATGTATGGAGACATTCACGTTGTGAGTGAAGAGTCGATGAACCAAGTGGAGGTAGTACTATGCGGTGGCGGAGATGCAGATTAGTGGTTCTAGAAGACTCGGATATTGAGGAGTACACCTTTGAGGAGCAATACTCCGAGGAGACAATGGGGATAGCATCATATCTGAATATGATGATTGACGTGGAGGAGGAGATAGAGGTAACATCGATTAATACGGTGGTACCTACTAGAGAGTTAACACCTCCGGATGCAATGAGATCATTGTATCGGGTCGTGTTTGATAGGAATGTGCATCACGCGCGTAGTGCGTAGACACAAAATGAGGAGATAACCGCCTTATATGAGGCGAAGGAATCTGCAGAGGCAGATTTTGAGTCAGAGCACAATGAGAAAGTGCTTATGACGGATAAGGCATGGGACTATAAGGAAGAGGCCTTAGAGCTTCGAAAGAAACTTGTTGAAAAAGACCAGAAGATAGCTAGGATGTCATACATCCATGAATGTGCTCATGAAGATTTCAAGCTGAAAATTGCTTGTTATTCCATTGAGTCCGGGCAGACTCGACATACCATAAGTCGAGATATTATGTCGATACTGGCAAATCAGAAATATGAGAATGTCGTTCGACAGTGTTAGTAGATCGTTAGATCTTTTTGTATAGAAGTAGTGACGTAAAACCCTCTTTTGTATAATTAAAGGGTAGTCTTTTTGTAAATCCCAAATTTTTGTAGAAGTCAATCGCGGGATAGTATGTAATTGCTTTTTGGCTAAGGGAACATGATGTAAATAGTTTTAACTATGAAAGCATATTAATATAATGATGTTTTTATGTAATGTGCTTGTTGTGGTATGAGTTGTTATTTGAGAATGATAACTAAGTAGTTAAATAAATAGTAATGAAACTTTATTTATTTAATCAGAATTATGCCGCCAAGAAGGAGACAACGTAACATAGAGGCCGAGTCTCATAATGAGAATCGAGGGGTCCTAATAACCCTATGCAAGAGTTTGTTAATTTATTAACTGCGTGATTTAACCAAGTTGGGGAGGGATTCTCAGTAGCTCACAGGGGTAGTAAGAACAACTACCTTCAAGGAATTTAAGAGTGTGGGTCCTCCCGAGTTTCGAGGAACAGCGAACCCACTAGAGGCCCGCATACATGGGTAAAAGAAATTGAAAAGGCGTTTGTGATTACAAGCGTAAGTGAAGTATGAAAAAGACTTCTTTTGCGACTTACATGATGAAGGGGAAGCCAACTCTTGGTGGGAGGCTCACCGGGATGGGAGGCTCGATCTTGAAAGATTTAAAAGATGAAAAGTAACCTTAAATAAATTAAATGTGATTTGTGCTTTATACTATTGTGTATTATGTACTAATCAACTTGTTATGTGATATTGTAGATGTCGATCGATAGCATGATGTATGGAGACATTCACGTTGTGAGTGAAGAGTCGATGAACTAAGTGGAGGTAGTACCTATGCCCGGTGGCGGAGAATGCAGATTAGTGGTTCTAGAAGACTCGGATATTGAGGAGTACATCTTTGAGGAGCAATACTCCGAGGAGACGATGGGGATAGCATCATATCTGAATATGATGATTGACGTGGAGGAGGAGATGGAGGTAACATCGATTAATACGGTGGTACTGCTACTCGAGAGTTAACACCTCCGGATGCAATGAGATCATTATATCTGGGTCGTGTTGGATAGGAATGTGCATCTGCGCTAGCGTGGTGCGTACACAAAATGAGGAGATAACCGCCTTTATATGAGGCGAAGGAATCACTTGAAAGCGATTTTGAGTCGAAAGCATAATGAGAAAGTGCTTATGACGGATAAGGCACGGGACTATAAGGAAGAGGCCTTAGTGCTTGAAAAGAAACTTGTTGAAAAAAGACCGGAAGATAGCTAGGATGTCATACATCCATGAATGTGCTCATGAAGATTTCAAGTGAAAATTGCTTGTTATTCCATTGAGTCAAAGGCGGACTCGACATACCATAAGTCGAGATATTGTGTCGAAATCTTGGCAAATCGAAATATGAGAATGTCGTTCGGCGGTGTTAGTAGATCGTTAGATCTTTTTTATATAAGTAGTGACGTAAAACCCTCTTTTGTATAATTAAAGGGTAGTCTTTTTGTAAATCCCAAATTTTTGTAGAAGTCAATCGCGGGATAGTATGTAATTGCTTTTTGGCTAAGGGAACATGATGTAAATAGTTTTAATTATGAAAGCATATTAATATAATGATGTTTTTATGTAATGTGCTTGTTGTGGTATGAGTTGTTATTTGAGAATGATAACTAAGTAGTTAAATAAATAGTAATGAAACTTTATTTATTTAATCGTAATTATGCTTGCCAAGAAGGAGACCACGTAACATAGAAGTAGGAGTCTCATAATGAGAATCGAGGGGTCCTAATAACCCTATGCAAGAGTTCGTTAATTTATTAACGGCTGCATTTAACCAAGTTAGGGGAGGGATTCCTGTAGCTCTTGGGGTAGTAAGAACAACTACCTTCATGGAATTTAAGAGTGTGGGTCCTCCTGAGTTCCGAGGAACGACGAACCCACTAGAGGCCCAGACATGGGTAAAAGAAATTGAAAAGGCGTTTGTGATTACAACCGTAAGTGAGGGATAAAAGACTTCTTTTGCGACTTACATGATGAAGGGGAAGCCAACTCTTGGTGGGAGGCTCACCGAGGTGGGGCTAGGACAGAAGGCATTACGTGGGAGCATTTAAGAAGGTGTTCATCGAGAACTACTTCCCTACTAGCATGCAAGGTAGGATGGAGATTAAGTTCTTAGAACTTAAGCGGGGATATGATGATTCCAAAGTATGCCGCCAAATTCAATGAATTGGCGAGAGTTTTGCTCCACATTAGGTGGATACGAAGAGAGAAAAGTAGCCTTGAGTTTTGAGCGGGGCTTAAAACCACAGCTCTCTGAAAGACAATATCGGTTTTTAGAGTGCCTCCTACGGGACCATTACGGAAAAGCGATAATAGCGAGAAAAGGTGGTGGTGAGGCATTGTCTCGATTACCCAAAGAACGGAAGAATAAGAGTAAGTTGGAAGGAGGTAGTAAAAAATTTGAAGTTGCGGTGAAGGTAATTTACTTAAAAGGAAAGCTTCAACCACAGGAATCTTTGGGTAAAGCGAGGAGATCCTAAGCGTGGGGCGGAGGCATGCAAGACATGCGGAAAGACTCACATGGGAGTCTGTTTAAAGGGAAATCGATCTGCTACAACTATGGGCCTGAGGGCATTTGTCACCTTGTTGTCTAACCCTAAGAAGAATCGAGGTGTTTTGTACGTGGGTCATTGGACCACATGGCGCAGAAATTGCGAAGAAGAAGGGTTTAAAGGAAATAAGAGTTCTTGTAGTGGTAAATTAGCCATTACTGGACCAACACCATCAATTGGGTAGACCCACAGGCTCGTATGTTTTTAATATAACATCCAAGATGCGGTTGCATCAGCGGATGTGGTAGCGAGGTATCATTAAAGTCGATGAGATAAATGCTTATGTGCTATTTGACTCGGGTGCTACTTGTTCTTTTATAGCATGTGAATTTTCTAAGCAATTAGGTTTAATCCCTGAAAAGTTACCAATACCTTTAGACGTTAAGGTAGCCAACGAAGAGATAATCCCCGTTGAACATATTTATAAGGATTGTTGCGTAGATATTAGAGGGAATAAGTTATCGGTAGATTTGGTACCGATAAGGTTAAAAGAATTCGATGTAATTCTTGGTATGGATTGGTTGGTTAACCATAAGGCGATAATAAATTGCCATAGGAAAAGTGTAAACCTTCGGCTTTCCAAGAAAACCAAGGTAGTGTTCTTCGGTAGTAAATCACCGAGACGCTCTTATTGTCTGTCGATGACACAAGGTAGGAAGATATTGAGAAAAGGGTGTGTAGGTTATATGTGCCATGTTGTGGATACCCAAAGAATGGGAACATCCTTGGACCAGATACTTATAGTGCAAGAGCGCGAAGGTATTTTCGGAGGAGTTACCGGGTATTCCATCGGATAGGGAGGTTGAGCTTGTAATTGATCATTCAGGGAGCGGCACGGTTTTCAAGGCACCATATCGGATGGCGCTTGATTGAGATGAAGGAGTTAATGGTTTAATTGCAAGAACTATTAGATAGAAAGTACATTCAACCGAAAGTGTGTCTCCTTGGGGAGCACCGGTATTATTTGAAAAAAGAAAAAGGATGGGTCGTTAAGACTTTGTATCGACTATCGAGAGTTGAACAAGTTAACGATTAAGAATAAATACCGTTGCCGGGATCGATGATCTATTTGATCGAGTTGAAAGGGCAAAGTATTTTTCTAAGATAGATTTCTTGCGGGGTATCATCAATTAAAGGTGAGAAAGGAGGATGTACCTAAGACGACGTTCAGAACTCGTTATGGTCATTATGAGTTTCTGGTGATGTCGTTTGGGTTGACTAATGCATCAGCCGCATTTATGGATATGATGAATAGAGTGTTCAAACAGTATTTGGACAAGTTCGTTGTAGTGTTTATTGATGATATTCTAGTCTATTCAAAGACGTCAGAAGATCATGTTGAACATCAAAGGATAGTGTTGGAAACACTAAAGAAGGAAAAGTTATATGCAAAATTCACGAAGTGTGAATTTTGGCTTGAACGAGTGCAGTTTCTAGGACATGTTATTGATAAAGATGGTATTTCCATGGATCCAGCAAAAGTAGAAGTAGTTAATGAGTGGGAGCAACCGAAAATGCCAACCGAGGTTCGGAGTTTTCTGGGGTTAGCGGGATACTATAGAAGGTTCATTCCGGACTTTACTAAAATAGCTACTCCATTGACGAATCTGACAAGAAAGTCGGTGAAGTATGTGTGGACTAAAAAATGTGAGAACAATTTTTAGGAGCTAAAGAAGAGATTAAGTGAGGCACGTGTATTGTCCTTACCAGACGATACAGGAAATTTTGTAGTGTATAGCGATGCTTCGCATAAAGGACTGGGTTGCGTGCTCATGCAGCATGGCAAGGTCATTGCGTATGCATCACGTCAATTGAAGGATTATGAGAAGGTCTATCCTACTCATGACCTGGAATTGGCAGCTGTAGTTTTTGCCTTGAAGATATGGAGGCATTATCTGTATGGTGAGAAGTGTGAGATATACACGGACCACAAAAGTCTGAAATATATCTTCACACAGAAGGAGTTGAACATGAGGGCAGAGAAGGTGGTTAGAGTTAATAAAAGATTATGGTGTGATATTTTATATCATCCGGGGAAAGCAAATGTAGTAGCCGATGCACTAAGTAGGAAGGGTAGAGAGAAACTGTCAATGTTAACAATTCAGAATAAGTTGATAACAGCGATGGAAAGAATGGAGCTAGAAGTTAAATTACTGGAGGAAGCGGTGGAAATGTTATTTTCCATGAAAACCCAACTGACCATAGTGGAACGGGTTAGGGGAGTACAATTGAGCAACGAGGAATGCAAGCAGATGAGGAAGAGGATAGAAGATGAAGAAAAGACTAGGTATAACCTCGATAAGGAGGGATTACTTCGTTTTGAAGGAAGAATTTGGGTTCCAAAAGATTCTGAATTAAAGGAAGAAATAATGATGGAGGCTTATAGTTCGAGATACTCGATACATCCCGGTAGTACGAAGATGTATCAAGACCTTCGTCGGAACTTTTGGTGGCCGAACATGAAAAGGGAGATAGCAGAATATGTTAGTAGGTGCTTAACTTGTCAAAAGGTTAAGGCTGAACATCAACGACCTAGTGGGTTGTTGCAACCGTTAGAAATTCTAGAGTGGAAATGGGAGCACATCAGAATGGATTTTGTGGTGGGACTTCCAACAACAAGGAAAGGATACGATGCTATTTGGGTGATAGTGGATCGATTGACGAAATCGGCTCATTTTCTACCAATAGGAGTTAGGTATAACCTAGATCAGTTAGCTAAGCTGTATGTCAAGGAAATTATTTCCAGACATGGAGTACCTATTTTGATTGTGTCAGATCGTGATCCACGATTCACATCGAACTTTTGGAGGAGTTTGCAAGAGCAAATGGGAACGCAGTTAAGATTGAGTATGGTGTATCATCCTCAGACGGATGGTCAGAGTGAACGGATAATTCAAACGCTTGAAGATATGTTAAGATCTTGCGTTATAGATTTCAAAGGGAGTTGGGATGAATATCTACCATTGGTGGAATTTTCGTACAATAATAGTTTTCACGCTAGTATAGGCACACTGCCTTACGAAGCATTGTATGGGAGGAAGTGCCGAACTCCATTGTGTTGGGATGAGGTGGGTGAACGTTGGATGTTGGGACCTGAGATGGTACAGCAAACGGCGAACATGGTGGAGATAATACGTGTTCGATTAGCTACGGCCCAAGATAGGCAGAAGAAGTATGCAGATCCTCACAGAGAGAAGAGAGAATTCAATGTAGGATCTTTTGTTTTCATAAAGTATCGCCTTGGAAGGGGAAGATACGTTTTGGAAAGAAAGGGGAAGTTAAGTCCAAGGTTTGTAGGACCTTTGGAGATTTTAAGAAGGGTAGGGGAGGTGGCTTATGAAGTAGCCTTACCTCCAGAAATGGAACGCATTCATAATATGTTTCATGTGTCCGTGTTGCGTCCTTATAAACTGGACTATAAACACGTAATAGAGTATGAATCTATTCAAATAGAGAAAGATTTATCCTATGAGGAACTTCCAATTCAAATTATTGATAGGAAGGAACAAGTATTAAGAAATAAGGTAATACCTTCAGTGAAGGTGTTATGGAGAAACCACAATGCTGAAGAAACAACGTGGGAACTCGAGAGTAAAATGAAGGAAGATTTTTCTCATTTGTTTATGTAATTATAAGCTAGATTCTGGGGACAGAATCCTTATAAGGGGGAGAGAATGTAACGCCCGAGAAAATCGGATTTTTATGACAATTAAATTTTTATTGGATTATGTGAATTAAATGAATTTAATTGATTTATTTTGTGAGTAAGATATGTGAAGGTCGTTCTATGACCTAGAATGTGTTTATGTGGTTAGTAATCTGGCTATGTGCTAGAATTAATTGTTTAGAATTTCCAAGACAAAAATAAATGTTTTCCGAGAAATTCTCGTAAAAACACTATTCATCTATTTCTGTTCGAGAAATTATTTTGAAATTCTAGGAAACGCGTAATGATAGAATATCAAGATGAGATGAAATATATGATAATATTTCATTTATGGCAAACGAAGTTTTCGCCTGCAGACTTAAAACCTAAGGGTTGAGTATATTGATTTCCGAGAAGGAAATGAAATGCGTAGAAAGAATTTCGTTATTATTAATGTGTGTGTTATACTAGGATGATACTATTTAGTATCTATGTATAATACGATAAGTTAATACGGAGTACAATACAACTATCGTATGAGTATTATACGAAGAGAATACGTGATTTATACATATGGAATACGATTAGTAGTATGGAATTAAGTTAAGACTTAATGTCAATTCATTTGAGTTGGATTATGTTTAGTCAATCAATTGTATAGGCAAGCCCGATGAATTAATGTGTTAAGCCCAAGTCGAGGCCCAATATTAGATTGGTTAAGCCCAATGCTGAAAATCGAGCAGTGGATCGAAGCCGGTGGGTCATAGAATGGGTAAAACCATGGGGCAACCCATGGGGATGACCCATGGGCATGGTGGGTAACACTTGGTGTGCAAGGCAAGCATAATCACTTGGTCACCAAGTATTTTACTTGGTGACAAAGTGTTGAATAATAAGGAGGAAGTGGGGTGTTTAGTCCATTTTGCCCTCCATTTCATTTTCTATAAATAGAAAGCAAGAGTTGATCTTTTGTGAGTTTTAAAATTGCCAACCTAGATTATTGAGAGAGAAAGAGAGCTAGACTCAACAAAATCTTACACTTGGAAGTTTTGCCTTATAGTTTTCCAAGAGGTTATCTAAGAGTTCTTATGGTAATACTCCTTATTTTTCATTCCATCTCATTTGATTTTTCTTTTAGTATGGCGAATCACAAATGGGTGGTGTATGCCTTATATGGTAGATAAAGATGACTTAGTATAGATTCAATCTCTATAAGTCATGAAATCATAGAAATCATAAAGTTTGATATAGTTTTAAACCATGGAAATATTGATTGTTGAGATCGATTGTTGATAAACAATTGAACTCCATCAATACATTAATATGTGCATATTGCTTGGTTAGGATGTAGATATGAAGTCCATGGAGTATTCCATGTGATTTGTCCTTGAGAACGTTAGTAACGAAGTTATGGCGAATTTCACAAAAATAGACGTTAAACATCGAAAACGTTAAAATTCCGAATTGGTAGTCAAAAGTTGCCATGAGACTTGAAAACATTGTTTTTCAATGTCAACACGTGAGATAGCGTATTTAAGAGTTGTGGGTTCGAGAATTGTCGGATTCTGACTTAAAACGAAGGAAACGAGCATTGAACGCTCATTAACGTTTACGAATGTTTAGAAAATGAACTCAATAGTGAATTTTGAGTTAATGGATTCGAAAGTGTCAAATTCTTCTATGAACGCGTAGAGTATGTCATTTATGACGTGTAGGCTTTTGAACGGACCAAATCGGACCTATAACGAAGAAGTTATGGCTCCGATAAATTCACTAAAATTTTTATCTTTGAAAGTTATCTGGTGTTGAGGTGCCGGCAGCGGTGTGACAGAGTGTGTTAAATGCCTCGCTGTGCATAGCGGCGTAATGAAGTTAACTCTTTGGAAAGTGGCTGGTGATTGCCACATATAGAAGGAAGTCTCGCGTTGCGTGCCTAGAGAGGCAAAGGACATGAGTATGCGCTAGCTGGCGGCGCCGCATGCCTTAGTCTTGTATTGAGATGTCGCATGCATGGCATGAGGTATTTGATAGATGACTTAGGTTTGAACTGCAATTGTTCAGAGACCTAGAAGAGTAAAGTTTATGCACTTCATAAGTGTACTAAAACTATTCCTATACTACCTATACTAATGTATATGGTATTGAACTTAGGAATTGAATGCATGTTAGTAAGTTATGAATGATGAACACAAAGCGTTATCAATGAACCCTAGTTGGGAAATAACGTTGGTACTTTGCCAATGATAATAGAGTCCGGTTAATAACGTAAGATGGTTAATAAGCCGGGACGAAAGGTAATAAGTTGTGTTGACTTTATTAATGATATTAAGTTAACAAAGACATAGAAGAGAAAGAAGTTGGTAGGAACAATGTGAATAATTGTTTGATAGCTAATTACAATGTACTATGTGAATATATCATGTAGATTACTGTAAAAGGCGTGGTCGGTCGATTAAGTTATTTGAAGATATTTGAAAGGCAAAGTTTTCTTAGCAACATCTAACCTTCAAGTTAGTCAAGTTTTATGTGATTCATTATACTGAATTGTACGACTGATTTTAAAGAAAGGGTCAATGTCAGATTTAAGTCGGCTAGAATACTCGTAAGATATAGATTGATTGATATTCATATCTTTCTATATAGAAATGTTAACGCTATCATATGCCAAGTAATTGGTACGGATGTGAAGGTAAGGTTTGTCTATGAACAAACAAAAGTATTTTTCATCGATTATTCGATGGGCACGCGAGTTTGCCAAATGTTAAATGTAAATATATTTAATGAATGAGTGTTGATCAACATAGAGTACTATAGGCTAATCACCTACAAGTGCTCGTAAGTAATGCGGATGTACAACCTTAGTGTTGTGATATCCTTTTCAAGTATGAAAACAGAAAGCTATTGTTCATGGTCTATCAATAGGTTCGAATTCTAATCTACTCTATACTTTGGGAATTGATGATATGAAATGTTAAAGTATTATTGTTTCATAATACTTCATCACTATTTTCAGATTATATGAATTGTTATATAATTCACAAATGTGGTATTGTTGTTATCCATTATTAAAACTTGTTGAGCTTGTTATGCTCAATTCTTGCGTGAATTATATGATTAATTAGGATGATTTGAGAATTAAGAGATAAAGGCAAGGCTAAGATGGATACTTAACCATCGTGTAATAGCTAAGAGTATGTATTATACATTATGAACAACTAAGTAATGGTTTATGAACAGGAAGGATTATACTTTGATTGTAATAAGAAGATAATAATTACATTCATTATATTTGTATTTCAATGGAATGATTATATATTATGCAACAATGTAACGATGTAATGGTTTAAGATACCCGAATTTGGGGGCGTCATATTCATTCCTTATTAAATTGTTGAAATGATGTACATGGATTAGAAGAAAATAATTATATTCTATTATACTTGTGGTTAAAGCTTTTTCTATATACTCCATGAAATTAGTGGAATATCCTTGATATTTGCGCTTCATCTAGTATCTTTTCATGGAAATATTCTACGAGCATTCTTGAATTTTACTCTTCAAAGCGATCATGTCGATTTGATTTGACGTTATTGGTTCTTGGATAAATTAATTTATAAATCTTTAAAATTTATCCTTGAACTTGTTTTATTGAATTATTATGTCATTGTCATCATCCTCATGCTTATATTGTGATGAAAGTCATCTTTGGCCTACGTGCATAGATGGACTTGGTATGATTATGACTAGGGATTATTCGGTATAATCATGACCGTAATGTAATGAATGATGTGGTGAAATTCCTGATCATTGGCCTGTAGTTCATTGATGGACAGTTGTTGGTATGATTATGACCAGGGATTATTCGGTATAATCATAACCATTGATGATTACATGAATATCCTTGGTCGTGGTGCCGGAATGATTTGATTTTATTTATTAAGCTGAGTCTCAGAGATAAAGTTGATGAAAAACTTTTTAAATTATAGAAGATGGTAGATTTTATGCTCTACTTGACTCTTCTAATGGATTGCTTGTTCCGCTGCAGTAAACTTGTTGTCTATTATATTCTATCAGTTTAACATTGTTGAGGGCTAATGATAATTTATTCTGCATTATTTTAGTCATAATATTTCTTACTGGGCTAGTTGAGCTCACCCCTTTGCTTTCATTATTCTCTTCAGGAAATGAGAACGTAGCCGGGACTAGTCGGGGAATGGAGTGATGGTCCGAGATGGTGTCATAGTAGTCCTCACTATTCTATAAAATAGTATGATAATAAATGTAATGAGAACTCCATTGAGTGTGGATATTGTCTAGATGACAATATTTTTATTAAAACTCATAGCATATGTTTTGTCGTATTTTACACGACAGTTGTATAATTAAGTTTTTATTTGTATTTTATACCATGTATTTGGTGACTCAAGATGGGTGATGTATACCTATTTTGGGGGCATCACAGTTGGTATCAAAGCTTAGAGATATGATGCCTGGCTAAGATGTGAGACAAGAACTAGGAGGGTAGAGACGGGAAATTCCTTCGCTAGTATGACCTTCCTAAGTTTATTTGGTATTTAATTGGTTGGTCAGAGTATAGGGATAATATGTGATATGTTAATTAACCCTTGTTTTGTGGCAGTATTTGAAAATGGCGTCCGAAAATGTTGAGATAAGCAATGAAGCACATGAGACCGTTGAGTTACCAACGATCAATACTCAGGGTAATGTGCAACAGGAAGACAATAATCCTCATATAAATAATAACACCGATGAAATGGTAAACTATGGATGTTCAGAGGCTTTATGCAATTCATGCAACTTTAGGCAAGAACGGCTCCTGTCCAAAATGCAGGTGGAAACACTGACAACTCTCGGACGGTCACCGCTAAGCAGTTCAAGGAGCTGGGACCACCGGAGTTTTTTGGAGAGACAAAACCACTTAAGGCGGAGACGTGGATAAAGCAGATCAACAAAATATTTGATGTCTTGGGATGCTCCGAGGAGCAAAAGGTTCCCTTTTCCACCTTCATGTTACGACCAGAGGCAGATTACTGGTGGGAATCTGTAAAGCATACTCAACCTGCCGCATTGAAGATGTCTTGGGAGAAGTTCCAAGAACTGTTCAACGACGAGTACTTTCCTGAAAGTGTTCGTCACATGAAGGAGGTAGAGTTCATCAAGCTTGAGCAAAACAATATGAATGGGGGTAGTCTGAAGCTAAGTTTCTTTGAGTTATCTCGGTTTCATATCCCACTTGGTTGATAATGAGGAGAGAAGAACGCGGATGTTTCTAAGAGGTTTGAAACCCGAGATATGTCAATACCTAATTTCTCATAAACTGTGTTTGTATTCAGATGTTGTGAATAGGGCTCAATTATTAGAGCGCGATAATGTTTCAACCCAACCAAGAGAGAGCAGCCGACAAGTCAATAATACCAGTGGTAGCAGTCATCGAAGCGATGACAACAAGCGTGGAGGAATCAACATGCCAGAAATGGTAATCACTTCGGTGGTAATCATGGCCATGACAATAAGAGTGGACATTTCAAGAAGAGGAAATTCAACAATGATGGAAAGACGTCAGCCTCAACACCTGTTGTTAAGGAAGGAAAACGACCGCCGATCGTATGTTTCAAATGCGGAGGGGAGGGACATATCAGACCAAACTGTATGATCGTATGTTTCAAATGCGAAGGGGAGGGACATATCAGACCAAACTATGTGATGCAGTCCAAAGCTTGTTACAATTATGGAAAAGAAGTTCACCTAGCCCGATTTTGTCGTGCACCAAAGTCAAGTTCAGCTGCGATGGAGGCATCAAAGGTGTCCTGCACAAGACAAAGCTAGTAGTTCAAGGAGAGCGTTTGTCGTAACCTCCAAAAAAGCGAGGAATCGACGAGGTGATCACGAGTAAGATCATCATAAACTCTAGCGAAGTTTATACTTTATTTGATACTGGTTCTACCCATTCTTTTATTTCTCCTACTTGCGCGCCAACGTTTAAATTTGACTCAGGAGAAATTAGACTTTGACTTATCTGTTGAAACTCCATTTGGGAGAAACCTTCATCACATCCCATCGTTTATAAGTCTTGTTTGATTCAAATCAAGAACTTACGTTACTGTCGATCTTATTTCTTTGAAAATATTTGCATTTGATGTGATTTTAGGGATTGATTGGTTAACTACTCATCATGCTAAAATCAATTATTTTCGTAAGGTTGTTAGCTTTCATATTCCTAACCAACCTATTATGTGAATTCAAGCAACCAAACCACTAAAATCAATCAACGTCATATCAAGCCATAAAGTTATTCGTTTATTGAAAACGGATGTCAAGCTTTCTTAGGCTGTGTCACGTAATTTAAATAAAAATCGTTAGATTTGAATGATATTTCTATTGTTAATAAATTTCGACGTATTCCCTCAAGAAGAACTTCTGGTTCTACCCCAGGCGTGAAATTGAATTTTGTATCGACCTTAAATCCCAGACAAAACCCATTTCCAAAGCCCCTATATAGAATGGCTCTATTAAACTTGAGGAGTTAAAACCCAACTCTGAGGAATTGTTGCACATCGATTTCATTTGTCCTAGTACGTCTCCTTGGGGTGCTCATATTCTATTCGTGAAAAAGAAAGATGGAAGTATGCGACTTTGTATTTATTATCGGGAGTTGAATCATATCACCATCAAAAATAGGTACCCATTGCCTCGCATTGATGACCTGTTTGACCAGTTACAAGGAGCCAAATTCTTTTCAAAGAATGATCTTCGTTCCGGATATCATCAGTTGAAGATTAAAACTGATGACATTCCAAAGACTGCTTTCAGAACTCAATACGGGCATTATGAATTCTTAGTCATGTCTTTTGGATTGACTAATGCTCCTGCTGCTTTCATGGACATGATGAACTGAGTATTCAAGGAATATGTGGATCACTTTGTGGTCGTCTTTATTGATGACATCCTCACATACTCCAAAACCCGTGAAGACCATGACCAATACTTGAGGCTGATACTCCAAAAGCTTCGTGAAAACAAGCTATATGCCAAGTTGAAGAAATACGAGTTCTGGCTTGAGGAAGTTGCATTCCTTGGGCACGTAATATCAAATCATGGAATATCTATTAACTCAGCGAAGATTAAAGAAATTCAAAGCTGGGAGCAACCAAAATCAGTGACCGAAGTACGTAGCTTTCTCGGCTTAGCTGGTTATTATCGGAGATTTGTGGAAGGATTTTCTCGAATCACTACTCTATTAACTTAACTGAGTCGAAAAGATACAAAGTTCGGTTAAAGCGAAGAATATGAGAAGAGTTTTCAAGAACTCAAGAGAAGACTCATTTCAGCACATGTTCTGACAATATCATCTGGCTCGGAGGGATTTGTCATCTACAGTGATGCTTCAGGAAAAGGGTTAGGATGTGTTCTCATGCAACATGGGAAAGTTATAGCCTATGCCTCATGACAACTCAAAGAATATGAGAGGAATTATCCTACTCATGATCTAGAGTTGGCAGTAGTCATTTTTGCGCTTAAGATTTGGAGGCAATACCTGTATGGAGAAAAGGTGGAGATCTATACGGATCATAAAAGCCTCAAATATTTCTTCACTCAAAAGGAACTCAACATGCGGCAATGATGATGGCTTGAGTTGTTGAAAGATTATGATCATACCATCCTGGAAAAGCGAACGTAGTAGCTAACGCATTGAGTAGAAGATCATATGCTGGCATGAGTGCAATATTGTCAACGCAAAGGCCCATTTTGTATGACTTGGAAAGGATGGAAATAGAGTTAAAGACTCCAGGGACCCATATGATGATGAAGAATATACGAGTGGAACCGACTTTAATCGATAAAGTTAAAGTTGTTCAAGCTACAGACCTGGAGCTGATACGTATGAGGAAGAAAGTACAAGAAGGTTCTATTTCGAAATCAAGAATCGATGAAGAAGGAATACTTCGAGTCAACTCCAGACTTTGTGTTCCTAACGATTCTGACTTGAAGTATAAAATCATGATGGGAATACAACACACCGTTTGCAATCCATCTCAGGAGTACCAAAATGTATCGTGATCTTCGACATACATTTTGGTGGAGCAATATGAAGAGAGAGATAGCGGGGTTTATCTCAAGGTGTCTAACTTGTCAACGAGTCAAGGCGAAGCATCAAGTGCCAAAAGGTCCATTACAACCACTTGAAATTCCAGAATGGAAGTGGGAGCACATTACCATGGATTTCGTTACTAGTCTTCCCAAGGTTTCTCAAGGCATAGATGCGATTTAGATCATTGTTAATAGATTGACCAAGTCTGCTCATTTCTTACCGATACGAGAAACTTATACACTTGAACGTCTTTCTAGTATGTATATAAACGAGATTGTAAGATTGCATGGTATGCCAGTATCCATATTTTCTAATCGAGACCCAAGATTCACTTCACGATTTTGGGTTAGTTTGCAAAAAGCTATGGGCACGAATTTACAATTTAGTTCGGCATATCATCCTCAAACGGATGGGCAGTCGGAAAGGACTATTCAAACTCTTGAAGATTTATTAAGACTCTGTGTCCTTGACTTCAAGGGAAGTTGGGACAAGTTCTTACCATTGGTGGAGTTTTCTCTGATAATAGTTATCAAGCAAGTATTGGCATGGCTCCATTTGAGGCGTTGTATGGAAGAAAGTGTCGTTCTCCAGTATGCTGGGATGAGGTGGGTGAAGCAACGTTGTTGGGACTGGATTTGGTACGTACGACTACGGAAAAGATTCAAACGATCCAACAACGTATAAAAACCTCACAAGATCGACAAAAGAGTTATGCTGATCTTCATCGAAAGGACGTGGAATTCAATATTGGAGATCATGTATTGTTACGTGTTGCTCCATGAAAAGGAGTTACAAGATTTGAAAAGAGAGGAAAGCTCAATCCTCAATTCATTGGCCCATTTTTAATCCTCGATCGAGTAAGAACTGTGGCCAATAGACTCGCCTTACCGCCAAGTATATCTCGTGTTCATAACGTTTTTCACATATCCATGTTACGTAAATATGTGAAAGACCCGAACAGTATTATTAAATTAGAACCAGACGAGATAGAGGAAGATTTAACATATGAAGAGTTACATGTTAAAATCTTGGATAAGAATGATCATATTCTACGCTCCAAGGTTATACCTCAAGTCAAAGTTTTGTGGAGAAACCATGATGTGGAGGAAATGACCTGGGAGTTAGAATCTGAGATGAAGTCAAGATATCCTCACCTCTTCGATATACCAGGTACGTACCCTAATTTTGAGGACGAAATTTCATAAGAAGGGGAGGTTGTAAGACCCCAACTTTTATGAATAAAGAATAATTTTCTCGAAATATATTTTTAAATATTATGGTGTGGATTTGATATAATGTTATAGTTGTGGGTAATATTTACAAATTTTGTAAATTAAGCAAGTGGTTATATTATAATACCCAAGAATTTCCTCGTATTAATAACTAAATATATTAATGGAAATAAGTGTTTATTGAACAGTTTCGTGTTAAGAAATGAGATAACTCAAATTATATTAAATAACTGAATAATTGAGGATATGTGGAGTTCTGTGATGAACTCAATGAAGCCTTCCTTGTGGCATGGTGATGGGAAATATTAATGATAATATTAATTAACAAGGACTTATTAAAGTGAGAAATTATGTAATATTAATTGTTAAGTGATGTTTTGGATTTTAATTGATGTTAATAAGGTCGATTGATATGTGATTATTAATTGTTATTTAATTGATAATGGTTGTGGTGGAATATTGAATTCTCGGTGATTACTAAATAGATATGTAATAACTATGGAAACTCATAAATATATTAATTAATAGTTGGATTAATTAATATTGGTGTTAATTAATTAAGGAAGTGCATAATTTATTTATTTCACATAAATGAGTAAGTTAGTAATATAATAATATTATATCGATAGTTATGTATATATGAGTAATAATACTACTATACTATATAGTGTAGTGTGACATTTTGTGACTAAATATATTGGAACTATATGTTATAAATGTATTATTTATGTGACAATATGTATGTGGGCATGTATGGGAATAATATACCATGAACTATTAAAGTATACCATTATGATAAAATGTACATGGATTATATGTATATTACATTTCCATATTTCATCTACTACATTGAAACCTTACTTATTAAGTGTGACATGTAATTATAATACATGGTTGAGATGTGTATTAAAAATATGGCATAAGAGTGAGAATGTGTAGGAGTTTACAAGAATTCTAATTATATTGGATTGTCCCAAAAAGATTGTCCCATTTACCTCTCATTTCTCATTCACGTGTACTAGAAAAAGGCTAGGCCTATATTCTTCATATTTTCTTCCAACTCTCTAGCTTCATGATCATTTGGAGGAGTGGTGATCATGATGAGTTCAACAACCAATCTAACAACTCCTTGTTAACCCTCATGCAATCCTTTAACACATGAGTTTGATTCAATGGGAAATGCAATGTCCTGAATTTGTATTTCTCTATAAATAGCAATTGTGTTTCTTCATTCTTGTTCTTTGAGATTTGTCTGCGAGAAATTGCTAAGTGAGAGTTGAGAGCATCTGAAGCATTCTTAGAGCTTAGAAGTTCAATTAGAGCAAGTTTCATTCATAATATAGAGGTATAATTCCATTACTAGCTTTCCATTTCATTCTCTGTTAAAAGGGAGTCTTGAGTCTTGAAATTCAAATCCTTGAATTCATGGAATTATATGTTAATGAAGTTGAGTATTGGTTATATAGATGTTATATGATCATATAAGTATGTTGCAATTGGTTTATGAGTGTCTAGAATCCATTTGGTGAATAAATTTTGAGATTTGACTAGACGATTGTTTGAAGCAGATCGCTTCTGCTACCTGAACCGAACACTCTAAGCAATTGCAGGCCACATTTGTATTGAGGCGCGTATTTGCACCGATTCTTTGAACTCGATTGAAAGCAATCTGTTTTCAATCTGATCATGAGTAGCTAGTTGTTTTGACTCATGCTAACATGTAAGCATGTGTATGATGTATATATGGTTATGTTAACCTAATGTGAGCATGTTTTCATAAACTTGCATGATTAATGGAGACATATGGTTTAAATGGAGATTTGAACCTTAAGTTTTGAAAACCAACTATGTGAAAGATCATGTTCTACAAATTATGAACCTAGTGAGCTATACATGACTGATTTTACACATTGATGAACATGTTGTAGTGTACATAGTCCTTTTGAGCATGAACAAACTTAGTAAGCCTAGTGATAGAAATGTTTTTAAGGAAAGACTTAGCCTAGTATGCTAACTTGTATGATTTCTACATGTCGTATATTCTGACTTTGCGAGCATGTTAAACTAACTTGACGACCTATGCTTAGAGTTTTGAAGTTATCTTATGTGTGTTAGATTGCATAGTTCAAGCTTAAAATGGTTTCAAAAGCAAACTTGAACTTATTTTTGAAATCTAGTTGCATCACATGAATATCTAGATGCTAATGAGATAAGATGCCATGTTCTTTCTATAATATCTCTAAGTATGATTTATTTGTATGGAGCATGATGATTTCAAATAAAGATAAGTTTAAAAGCATGATTTCAAGCTTTGGACAATAATAGCTACGAAAGCAAAGCAATATAAATGCTACAAGTATTTGCATTAACCGAATTTGAAATCTCTATATGGGTATATAGCCAAGTAACGAGTCATAGTAAACACTTGATAATGTTTTGCTTGAATGATATGTAGGACGTAAGTTCAAACATATACAAATGAACTCAAGTGTGGTAAAGTGATATGTGAAAGCTTCTAGCATGCATGTATGTTAGACTATAGGTGTAAATGGTATGTTAAAGTAGGACAGAAACTGCAAGGCAATAGCTCGATCTGATCCGCCAGGGACAAAGTCAATGTGTTGCTGTCTGTGATACCCCAAAATAGGTATACATCACCCATTTGGGTCGCCAGATCAAAGTCTTGAATACAAATACAACTAATAATAATACGGTGGCGTGTAAAATACGTCAAAATATAAATTGAGAGTTTTAATAAGAATATTGTCATCCAGACAATATCTACACTCAAAGGAGTCCTCATTACAATTATTGTCACACTATTTAATGAATAGTGAGGACTACTAATCTTATCATCCGGACTAGTTATCTGTTCCTCGACTAGTCCCGGCTACGTTCTCATTTCCTAAAGAGAACAGTGAAAGAAAGGGTTAGCTCAACTAGCCCAGTAAGAAATATTATGACTAAGATAATGCAGAATAAATTATCGCTAGCCTTCTACAATGTTAAACTGATACAATATAACAAATATCAAGTTTAACTACAGCGGAACAAGTAATCCATTAAAAGAGTCAAGTAGAGAATAAAATCTACTATCTTTTATGATTTAAAAGGTTTTTCATCACTTTTATCGCTGGGACTCGGCTTAATAAATAATCCACATCATCCCTGCACTATGGCCAAGGATATTCATTAGTATCACAACCACAAATTATCCATGCACTACGGGCCAAGGATATTCGTGTATTCATCAATGGTCATGATCATGCCAATAACTATCCATCAATGCACTACGGGCCAATGAGGACTTTAACCACATCATTTGTAACATTACGGTCATGATTATACCAATTAATCACTGGTCATAATCATTTCTGGCATGTTGATTCCCTCTACGTTTATTGTCACCGCTTCGATGACTGCTATCACTGGTATTATCATTTTATCGGCTGCTCTCTTTTGGTTGGGTTAACTCATTATCGCGCTCCAATAACTGAGCCATATTACACTACAAGAAAATCAGGCTATAGCGACAGTCGGCGACCGTCGCTATAGAAGCCGTCGCTGAAACCTATAGCGACGGTATTTTTGCTTATATGACGGTCGGACCGTCGCTAGAAAAACTCCACAAAAACGCAGAAGGTTTTTTACCGACGGTCGGAAAGTGGATATACCGACGGCCGACAAATCGCTATAGAAGATTTGGCTATGAGCTATTACTGGTCGTCGCATAGTCGGTATAGTGAGATTTGGCTATGAGCTATTGCGACGGTCATTTGACTAAAATCGTCGCTATAGGTGAGATTTGGTCGTGCCATCTGCGACGTATAGTGGCCGTCGATAAAGGATTTTTGTCAGCTATTCGACCGTGGTCGTGTGGTAAAGATAAAGTAGATTTGGTTTGAGCTTCTCTCACGACGGTCGTGGCCGTCGCTATATCTTCCCCAAATTTTTAAAGAACATGCTGTTTCTATACAATAATTTTTATTTATTTTTACCTGTTAAGAAACATAACCACATTCAACCATCCAATCTGAATATAACATTTACAACTAAAAGAATAAAACAAATAAAGTCTATTAATGTATAATATCATCTAAATATACATAACCATCCAAAATAATTTATTATGTATCAAAACAAAGACATAACCAACAAAGACATTTAACATATTTTTAGTATCACATCTAACAAATTTTCATCAAAAATAGTGTTACATATAACAAATTTCAATGAGACGTGACATGTCACAGTCCTCTATAGGATTATTTGATCTGCTAATATCACCATTATCTCCTTCGTATATCGATCCTACAAATTAATTATCAAGTGAACTTGTTAATCCATAAAAACATAATGATAGCCCCAAAAATTTAAGTATAAGTGAAGTGAGAGCAACACCGATTGTTGGATTGAGCATTTGGGCTGATGAATTCTTCATAAATTCTGCCATAATTGATAATAGTTCATCCACTTTCCTTGCGAAGATCATCTCCTTTTCCCCGCCTTTTTCAACTCGACTTTCAATTCTTGATTCTCACGTTGTACCTCATTATTTGTGTCACGAGGCCCCCAAGTGTTTGTA